>JACATO010000916.1:0-597325 GCA_018389105.1 Nautilus pompilius | reverse complement strand
GCTAAGCTTCACCACCCACCGTGTGCCCAGTGTGCGGACTGTCGTATAAAACAGTGCGACAGAAGCGACACGGTGCGGGATGCTGCTCGTTCTATACAGAGCAAGGTTGACTCAATGACAACGCGCCCGACTGGTCATCCATCCAACAAGTCGGACCTAGCACGTCTGGGATTAACTAAAAGCCCCTCGGTCAGCGTAACGCCGTGCCACAAGACTAGTCGGTAGCTTCGCCGCAGAACCGCAGCATCTTTGTAGGCAGGACACGGCACACAAGTTGCTACATATTGTGAGGAGTGCACATGGCTGTGACTTTCTATCCCATCACCTCTATCTAAATACAACGGTGTCGTCGGTCAACGAAAAACCCCTCGAGATAAGACATTAGATCTTAGTAATAGCATCGCTGTTGGAAAGCGCGTAAGTGAAATTATTTTTTCAAACGAAGAATTATTTTTCTTGAAGAGCTGGCCGATAGCAGCACTTTCTCTTTCATGCCCCTCTCGCCCCACCTTTAAATATATTCTTTCTCTACCATAATCAGATCTCAATCGCTTCCGTTGAAGAGAGAGAAAGGATCTACCTCATTGGGTTACTTTTTAACCCCTTCCTGAATTTTTTCTGTAGGTTATTATTATTATTCTTATATTATTATTTATTATTATTATTATTATTATTATTATTATACGGCCGGATGTCAAAAATTTTTTCCTGCAGCAAGACAACAAACGTGATTTTCTGAACGAAGCTGCGCAGGGGGTCTATCCCTTGTTTGATTGTCCCACAGTTTCTTGTAGTCGGGTACGTAACTTTTCGTTTTTTTTGGATTAACTAAAAGAAAAGGAGGGTTAAACTATAGAAAAATAAAACCTATTTTGTTCGTCATAAGTGTTACAGCAACTGTCTCAAGGAACAAGGCGAAACTTTTAACTTGCAGCATCCCACTCTCTCTCTCTCTCTCTCTGTACTGACATCATCAGCATCATCCCATTCTCTCTCTCTCTCTCTCTACCCTCTCTCGTACTGACATCAGCATCATCATCCCCCTCTCTCTCTCTCCCCTCTCTCTGTAGGACATCATATCATCATCATCACCATCTCTCTCTCTCTCTCCCTCTCTCTGTATTGACATCATCATCATCATCACCAATCTCTCTCTCTCCCCCTCTCTGTACTGAACATCATCATCATTCACATCTCTCTCTCTCCCCCTCTCTGTACTGACATCATCATCTCATCATCACCATCTCTCTCTCTCTCTCCCTCTTTCTGTACTCTCATCATCCTCATCACCATCTCTCTCTCTCTCTCTCTTTCTCTCTCTCGTCAGTGAGGCTCTGAGGCTAAGATTATTTCACTTCCTTTTTCTTTCTTTAAAATCATGACCCGTCAGAAAGAAAATGTGTTACCTGAGTCAGGTGATATAAAATTCCACTTCATTAAATTTATCCAATAAGGGGCGCCGTTGTGAATGGTAACACGAAACCCATCTTCGTCACGAACTGCTACTGTCTACGAGCCGAGAGACCGTAAGCTATTGAAACCAGCCCACGATAGATGCTTAAGCTGCTGTGGAGCTCAGATATCAAATATCGAGCAGAATTAACCTGAGAAGTTAGGGCGGCGGAGAAAAGCGACACGACTGATGACAAACTATCAAAAGAAAAGGTTCGTGCAAAGCGAAGATCGTATCTGGAGCCATTGTTTGGTATCATCTGTTTTTAACGCAATAATACGCTTGGGTCGTTAAAAAATTCTTTTATAAGCTAATACATAAAGAGCGTACATTAATATCAAATCAGGTCAACCGTAAGCCCCAAAGCTGTTGAAATTTAAACAATGTTTCAGTAAATTCTTAAAATATGAGAAACCAGATAGCAGAATTAACGTTCGGTATCTGAATAAGTCAAAGACCAAGACAGCGCAACTATGATTGGCTGATTTTAGTGCGCACGGCATGCCGGGTATTTACAGGTGAGCGGTTGTACCAGAAAGAGCTTCTTCTTTTTTTTTTAATCTTCAATCTGAAAATTCAACAAATAAACACTACATCGCGTTCAGATGTTAAGATTGTGGTTGTGGCTGTAAGACACTGGCGCCATCTCTACCGTGGTTAGTTACTCGTAAACAGGCCACCAGGTGGAAAACAGATTATTTTTTTTTAATGTAGGCAGAGGGAAAACTGGTAAAGTAAGCGTACTACGTCATATTTATATGTAATTAGGTAATGTCTGCCTTTAAAATATCTACTTTACTTAAAACGTTCGGATTAATGCAATCGGTTTCTGTTGTTTATTTGTTAGAACTCCGTAAACTCTAAACATTACTGTTCATCGTTCGTTTATTAAAATAACCGTTTCTCAGTAGCTTTATGGAATTGTTTTTCAAGCTTGCTCTTTAATTAGTACAACTAACGACGACGATGATGATGATGATGATGATGATGACAAAGATCAGCTATGTTACCATTTTCACGGATAAACTGATCGTTCGAAATTAAGACCAGGAATCGTCAGGAAGTAGTGACGTGTTGGCATTGGCTCAATCGACAACAGCGAAAACGCCGATATCTATTACAACTGCTTTGTTTTTGGTTAACTCGGGTTTGTAAACAATTAATATAACTAACTGGTGTTTATTTACAATCCTGACGGGTTTTTTTTTATGGTTCCTTTACGGACGGCACCGCTCACAATTTTGTCAAGTCCACACTTGTTTCTCCGTTTACTTTGATAATGGAATTTATATTAAAAAAGAAGATTTTTTTTATCAATATTTATTTTCTTTTGATGAGAAAAAGATTAAAAACGGATTCGATGCTTTTATCTCTATGAATTGGTTATCCCTGAATCCCCAAGGGGGAAACCCCGGTAACCATGGAGAATTTCCTTTCATGATTCATGACAGAAACTGTACGTATTAGATTGAGCGAGAGCGAGTCGTCGCGTCGGTTGAGACAGCGCCGCCGGTGGAAACTAATTAAAATTAAGGGAGAGAATTCATTACGCCGTGTACTCGCGACGCGGTGGGCCTGTTCACCGCAGAACTCCGTTCTTATCGCTGCACTTCCATAAAATAATCCCCCCCCACACACACAACACACACACACGCGGAGTTGACGGAATATCGAGCAGAAATTAATCTAAAATCGCACAAACTCTGCCCCAAGCAGTTCATGTCGGCCACGGCTTGCCGGGGGATCAGGGGTGACGGATGGGGAATTCGTTCGTGGGAGAGCCATGGAATCACTTCGGCGGATTGCGGGTGTTTCGGTTTTCGGAGGGGTGGCGGCGTGTAGGCGGAATGGCTCGTGACGTCACGGCGATTCTCCCGGCCGGGCGCTGAAAAATCCGGACTTTTACTGAGCTAATTTACTGAGAGTCTAGTGAAGCACGGATTTCCTAAAGGGCCGTTCAAACACCCACCTCCCCCCTCCCTCCATCTCTCTCTCTTTGCGTGAGACATCAAAAGAATTGGTTCTCCGCGCGACAGGTTGTGTTGCCATAGCGACCTTGTCACTAATGGCTTCTCCGTTCGCAGAAATGAACGCCCTTTGGCGGAATTCTTGGTAGCGAGCGATGTCTGATTGGCGCGGTTGGTGATGGAGAGTGTGTGTGTGTGTGTGGGGGGGATGTCTGTCTAAAGATAACTCCCCTCCCTCGATCACCACCCTCCCGTCGGATCGCATCATGCACCTGGGTTCGGACAGCAATGTTTGTCTGTCTTTGATGGAGAGGCGCCGTCAGTTTCGTAGGTTTCTTTTAGATTTTATTAAACAGTTCGCTAGTCGTTGATCGTAGTGAGCCTCCAAGTGGCTGGGTACCGGAAGAGGGCGCTGCATGAGGCTGTGTACCCAGAGTGTAACGATGAACAAGTCGAAAGCAGCTGAGAATTCCTCGGCCGGGGCTCCTGTTTCGATCCCTTTCTTGTGCACCTGGGAGAACGAGTCTAGTATCTAGAATAAGTAAAATCCTATTGCGTCTGTCCCCTTATTTTCGTATTCTTGATTCCAACAGCAGGTATCCTTCGGCGTTTGTCCAGAGCAAAAGGCGGGTGCTGCCCTATTCCTAAATATGAATGGCTCAGCGCCAACGCCGTCCAGCTCGGGGAACCACCATTGTAGATTCCCTGCAGACGTCACCATCTTAAGACCACCATGCGGAAGAAACACTCCTCTGGAGACCAACACTGAGGCAGTACGGAGACCCGACACCCTTCAGCTTTCCGCCAGCCGCTGGAGAATTGTACTGCAAGAATACGTTTCGTTGATTTACAGTACCCCCTCCGCGCACCTCGTATTTTTACATTGCACCAAGTGCCTTCCCTAAGACTAGTCGGCTCCGTCAACGGTGCTGATGACTTTCTTTATACTTTAATGAACGACGGAAACTACGCAAAAATCTGACCTGCGTAAAAACCGTAGTTACCTCCCCTTTTAGCCGCTCTTTTTTTTTTTTGCGTCTTGAGATTAATTATAGTCATAACGAAACAGCAAATTGCCTCTAAACGGCAAAGTGAAATAATTCCGCGGTTGTCAGCGGAGAAATGAATCCGCTAATACAAAGGTTAAGAGCGTTTGACTCATTTATTCCCCCCCCCCGGAAAAACCACACGGCCCCTGTCTCCATCCATGGCAGCGCTTAATCAGATTAAGACGGACACGCTTCACGAAGCTCAGAAATGGCAGTTTCGGGTAGGCGCAGAGCTACAGACGATGATGGCCAGGAAGAAGAAGGAGGAGCATATGAATATAGACACGGGAGGCTGGTCCTTCAAACAGAAATAAAATATACTTACATACGTCGTTTATTGTGTTACCAAAAGCTAGAGCAAACCATAAGAACAGTCGAAGCGGAGTGGTCTTTCGCTGTCGGTGCTAATTGCTTGCTACTATTGAGGCTTCTCAGAGCAGCGAAACTTCACTCGAGATTTCAGACGAGAAAGAGAGAAATACATATACCGGCATAATACAAGAAGAATATATTCCTCGAAGTGAAAAAAAAAACAAGGTAAAGAAAAATATTTATTTATTGAATAGTTACAACTTCATCCACTTCTATCGATTTTAACAATTTTGGTATATTTGCTTCCCCAGCTTATTAAACCGCAGTATTTAGTTTTGTAATGCTTAATTCCAGTTGAAACGTCTTTAAAGATGGTATTAAGTGCGCACCTGAGTACATTCAAAGGTAGAATTGCCTCTGCTATTTGCTGCTTCCTTGGGGGGGTCTAAATATTTTCACTGAAACTTTTTTCAATTCTTTTAAAAGTTAAAAAAAAAGACTGCTGACGTGTCATCACGGATTCGTTAGGCCATGCTAGTCAGCGATACCTTTCGTACGAATGCATGCACCAAGGCAACGTTAGTCAAGGGTCTTCTGTTGTTGAAAAACACTTCCTACAGGTAATACGTCTTGGAGTTTACATGCGCATCTGACTTGAACCAACAGCGTATACTGGAACAGAGACAGTGAACCTAAATGAAGGAAGTATGGATTCTTTATTACCTTGTCTATTTGAAGTTTTAGGATATTTATCATTTCTGGCCTCCATTATGTTATTCACCTGTAATCCAAATTCTTCGAAGACATGCTGGCAACGGGGACAATTTTGTCCTCTGTATTCGTTTGCAAGCTCTCGGGTGAATACGTAAAATTTTGTAATCCAAAACCTTTGAAAGGAAAAGAATTCTTAATGTTTAAAAAAAAGAAGCAGGTACGCGGCTTGCAAGGTTACTATGGTAACCATACAAATAAAAAATAACTCTTACGTATCTTGGGTTTTTTTATAGAAAGCACGTCGTACGTCGGTCTGAAATGCCAGGGTGGAGAATTCCTTAGCTTGGCTGTGACAGCCATCTGTTGACGCGGTGTCACAAAAGAAGGGGGAGAAACTCGCGTCGTCTTCACCGTCGACGGCGCCATCTTTTATTTCAATATTTTTTTCTGAAGAAAACTTTTTAAAAAAATTTTAAAAAATCAACAACAAAAAGAAAGATTAACACGGATTTGAATTACGTCGCAGCGTTCCTCGGCGAATTTTAAAAAAATTTCTAAATACCTTACCGCCCAAAAGTAGTAGAGAGGGCCGGAGTGTTTTCCGAGAAACTCGGATCATTTACAGTCGTCCTGCGGTCATTGTAGAAGACGACGGTCGACTCTTTGCATCGTGGGACGGCTTTCACCGGTTCGAGCGTCCGCCGTTGGGGGGCGCGGCGAACCGAGACGCAGCCACGGGTTCCAAATATCCGTGGCAATGAGCAGTAAGGGGCCGAGCGTAACGGTTATTGAACAATGAGAGCCCGACGGCAATTTGCGATGATCAGCGAACGATACGCGACTACAGACCGGAGGGGGGGATACGGATGTGACTGACTGATGAGCTCGGTATAACGCAGCCAGTCTTGCAGGAGTGAGGTGGTTGGGGGGGCAGAGACCGGTTCGCTGCATCAAAGAACCGACAACAGAGCGTACCCTTACATCACCTATCTCGACCGCCCAAGCCGCCCTTTCCCGACAGCTTCCACTGAGGTACGGAGTCAGCTGGACTCTGGTGAAAGCAGTGCGACGTCTCTAAGAGCCCAGGAACTTCCCTAATACCAGCACGCCGTAGGAAGAGGTGTTGGCGGGCCGGTTCCAGGTTCTCTTCCCTGATGGCGCCCTGGCTTTTGCTGGTGGTCTTTCATGTTACGCCGGCCGTAGCGTGTTACGGAGCGATGGCCAGTGGGCTGATGATGATAGCGATACTCACATGACGTTCCTGTAGTATATTTCTTTGCTGGTCCTTAATTACGTCCGTCACTGCAGATAAGAGTCATCTGCTTACATCTCTCGTTAAAACTTCTATCGCACTGTGGGGGGGGAGGGCCATTAGTGCTGCATGTCAGAACATACGCGAGTATTCCGAATAACCGGTGATTTGTGAGAGGCTGCGGAAATCGTCGCTATCGGAAATAAATAAATTCATTCACAAGGTTGGTGGGTTGAGAGAGAGAGAGAGAGAGAGAGAGAGAGAGAGAGAGAGGAGAGAGAGGAGAGAGGAGAGCGAGAGAGGAGAGGAAGACGGATGGAGAGAGAGAGAGAGGAGAGAGAGAGGAGAGAGAGGAAGAGAGAGAGAGAGCAGATGACGTCATACAGAGGTATGACGTCAGAAACACAGAGAGAGGGAGAGAGATGACGTCATTACAGAGGTATGACGTCAAACACAGAGAGAGGGAGGAGATGGAGCGACAGAGATTACGTCATTACAGAGTTGTATGACGTCAGAACACAGAGAGAGGGAGAGAGATATGGGAGGGAGAGAGACAGAGATTACGTCATTACAGAGGTATGACGTCAAAACACAGAGAGAGGGAGAGAGAGATGGGAGGGAGAGAGATGGAGAGAGACAGATGACGTCATTACAGAGGTATGACGTCAGAACACAGAGAGAGGGAGAGAGATGGAGAGAGACAGATGACGTCATTACAGAGATATGACGTCAGAACACAGAGAGAAGGAGAGAGATGGAGACAGAGATGACGTCATTACAGAGGTATGATGTCATAACACAGTGAAAGATGGAGAGAGATAGATGACGACATTACAGAGAGAGAGATGGAGAGAGAGATGACGTCATTACAGAGGTATGAGGTCATAACACACAGAGTGAAAGATGGAGAGACAGAGATGACGACATTACAGAGAGAGAGAGATGGAGAGAGACAGAGATGACGTCATTACAGAGGTATGACGTCAGAACACAGAGAGAGATATGGCGTCAGTAGAGAGAGAAATGGCGTCATTACAGAGATAACACACACAGAGAGTGAGAGAGGAAGACTAATTTTATTTAAACTTACTAGAAACAAAAATACACTAAAACTCTGAACATTTGTTAACATGTATGAGGGAGAGATACAAATGAGAAGCACCCTCCCCACTCACACGGTAGAGCAGAAAAGTGAAGGAAGAACTGAGAGGTTCGAATTAAAGTCGCCAAAACAAACAAGAATAAGTAAATAATTAAAGGAATTCAGACAGAGTCAATGGAACTGTGGAAAAAAGTAGAAAGAACCCAGACAGAGGAATGTTGGGAAAAATAAAATAAATCAAAGTTTATGAAAAAGAAATTTAAAATGAGCTGCTTTTGTGTTGTAAAATTACTATTAGCCGATTTTGGGAGAACATATATTTTCTTTTTCATTTGCGTGCTAAATCAATTAAAAGGCTAACATCGCCTTTCTTTTGGGTAACTACAACAGTCGAGAAGTTATTGCCGAGTGACTAATATAAAAAAGAGACAGATTGCACCCAATGTCGCTATTAACAGGAGTGAGAGAGGGGGCATGAACGTTTTGTAGGTTGTAATTGCTTATTCCCGTTGTCGTGCGGACTTTTCAAATGTTGATTAGCACAGGGCCGTAAACCGGACCGGTTATCACGGTGGTCTCCTGTATTGAAGCCGCGCTAACGGGATCGTTAGCTCTAACCTTACGACCCTCGGCTTTCCTAGCCGCATTATCGCCGCCTTCGGTAACCCCTCCTCTCTCTCTCTCTCTCTCTTTTTTTTTACGAGTCTCGGTCGTGAGGATCTCCCCACCAAAAAAAATTTTGTTGATGCTGATGGGTAATTGCGTTAGGAAATCAATTATTAAGGTAAATTTCTTGTCGCGTTCCCCCACCGAAAACCGCAAATACCCCGCATTAAATTAGTTTTAAGAAACCCCCAGAAAACCCTTTAGTAAATGACGAGACCATGCTGAATTACCTTCGGACAACATTTTTCTTCCAGGCCATTTGTCTCGAGTTATTTTAATTTACTTTAATTTAACGCCCAGGTGTTTTACTGATTGTCCAACATCCAGAAACAGGTCGGGTAAAGAAGGAGACCGTTTGGTGCGATCTGTTTCACCGGCGTAAGGCTAACAGAATCCCTTCCTTAGATGCGCCCCAGTGGGATGCTGAGGATGTCTGGCTACACGAAATACGTGTCCACGGTCCCGATCTTAGGAAACTGATCAAAGGCAAGTTGCTGTAATTCGTAGCGAAAACGGATCAGAAACTTAGCAAGGATTAGGATAAAAAACCGTGCGATTGGAGATGGATGGATTTCTTCATCGTCAAATAGAAGTTGATAGGAAAGTGACTTTCAGCGACTGTAAATATGAAGTAAACCGTTTGTTATGTTAGTCTCACATGCTGTTTGGCGGAACAAAGCGCGAGACGTTCACTCGAAGCAATCGCCATTGCATTCTTATGCCGACATTAAGACAGGACCAAACAAATCTGGCGATTTAATTAATCGGGTCGGGAAAGGACGCCGCAGATAGGCAGGGAGAGACGAGAATTCATTAAATAAATCTCTGCTTTCATTTAAATCCAAAACTAACAGGGGAAAAAACCCTGGCTTAAATAACAAATTAGGGGGGAATTAATAGCTTTCTCTCGAGGAAAAACTAGTCTCCTCTATTTGAATGTTGCTTTCCTTTCTTTTTCAAAAAGTTTGTTATCGATATTTTGCTACTGATGATTGACAAATGTTTGTTATCGATATTTTGCTACTGATGATTGACAAACGTTTGTTATCGATATTTTGCTACTGATGATTGACAAATGTTTGTTATCGATATTTTGCTGCTGATGATTGACAAACGTTTGTTATCGACATTTTGCTGCTGATGATTCATACCTACTATTTATACATTAATTATAACTCTTTTTTTTTGTATTTCTTATGGATTTGCCACTTTAATTTTTTGCAAAAAAAAAAGAAAAAAGAGGTGTATCTATATTTATCCAACTGTAAAGATTTATTTCCTTAAAATATTCGTTATCTTCTAAACTCTGCCAAATATTTAATTTAGGTCAGATATTATTCAATTTTCTTTTAAATTTTAATTATAAATATTTTATTTAAATCACAGCCGCAAGGTCGCCTCCTAGACCCAGTCCGCCCAGCCCTTCTTCACTTTTCTCTCTTTATTTTTCTTCATTTTTCGTCCTTGGGATTATTGGGGCTTTTATTTGAACGATAATTAATTCTTTTTTCTGTTTTTTTTTTTTTTAAGGGAATTGGTGTGGTTTGTGGTGTGTTGTGGTTGTGTGTGTGTGTGTGTGTGTGTGTGTGTGTGTGTGTGTGGTGGTGTGTGGGTGTGGGTGAGGGAGTCAGTCTGTTTTACAGCGAGAGCCCCATCACCAATTTCTGATCGCCTTTTATAAACACACCGAATTAATTGTTGGGTGTCGCGCGCCAACGCAGCCGCAATCACGTGTCGCCGTATCAGAGCTCGCGATCAACGAGACTTAAACGTTAATGCGATAAAACCCGGGCCGCGCGTGGCTTTTCGGGTAATCTTTATTAATAATAGGTCGTGTTTGCCGATCACTATCAGTCTGTCCTGCGTTGGTTCCCTCCCTCACACCTTTCTCTTGACATCTCCCTTTCTCTTTCAATCTGTTATCGGGGATATCTGGCGGGGCTACGCGAAGAACTCTCGGCAACAGTCAATGGAAATCGAGGCGCGGAATCAACTTGGCAATAAAATAGGAAAGTTTGATTGCGCTGAAAACGTATTACGAAGAAGAAAATTGCTTAACACGCGAACATTAGAATCATTCGCATCCTATTATCTACAATAACCGCTGGCGCTGGCTGAACGCAAATATTTGTCGTTAGAGCTTATTGAAGTGCTACAACGATAGCATGACATGTCAGCCGAGAGCGGTCGATAGTACAAATGTGATGATAATAATAAAGAATCTCTCTCTCTCCCCCCCCACCAAAACCTAATAAAGGTCTCGTCTTCTAGAATTTCTCATGGAGGATAAAAATCTTTTATTACATATTATTAATAAACCCAGCCTTGCAAAATATCTAAGCGATTCTGCCGTCACGTGAACCTAGGTTCGTCGATGCCCCAAGCTACGCTTGAGGAGGCGGTAATTAAGACAATACTTAATGATAAACGATTAATTCATTCATTTGTTTTACACTTACCCGGAAATGGTTTCGGACAAACTCCACCGTTTGTTCAGGGGACGGCAATCGTCGTCCAAGCTTCGCGAGAGGGTGAAAGGTGGTTTGTTCAAAGACGACAGAAAGCTGTCGAAGAAAGGAGCACCGGGTACTGGTTCCTATTCGGAACCGGAAGGAAGATCTGCTAGGTTTCGTCGATATGCATTTTTACATGTCCCAGGATGAAACTAAATCTAAAAGCACCTTTGTTCGATCTCCACTCGAGAACTTCTGCGGTTGATGTCCCTTTAACAAACAGACTCGTTTCTCCTTCCTCCTTCCCGTGCTTGCGCGCGGCGCATTCAGAATTTAAAGTCCCACCTAGAATTATGAACCGGCGGATTCGAACCGTTCCCACAAGTTTACAAAGCAACGGATCTATGTTTCGGAGGACGTACGAAACAGGTAGCTCTGCTGCCCGGGAATCCATTAATATTCTATGTAGTGATCATCCTTTGTGAAATAAAGCAGTACGTAAACAATTGACACCTGTCGGGTAAAGCGAGAGTTCTTAGAGCTTCAATGATATGTCGGTGGATCGACGGCGATTAGTAAAAACATCGCGAAACTGGTGGTTACTTAAGCAGTTCATCTCTATTTTATCAGAAAACTCCAACTCATAGATGAAAGAAAAGGGGCCAGGTAGCCCCGCTAAGGTGGCACGAAATGCCTAACGCGATAAGTTGAGCCTTTTCAGGTTTTCTGATAGAAACATAGCTTTACTCTAAATAAATAACTAAATTGCACGGTAGAATACACATCCCTTCCAGGATACTCTGAGAATTCAGATAAATAGGGGACACAGCTACTGATGCTCTTTATACAGTGAACCTTAGGTAAGGGGCAGTGCACTAGGTCCTAAACGTAATTTGACGTGGTAAGGATGCCACAGACCCTTTTGGTACACGTGATAACCTTCACAGTTACACAAAGTCGTGTAGTCAGAAGCCGGTCCTTTGAAAGGTAAACTGCTCAAAATCTGGGATCGGTAAATAGATTCGTTCATCGCATCGTGGCGCAGTTTCGTCAGACCGGTATCACAGCAGCTCACTGTATCTTGGCTGGAAGCCAACCGTCAGTGACTGGACAACTCCGAACAGGCGGTCGGTTGTCCGAGCTGGCCAACGAGACACAAGCGAGCCGAAACGAGATGGAGTTTCCATAAATTTGGCCTTCGCGAACGAGTTGCTGGAAAGAACCCCCCTCCCTTGGTCGGAGATTCTCTCGGTGCGTGAAAATCAGCAAGTTTCGACAACCTATTTGAGACGTGCTATCGTCAGTAATGGACCATCATTGAGGTTCACGAGACGGAGAGTCTTCCGACGTTGACTGACAGGTTCTGGCCGAGGCTGTTTACTAACGAAAATAGTCCAAATCAAAAAAAAAAAAATGGGACGTAAGGGAAAGCTGCTGGCTACCATGAGGCAGACTTAGCCAAAAGGCTTACTTCTAGCCGTCCGATATGCTGTCGTCCCTCACCAGGAGGCTGCGTTTAAAATGGAAGGCGTACCGTTGCTTCTTCTATCTACTAGTTAAATATTACGTGCCAAAACGAAAAAAAAATCACCTCTGCACATACGCAAACAATACTGAAATCGGATTACGTCATGTTACTTACAGACTGGAAAAAAAATTGTAGTAGTTACCTGCTCTTGGAAAACAAAGTGTCAAATAGGTGTCGCATAAGATCTGAACGAATTTGTAGTCTCGGATAGATAAATATTTAGTTCCTGATAATCCGAGCTTGTAAAAACGATCTGTGCCGGATAAATTTTGATAATCGCTCGTACTGTTTACTGAACTAGGTTTATCCTGTTAGTGGTTGGTTGCTGCTGGTGAGGAATGGAAGAAATACACTTAAATCCTAAATCGTGGGAATTCTATATCGCCTGCGTTGCGACGATCTCCGACGTTACGTTAATACAATTTCTACGAAAGCTTGGATCGTTGGTCAAGCTTTAAGTAAAGCAGTAAAAAGAAAACAATCGCGTCTTGAAATTAGAGAAGTCTCCACCCTTTGCTTGTCGATGTGTTTTCTTATATAATATTCCTTTTTTAAATTATATACTACATTAATAAAAAAAAATGGATTCCCATACTGTGGAACTTGGTTCAGACAAGAATGTTCCATTTCATCACTCCATAACACAGTCCTTACTCGTCGCCACTAAAACCAATAGTAGTACTCCCTTACTTTCTATGCGTGGCACAGAACATTTTCAGGCTTTTCTACCAGCATTTTAGGAGTGTAAGAACTTCTCTGCCCTCTGCTGGAAGCACATGTAACAACTATAACCAATCAGTCTTCCAAGAACTAGAGTTTCTATTTCTGGCCAACAGCACCTTACCCTTTACAAATCCCAAATTCGACCTCCGTTGGAATACTGCTCCCACCCATTTGTGTTGGTTCGCCCCCCACTTCATCTGCCCCTTAATATTCCCGATCAGGTTGAATCTAAGTCTGTTCGGCCGGTGAGAGACAGTCTTTAGCCCTTGTTGACTCCACCGCAAAGGGGTTTGGTCTTCGTGTCCCTTATACCACCACTCTTAGGTCCGTCAACGGCGGAGCTGGCGGTCATGATTTCTCTGTCCACGACTCAGCCGGTAGGAAGACTCATTGCGCATCTCTTCAGATCTTTACGAATAGAAAATTACGCGTAGTCTTTCCGGCCATGCGTCTACTGTCGGACTCTGGAATGAACTCTCCGCTTCTATCTTACAGACTTAAAGACCCGGATCAGCAAACTCTCCCGAGCGGACCGCGACGGCCGGCTGTACATCCGAAAGACAGATGGATTTCTGCTGTCCGAGTTCAAAAGAAAGGGAGAAAAAACACCACCGCCGCCAACACCACCACCTCCTCCGCCCGCCCCTCTCCCATCCGACTAAGTTCTATCCGCCCTTTCGTCCCTATCGCTTTAATATCGGCGAACAGAAGCCGCGAGATGACCACCGCGTGTTGGGAACGACCCGACGCTTTTCGTTAGAGAGTGCGCGAGTGTCTCCGGAGCTTCGAGACGAGGCTCGACCGAGCAACTCGCAGACTGACCACAAGTAACCGGAAAACCGAAGCCTCCTGAAGCGCCGATTTTCTTTTGTGCGCTTGTGTATTAAACCGAAATTAAGACGGCAACATTTTCTGTGGAAAGGAAGAGACGAAAACGTACGAAATAAGTCAGTTATAAGCAAAAAAGTACATTTCCTTTGGGCCGACAGGGTGATGGGCATATAGTTAGCCTGCTCTCGCTTCGGGACTTCGTTAATTATCATCGCTTCAGGTAAAATACTTGTACAGTTCCATGTTGTTCATGATCCTAAACAACCAGAAGATGTGTACCCAGCCCTAGATACAGCAATCTACAGGTATTGATATATTTACATATTTCAGAAACATTCAAGGTGATCGGCTATTTAAATAGAAGAACTATTACTCCGACAGATCACTCCACGCCTTCTATTATGTGGTAATAAAGGTTTATTTTACAATTTCAGATAATTCAGTGTTTGTTTTTAAATCCTATAATAATTGGCAGAGTCGGAATTGGGTGCGTGGTGTGGGGGAGATCGCCTTTCGAGGTTGGATGCAGCTGGTGCATTTGCGCTCCCAGCCCAGTATTGCCCGCCTTTCCGGATCGAGTGGTTTCTGTGGACGAGGACGTCCAAGACTCGCTCAATGAGTAGAATGGCTGGAATGGCTCTGAGGGACGTAGCGACCTTTTCCAGCCCTGTTGTCCCGGAACGCGATTCTCTCCTCCCACTACTGCTGTCACGTGCTGATGAAAGGGAGGCAATGATTTTATCCGGGTGGCGGGGTGTTCTGCCAGCCACGATCCTTCCTCTCACAGATCCATTTCCGCCACCGGGACGGACCGGCGGTTTCGCTAGCAGAATATCTCTCCCGGATGCCGCCATACACGACGTGGCCCTCTGTCAGAGACCTTTAAATTGGATCGTCTTTCGTCATAGGATGTCACCTATGACGCAACGCCCGAGCTAATCGACTACAACACCCCAATCCATTTGAAAACTGTTTTAATCTAAAGAGAACACGCGCTGACCCTTTGTCCCGACACCAGCTAAGAAAGGAAATCTTTGGGCAGGCTTTGCAGAATAAATACCTTCCCGTTTAGGGAATCCCCCCTAATATTTTCATAAAACATTCCTACCCCCCTTAATATATGAATTTGTTTTCTCAGGCGTGCATAGCGATCTTTAAGAAAGGAAGTGAACAGATTTCGCTTTCCGAACGCCATAATGGCTTAGTGACCTAATTCCAATAGTCCAGAGTAATTCTAATAAAGATGGTGGAGCTGAAGATTTGCCGTTCGTTGATATTAACCAACCTCCTTTATATCAAACATCAACCGTACCGTAGTCTCCAGAGATTCCTGGATGGATGAGCCTAGGACAAATGAAACGCGATCTTCCTTAGTTTCGCTTTAAGTTTGCGCACGCGGATGACATATGGAAAGTAGAGCAATGGTTATCAGTTTTCGAAACCTGTCTGTTTAACATGGCAGTTAAATCGAACTGATATCTTCATATGCAGCTACTATTACAGAACGTTTTTTTTTTCGGATTCAATAAATCGATCGTTCTTCTATTTTGTCAATAATTTTCACGGTGAACATTCTGGATTCCTCGACCGAGGCACAAAGACAGATGGTCGACGAAGAGGTGGCAGTCTAAGAGCTTAACCTCGAAGATGGCGGCAACTAGAATGGACTAAGAGGATAACCGATGTAAATCTACCGAAATTGCATTTATGATTTGTCTTTAAAATCGCTAAGTAATCGAATTACTGAGTAACAAAGACATAACACCCACCGATGCAAGAACGTTCTGAATTAATCGCAGGTTCTGCGTCGCTTCCTGCCACATTCTTCAGCTTATCTGATGCCATTTGCGGAAATACTATAGACGAACGATGCCGTGTTTCTTTTTATAGTTTTATGTCACCCGTTTGGCTTGGTGACTTACCGTGGAAATCGCTGGCGCTTTATCGTAATTTCCTCTCGATTGATCAGCTTTAATTAGCAGCGGTCAAAAACGGCCTATTGCATTTCTCATCAGGAAAGTTGTAACTGTGGGGGTGCGCCAAGGATGGGTATTAGCAGTAGCGTTATTCGTATTTCTCTGCTGCTTAATCCAGGAGTCCCTTTTCATTTTGAGCCGGCCTACAGACCGAGGTTCTGTCCATCAACGCGCGAGGAAGGGGGGGGCGGGAGACGGATGGGGGAGAGGAAGGAACCCATTTGTGACCACGAGAAACATATTCTCCACGCGCAATTTGCGAGCGATTTCCCCCGCAGTCAGTTCCGTGAAGTCGGCGCCTTAAAGACCCCTGGCGCCGAACACTTTGTATCAGGGGCCACCGATCTCCGAAGCTTTCATTAATAAACGGCGGGTCGGCGGACGATTTATGGCGCAGTCGGAGCGAGAGAGCCACCGACTCCCGCTGGGAGGAGGGGGGGGGGGGAGAGGATGAAGAAGAAGAAAAAAAAACACACAAAAAAATGAAAACGCATTAACGGTGACAGTTTCTCCGGATGAAGTTTCACAACGGCATCCCGAGCAGGAATTACGACCGGGTCAGACGAGTGGATTGCAAGATAGCGATTGTTGGAGTGGCCGGCAGATGTCGCTGGCTTTTAATCGTGTCTGCGTAGCCAGTAGCTGAGGCCGCCAGGCGTCAGCATATTCGACTTCAGTTCTGCATCAGTGCTGACAGAGAAAACAGTAGTGACGAATCAGGTTATTCGTAAGTAAAAAACCGGCGATTATGATGATGATGATGATGATGATGATGATGGAAATCGGCCACCTGCTGTTATTACATGATGATGATGATGATGATGGAAATCGGCTACCTGTTGTTATTGCATGATGATGATGATGATGATGATGGAAATCGGCCACTTTCTGTTACTGCATGATGCTGATGATGATGATGGAAATCGGCTATGTTGTTATTACATGATGAGCTGATGATGATGATTATGATGAAGATGATCGGATGATGACATGATGATGATGAAGAGGATGAAATTCGTCCACCTTTTGTTTTACATGATGATGATGTTTTGAAATTTGGCCATCTGTTGTTATTATGATGATGATGATGATGATGATGATGCTGATGATGATGATGATGTTTATGGAATTCGGCCATCTGTTGTTATTACATCATGATGATGATGATGATGTTTATGAAATTTGGCCATCTGTTGTTCTTACAACACGTTAGTTTTTTCCGGAGATCGGCGGAGTCAAATTCTTTATGTCAGTACTCGGTTGAGCTACCACCCCCCCCTTCATTTTGCAGAAGTTTATTTTTTAACCCCTTTTGGCACTAAATCAAAATTTGGTCCTTAAACCCTGACAAAACTGATTAGGGAATCAAAAGGTGATTTTGCTGTCAGACAGTCACCACAATAGGTCCCGGTCGACACTCTGTTGCCTGGGCCTGCAATCATTTTTTTAAAAAAAGTAATGCAGACCGGTGAACTCGATCACTGTTGGCAGCATTTTCTTTATATAAAAATATGTTTACCATTCCAAACTTCATAAAGATTTTATTTTATTCCGGAGCAAAAAATAATAAAATTAGTTTTAATTTTTAATTAGACTTCATCATTATCATTTGTGTCCTGCCAACAGGCACTTCCGTGGCTCAGACAGAGCCAGACCAGAGAAACGAATAGCCGGGGTTGTCTCCCTTTGTAATAATGCACGTTAAATCCGTGGCTCAGAGCCAGACCAGAGAAACGAAATAGCCGGGGTTGTCTCCCGTTGTAAAACTGCACGTTAAATCCGAATTAAATCCAATCAATACTATCTGCTGCGGGGCGTTAAAACACACCACACCACACACACACACACACACACACACACACACACACACACACACGGGTTCTTCCAGGTTCAAAAAGTGGGTTTTAAAAGATGGCTCTGTTGTAAAGCTGAGTGAACTGCGAGAGAGATGTCCTTCGGTAAACAGTAAACTGTTGTAGCGCCCCCTTGGAGATCTCTTCATTAAGGTCGCTTTACTTTCAGAAAATCACCTCCGACGTTCGACAAACGCACGCGGTAAACTTTATATAACATTACGCACACAATAGATGTGTGTGTGTGTGTGTGTACGTACGTATATCTCGTATATAGCTGATGTACTATGGACATTTCAAACCGGAAGGTTCGGGAAGGTAGAGGGCTTTGCGTTTATTATACTGTACCCAAAAAACTCTGTCCCCCTAATAACGTGGTAAAGTTTTAGTTGTAACTAAGTGGAGACAACTTCCTTTGTAAAACCAGATTTAGCCGGCCACGCTCTGGTCCGATGAGACTCGATAGAGCAAATTTATCTTTAAAAAAAGGGATGGGGAAGGAAGATTAAAACGGTTAATTACGAACGAATAACCGCTATAAATCTGATTTTCAATGTACGGAAGCAATTAAACGGTCGGCGAACACGCGTGTGGAACCTTAACGTATTTCTTTTAGGTAAAAAAAACAAAACAAAAACTTATTACTTACTGGTGTTTCGTGCTGTATGATTTTCGTGAACACGTTGGCTGTTAGTCCGGTTCGGTGGAAGAATTTCCAACAATAAAGCAAAGAAAGCATCTCTTTGATGCGTAACCTCGCGAACGTAGCGGGCGAGGATCTTAGCTAACGGGGGTTCTGAGCAGATATGAGATGAATCAGGATTTCATCAGAACCTCTCGTAAAGGTAAATGAGCCGGGAAACCTAGCAGCTCTCTCTCTCTCTCTCTCTCTCTTTAATAATATATGCTCGTGTGTGTGTGTTTTGTGTGTGTGTGTGTGGTGTGTGTGTGTACATTACAAACCCCGCTTGTTATTTGTTGTTGATTTCAAAACGCGGGAGCAATCAATGGTTAACACAAACCAAGCAGTGGTAGGGAATCCAATAATTACCCCCAGCCGATGGTTAAAAACACAAAGGCCCCCAACTACACCGGCCGGGACCCTTTCTTCTGGCAGAACATTACTTTAATAAGCCGTTTTATTAAAACCATTCAATCCGCTTTTTGATCTGTGAACTGAGACTTCAGTGTTGCCCGGGAATTCTTGCAAATCGTTCCTTCCACGAGTCCTTTTAGTGTTAGCTTCGCGTTTCGGTTTTCCAAAGGAGATTCCATTAGCTGAAGCTATTTGCCGGAAAAATCCCGTGGAATGCAAACGAGGAAGGGGGCAACTTTATGGTCAAACAGTAAGTACACGGCCATCAGAACCTTGCGAGTGAGGAACGGAGTCACCTGAAATCTGCTTCTAGCCTCACGGGATCGGCGGCGGGCGAAGTAAATACACCCGAAAAGGAAATTTCGATGACTCTCCCTATTTTCAACTAGGAAATCTAGAAAAGAAAATCAATCCGGCTTCTAAGGTCCATTGTATATAAATAGTGGGAACGTTGAAGAGTGTAGATTTTAGGAACCGTAGTATTGGAGGAGGAGGAGGAAAAATATTTAATGTGGGAGGAACGGAAAAAGAGTCTGATCCTCCAGCCATAAGTTCACGTGTCTGGTAAAGACAAGCTTCCTCGTTTCTAACTTAAAACCAACACAATACCTGGATACGTACAGTAATGGAAATACTTACGAAAACACAGACATAAGGATGCACAGATAATGAGTAATCGTAGATGAGAGTCGTATATCAAGCATACGCACTGCATTATTATATAATAATATTAATCTATATACACACACACAAAAGAAAAATAAAAACGTTGTGCGTTGTTGGCACCTGACCCCTATTTCTTTATAAAGAGCATTACACCTGTTTTTTTAAGCTCCCATGCAGGTTATCAGTACTGTGGAGTGCTGTTCCAGATGTCCTGTAGCGAATCGTCTCAACGATGTTCATATGAGGATTTTGTGCGGGCCTTTACGTTCCAAAAGCCAAGATTTTGATTTAATACGCCTATCACGTGGTATTTCCTTCTCAGGAGCCATATAAAACACCAAACCTTAGCCAAACCACAGCGACATAGCTGCCTAGACTTTTATAGTCCTTCTACAGGTGTAGCAGCACGTCCCGATTGCTGGCATGGCAACCAGACCACGGTGTGCAACACCAACACGTGATCATAGTATGGAGAATTTTTACCTTCGCGCATAAGACGCTATTTTGTCATGTGTTACTCGCATTTTCTACCCAGTTTTCACCTGTTTCTATAATAACTTTCAGTACCGTATACCCGTGAGAGTTTCCTTTAAAAACAGTCGCTACATCACCCCCGCTATCCAAGGATGGAGTCCCCCCCCAATCCAAACAAATCACGTGTGTTATATCAAATATTGGGGACCATATCCCTGAATGCGTTAGAAAGAAAAGAGTTAAACTGATTTTGGAGAGACTCAATTTCAGTTTCTGTTGGTGCGGAGGACTCCGCCGTAGGTTTAGTCTTCAGGAATTTTGGCGATGGGTACCAATCTTCTCGAACTTCTCGGCGAAACGCTGGGAAGAGGAGGAGGAGGAGGAGGAGGCGGGGGCGTGATCAGTAAGCTGAGAAAGACTAAACGTGAGGAGGCAGCCCAACCGAAGCTGAGGATGGGCGTCAGAAGTCTATCACGTCCGGGGGGATAGAAAGCAGCCAAGACCGTGGAAGAGAGCACAAAGACGCCGAGCGTTTGCCGCGATAAAGGAGAGATCCTGATTTAAAACAACGACGGGTTACAGAAGACAGGCAGAGGAAATACAACAAAGGGACGGACGCGGGCAAGGAGACCGTGACGATTTCAGCGTTGAGGCTTAAAAATCCATTGTCAGCGGATGGATCACACGTCGGAATTATTTGCGTTGGAATGAGCGTAGGATAAGGCGGGTAACAACTGGTTTATAAATAAGACAATAAAGCACCGATGATGAGTGGTTCACGCTCGTTAAAAACTGATGAAAAGAGAGGGTTAGCCAGGCAAATTTTCATTCATTCGTCCCAATTAACTCACGTTAATTGATCTAGGTCGTGTATCCCAAGCACGAACCTAGTACTGCTGTCTTGGAGTCTCACTAAATCCTTTCAACCCTTCAACACCTGGTTGCCTCGAGCACTACAAAGTCCTCATATAAGTGTCACCTACAGAATTCCGAGTATTTTAACGTATCACACTCTCTACGTACCTAATTAGCATGCACGCATCCTTTCTTTTATGCAAATGTGTTCGTGTTTAGCACTGTAAGTGTAAAATTTATAAACGATTCTAAATGATTTATATTTTTCGTATTCAACGGTACCATTACAGCCCTTATGCTAAAATGGCTGGTGCCAGTTCCTGGCTATTACCTGACATTACGTAAATTAGTGTTGACACAGAGAGCGAAACCGTTACATTCCTTATTCGCCATTAAAGATTTTTTTCGTGATTCGCTCTTATTTTCGGATTAAAATGCTTCATAGATTAGGCAGACCTGCAAACATTTATTTTTCGGCAAATGTCCCTTTAATCGCAAGAAGCTTAACGTGGCAAAAAAAGGAGGAAAAAAACTGCCATAAAGCATTTTCATTAAACGATATTGGTGAACACCAATTTAATAATTGAAAACATAACTGTACTTCCAAATAACATACCGTTCGAAGCTACACGGGGAAGTGAGAGTTAGAGTTTCATAGTAAAGTAGTCTAAGTAGATTTCCAAATAACATACCGTTCGAAGCTACACGGGGAAGTGAGAGTTAGAGTTTCATAGTAAAGTAGTCTAAGTAGAAAGTGGAATAGTTGCAGTCTGCTTGCCAGCTGATCTGTACATTCTCTGGGCATCCTGCCCACGGCTGAATACAGAATAGAATTCGCAGCAAGACAGTGCTGCCAGTAAATCAAACACTGGCCCGCGTAGTTAGCTTACCATTCTTTTCCCCTGCTCACATTCTACGGTTTTCACGACAGAAACGTTATCACGAGAAATTATGCATCGTCGTCAGAACTCTTGATTCGCGGAGAGGATTAAATAAGAAAGAATTTTAAAAATGGTATTTTTATTTTTCTCAAAAAGCCAAACGGAATTGGAAAAAAAAAAACAATTTGTATTATTATTTTTGCAAAGCATTAGCGCAGAATAGAAATATTTAGAATCTGAGATAAGCGAGTTGAAAGCAAGAATAGTCTAAATTCAAGTAGATGTCTACCTAAAAGCATTAGAATAACACTTGGTGTGCAATACCAAATGTCGATAGGATGGCATTGGAACTGAGGTGAATCAAGCGGCTTTGGGCGATCTGTCACATGTTGTTTTTTTGGTTTACACGTTGGAAACACTCGCAAAGTAGATCTGAGAATTACGGCGCACATTCTTTGGGGTGGATTGATGCAGGCATCCACTCCGTTACTGCTCCGCGAGCTCCCTCCCTCCACATCATCTCATCTCGCCGTTCGGATAGCGGTTCCGACGGACTTCGGTCTAAGTCGCGAAAGACGGTCGATGATAATTTGATGTATTGCGGCCGAATGAGGTCGGAAGCTGAGATTATCTATGGTGGAATTGGAGTTTTTGGTTGTGCTGTTGAGTTAGAAGGATTCTCTAAATATCAACAACAACAAAAGCAGGACCAACGGCCATCTCGTCGCTTCTCTCGGGAACCTGTCGTCCTCTTCTGACGTCACGGCGAGAGATCTGAGACCTTAAACCACAACGAAAACACAAAAACAGAGGAATGCCCGTCTCCGATCAATAACTACGCAGTGTCCATTTCGGTAAACGTTGGTAAGACACCGTTAAACTATTTAAGATCACGTTAACAAATAACAACAACCTTTCTGCGTTTTACTCTCGAGCGGATCCTTTCTCCGAACGGTTCCTTCGGTCTTCCGCGCATGACAGGAAGTAGTAGCTCTTGCTCGTCGGGCGACGATAACGGTAAGTTGCAACTCCACCCGGAAGCTGTTGTCTTGGCTCCGCCAAACAGTTGGTTTTTTTTTTTTTCTTTTCTTTTTACGAAACCTAATATAAGCTTTGGAAAAATGCATACTTTAATAATTTAAATATTAGTCATATTTCGAAATTTAAGTGTTTGTTGCACATAACAGGTTTGAAAGATTCGCCCCAGAAAATCTGGCTAAGCCTTCGGAGATCCTCAAGTTCGAAGAGGACGGCGTCATGTTTGTCGTTTTTGTTACATCAGTTTCTCTCAAGATTTTACTTGGCGGCATTTTTTTTTTTTTTTTGTGTAATGTAAGACAGAGTAGTTTCCCTTTAATTTTTTTTGTTTTTTTTGTTTTTGTGTAATGTAAGACAGAGTAGTTTCCCTTTAATTTTTTTTTTTTTTCCGAAAGTCAACCTGGTGGTGGATTCTAGCAACAGCTGATGATCGGAATGGGGGGACGAAAATGGTTGTGTATGTCTATGTAGACTTCCCTTTCTTTAAAAAAAAAAAAAAAAATTGAAGGTGTACAAATTATTTTCCTCCGGGATACGGTGGGCGAATTGGAAGATTGTATCCATAAACTTTAGCAGGAAAGTTTAAAGGGACCAATTTACAGTTAAGTATAACGCTCGGCTGATTATCATCTGGAGATGTTTAAGTTAGAATGAAATGAAAACCCACAACCAGAATTTTATTTTTTTTGAAAGCGGAGAGGTAAATACCATATGCCGTTGCCACTAATTAAAGAGAAATTTTGGTCCTACTGATGTCGATGGCAAAAGGACTCCCTACGTCTGCACGAGAATGCTAATGATTGGCATTCGTCCGAATGGAAGACGGGCCTTGCTTCCCGATTTGGTGTAAATGGCAACCACATTAATGAAGATGAATAAGAAGAGAGCGACTGAAAACTTTCGGCTTCGAGGAAGCACCGCAGGACGTCTCCACAACCAACAGGGATCGTCGTCAAAACCACAGACCGACCTCGCTATCGAAGTTATTGTACACCACCACTCCCCACCACCCCCCCCAGGACAGATCCCTGTAGCAGTCACGCTCCAGTTACCGCCGCAATATATATATATATATATATTTTTTTGTCACGCAATTTTTAAATCCACGTTTTCAAATCTTTTCCCAGAACAAACGCCTGACATATTTTAGGAACTGTTTGAGATCACCCCTCGATCCACGAAATAGCTACAGGGATTTCACCGTCATATTGGAAAATCCCAGCTCGAGACGAAGATGGCCGCTCATGCGAGTGGGCCGTATTAAGGTCTAGAAATGTGCATATGTCCTCATCCTCCCCTAATATATTTACATATTAATCACGTGTCCACCTACACATATTCAGAGTATAATCTGGATTTCCATAATACCATTTATTCATCAGCCCTACCGTATATACTTTGCAAAGGTTGAAATAGGATTATCCATATCCATACCAAAGCTGAAGCGAAATAAAAACATTTCAAATAGCATTTTTCTTGGTTTTTGTTGTTGTTGTTGTTGTTGCTGCTGCAACAGTTTTCAGCTGGGATCTGTGAACTCGAGTTCTCTCGGGAAGTTTATTTCCAAAGCTCAGGGAGAGTTGAGGCAGTTGATTTTAACAAGCGATTAGAAATCTAGATTAATGGTTTCATATCTTGTCTAGATATGTAATTTATATACATAAAAAAAAACGGGTGAATGACAACACTGATTGTAAATCAATATGAAAACAAACGCCAATTTATATATTTAACAAGCGCACAAATTATGCAGGTGACTGGAATTAAATGACTTTTCCTGATGACTGGCTTCGAGGAGCCCGTGTCTGCGGAACGTTGTGGGGTCGGGACATTTGGCCCGTGGTAACAGGGCTCTGTGTTCACGGCGAAGACTTTTGGCTGAGGACCCGGTTTTCATTTCGCGAGTAATTGGAGTTAATTAAATGGCGATCGTTAATCAGCCTATTTTTGACAAACAAAGGGTTCTTCGCGGGCGGCAGCGGGAGACATTGGAAATAATCCGACAGCGAAATGTCACGCGATCGGTAATCTGCGGGTCGATAGTTCCAGAGACGTGAAGGCGCACTCGGACCGAGCCGGAAGACGACGACGCGGTGGTGGTGGTCACGTGGTGCCAAAGTCGGCGAGGTCGCTTAACTCGTTGAATTAGCTTTTACGTGATTTATCAAATCCATTCAGCCCACTGAAGTACATGCAAAAAACAAAAACAAAACAAAAAAAAATATGCAGGTTTATTATTGAAAAAGTGTAGCACTGTTTTCCTTGATGTTAAAAATTGTTCAACATTTACATTAAACGATATCTCATATATATATATATATGTGTGTGTGTGGAAGCTTCTTGAGAGAATTAATGGATATCTGAAAAATATCGATTGCTTTAGACGATCATTTTTCCAGATTTCAATATATTTTGTACTTGAGAATCGAGAGGCTGCGTATCCATCTGTTGCATAATTCACTGAGAGAGATTGAAATAGATTCTAGTCTATGAAGCCGGACGCCCACTGAATATTGCAGTTTAAATCGTCGGTGCTCGGTGCAGTGTGGGACCTGGGCACCTGTGTGTATCTTCGTTTTTTTTTGTTTTAAATCTCAAAATGAACGTGCGGAAATATAAATCAAATATTCCCTAAAACCCAGGACTGGCGGACTCTTCCTCTAGTTCCGGGATACGGTGGCTTCGTGAAAATGCATGATGCCCCCCCAGATGAATTCCTGATCATGCTCTCGAAATCTAGCCCGTTTTAACCCTCTGAAGGGCGATCTGCCCGCTCTGAGCTAATATATGCCCACGGTTAAGAGGCAGGTGCCCAACTGTGGGCTCGTGAAGTTTTTTAGGATGAAGTCATTTTAAACGCAGCCTCCTTAAGACTGGCGTGTGAGATCTCGCCATATATCACTAGTTTCGTGAATATAAAGCTCAATAAAGTAGCGGGTTCGCTAGATTTGGTTACTACAGCAACCGACGTGAGGAGGTTTGGAAGAACGCTAATAAAACAAAGACCAATCCTAAATTCTTTGATGTCTGAACACCACCACTACGGGGCTGTTGTCACAAGACTCCTCTCTCTCAATTCCCTATCAATCATTTTACGACTCTGTCTGTCGTTGTCGGGCATGTCTCACATGAAATAGCATCATAGATAATGAATTTATTTGTCAGATCAATTTATAGGTGCAGGCAGCTCCACTTGTTAGCTTTTAACCTACTTCTTACAAATACCGATATTTCCGCTCCAATATATGTGTTCCCCCCCCCCCAGCAGTCCATTCTGCGCATTAATAACGGTTATTTATACGAAAGAGAAAGGGAGATAACTACATGCTTTTTTAAAGCCGATCAAATGGATGCAACCTTTCTAATGGCCTGGAGAGTTAATGGTGCTGAAGAGTTAACGAGCTCCATCTGGCGGAGGATAGAATTTGCTTTTGTGACGCGTCACGGCGCGCGGGCACTTCTCGACCGGGCTTTGATCTGATGGAATAACACGAAGTAATCCCCGGTTTAACACCGAATCGATAAGCAATATCGCGCGGGACGAGGATAGCGGACATTTTCATTATTGACGACGGCACTGTTACCTAAATTTCAACTTTTCGCACCCGATAAATTAATTCCTCCCCGCGCCGGCCATAAACGGAAGTCCTCCTTCTCGCGGTTTGGACCCATCGCCCCCCGGCGCTCTCAGGTGTAGGATGGCGTGAGGTCTCGCCCGCAAGCTGGAGGAAAGGATGAAAATGCGGGTAGCAATCTATTTCGAAACTGGTTGCTGGTGGCGTCTGCAGTACCGCCGCGACACTTCGGTTTGGACGTGTTTCTGGCATCAGTGAAATATGTCCGGCGGTCTGGCACCCCGCGGGGCTGAGACGGGGAGGGGGGGGGTGAAACCCGGACGTCGGAACAGAATGGCGACGTTTCAATACCGAGTAGCACCAGGCCGACTGACTGCGACAAAGCTTACCTCGCAAGGCTCAGCGGCAAATATTCACAGGTAAAGAAGGCCCCGTAGTACTTTAACTTTATCAAGCGACAGGTGCAGGTGAGGCGCGTGTGTGTGCGTGTGTTTTGTTAGGAAAGAGAAGCTGTGGAGCAACAAAGCAGCAGAGATCCGGGCGGGTGTCGACCATAGAAGCCGATACTCTGCTGGACTTAAGTCAGCCTCCGGTCCGCGGAGCAGATGGCAGAACGCTCAGCTCCTCCTGTCGAGCTATCAGGTGTTCGGAAAAGGCTCGTCAGTCACCCGACCACTTCTGGGTTTCTCGTAGCCGTCAAAAGAAAAAAAAAATCCCTACCTGGCCCAGACAGCATTCCTGCGGATATCTACAAATCTGGCGAGCTCTCTCTCTCTCTCTCTTTGTACTGACGTCACCTCTCTCTGTACTGACGTCATCTCTCTCTCTTTGTACTGACGTAATCTTTCTCTCTCTCTCTCTGTCTCTCTGTACTGACGTCACCTCTCTCTCTGTACTGACGTAATCTTTCTCTCTCTGTCTCTCTGTATTGACGTCACCTCTCTCTGTACTGACGTAATCTTTCTCTCTCTCTCTCTCTGTCTCTCTGTACTGACGTCACCTCTCTCTCTGTACTGACGTAATCTTTCTCTCTCTGTCTCTCTGTATTGACGTCACCTCTCTCTGTACTGACGTAATCTTTCTCTCTCTCCCTCTCTGTACTGACGTCACCTCTCTCTCTGTACTGACGTAATCTTTCTCTCTCTGTCTCTCTGTATTGACGTCACCTCTCTCTCTCTCTCTGTATTGACGTCACCTCTCTTTCTGTACTGACGTAATCTTTCTCTCTCTGTCTCTCTGTATTGACGTCACCTCTCTCTCTCTGTACTGACGTAATCTTTCTCTCTCTCTCTCTGTATTGACGTTACCTCTCTCTCTCTCTCTGTATTGACGTCACCTCTCTTTCTGTACTGACGTAATCTTTCTCTCTCTGTCTCTCTGTATTGACGTCACCTCTCTCTCTCTGTACTGACGTAATCTTTCTCTCTCTCTCTCTGTATTGACGTCACCTCTCTCTCTCTGTACTGACGTAATCTTTCTCTCTCTCCCTCTCTGTACTGACGTCATCTCTCTCTCTGTACTGACGTAATCTTTCTCTCTGTCTCTCTGTATTGACGTCACCTCTCTCTCTCTGTACTGACGTAATCTTTCTCTCTCTGTCTCTCTGTACTGCCGTCACCTTACTCTCTGTACTGACGTAATCTTTCTCTCTCTCTCTCTCTCTCTCTCTCCACTCTCTCCCTCTCTGTACTGACGTCATCTCTCCTCTTCTCTCTCTTTGTACTGACTAGTCTATCTTTCTCTCTCTGTCTCTCTGTATTGACGTCACCTGCCTCTCTGTACTGACGTAATCTTTCTCTCTGTCTCTCTCTCTCGTATTGACGTCACCTCGCTCTCTCTGTACTGACGTATCTTTCTCTCTCTCTCTCTCTCCTTCTCTCCTCTCGTCTCTCTACTGACGTCATCTCTCTCTCTTTGTACTGACGTAATCTTTCTCTCTCTGTCTCTCTGTACTGACGTCACCTGTCCTCTCTGTACGAACGAATCTTTTTTCTCTCTCTCTGCTCTGTCTTTCTCTCTCTGTCTCTCTGTATTGACGTCACCTCTCTTTGTACTGACGTAATCTTTCTCTCTCTCTCTCTCTCCTCCCTCTCTCCCCTCTCTGTACTGACGTAATCTCTCTCTCTCTCGCTCTCTCTCTTCCTCTCTGTACTGACGGACGTCATCTCTCTCTCTCTCTTTGTACTGACGTCATCTCTTTCTCTCTCTCTCTCTCTCCAGATTAATCTATCAGTCCAACTGTTCAGGGTCGTATTAATTGCTAGTTATCTAAACCTACAAATGAGAGAGAGCGTGAACCTTCTTGATCTGGATTACAGTAATTTCTCAAATGAACCGCACAAACTCGTGTTATGTTCAGAACACCGCGCAATTCATTGCTAAAATGACGATTCTAAAAAAATAAGCACAAAATCATCCTTTTTTTTTAAAAAAAGGCAATAATAAAAGCCCCTTTAAACACAGAAACCTACATACTTTAAGCCAAATTGTCACACACGAAAAAACACATGACATCTTTTCCAGTTTTCAGCAAGAGCTAGAGTAAATAGTCATGTCCGGCTGTGGTAACCATGGTGAATTAAGTTCCATTATGATTACTGTGATTACTTACTTTTTAAATATTATCGTTGCCATAGGGAAGTACCACATCGTGGTTTCTACAGACTATACGTATGGAATCCGAATAACTCTGAGCCGATAATTAGAAAAGGGTTTTCACCAGGAAGTGAAAGTTGGCACCGAACCCCAAAAGGCCAAATAAAAGTACAGTCGGTTATTTCTACTTTTACAAGTATTATTTGTAGATGTAGCGTCGGGGATCTTCGTCAGCAACTTATTCGGTGAACTTTCAGCTGTTACGTCACCTTTTGTAGCGCTGAATTATGGGTAATGTTTTTTTTTTTTTTTGAAATTCTCGGCAAATAAAAACTTTTTCATTCTTTTGTCGAAGTCTAACGTTCTTGCAAATGATGCTAATTTTGTTGTTTATAGAAGTTGTCCTATCAAACAAAATATCCCATTCTTCGTACTTCAGAAAGCAGAGATATCAAAAGCGACCTGGAGGTTTCCAGAATTGTTCATGTGACAATTTTATTGGATGAGAAATCGGCCAATAAGACGATGCCACGTGTCACGGATCATTAAAAATTGAACAGGTTGATGTTGTAAACCTCAGAGGCGTCAGTACGATTGAAAATCCCGCTTAATGAAATCTTCTGCTGTCAGGAAAACAAAAAAAAAACACAAACAGAAAATTGATTTTCGAACCCGTTCTACTATTTATACTTTAAGAAGGAAAGGTCTGGCAGAAAGCGAAATCGCCAAGGAACTTTGAATTTCCAGAAGAAACGTAGACTGCACATTGTTAAGACTCCAGATTACTGGGAGCAATACAGATAATAAAATAACAATTACAGGAAGAAAAAGAAAAGTAATGTCTAGAAGCGAGGCCAAAGATGTCATGCTGTGGAGCAAAGGAAATAAGAGCCTTACGATCCCAGAGATTGCAGTGTAGCTGGATTGGAGAAAAGAAAACTCCAGTGTTCCTAAAAACAGTGAAAAGGCATCTTAGAGCTGCTGGACTAAACGGTCGTGTGGCTGTGAAAAATATCACTGCGCAGCTCTTTAACAAAGCGAAAATACTGAACGAAAACCGGACTATGAACAACTGCAATATACTGTTATGGACTGATGATGAGTCGGGGTTTGGGTTGTGCGGGTCGAAACGTCGGACGTACCGGAATATACTGTTATGGACTGATGATGAGTCGGGGTTTGGGTTGTGCGGGTCGAAACGTCGGACGTACCGGAATATACTGTTATGGACTGATGATGAGTCTGGGTGCGGGTCGAAACGTCGGACGTCTGTCTGCAGGCAGGTTGGAGGACGATTTTCAGAACGTTGTGTTGCTTCTACAGCTAAACACGGAACAAGAAACGTTAGGGTTTTGTGGGGGCTGGGGGTGGCAATTTTTTAAAGCTAATTCACTTGATGACCTTTGTACAGTTAATGGACCATTAATAAAAAAAACCCGATGCCATAGAGTTCTGCATTCACGCGCAGTTTCTCTGGCAGTGGACTGACAGGTGCAGGGTTAACCCCGTAACGACGACCACAATCGCACTTAATGCAGGATGAACGAACATATCCTGCAGAATCATGGTCGCCTGATTTATCATCCAAGTGAAGGTGTAAACTCGGCAGAAACGTCAGGGGGGGGGAAATGATGTCACATGAAAACGTCTACAGACGGCATGGAACTCCGCGGCACCAGAATATTTGGCAAAGTCGCTTAAAGAACCCCCAAATTTCCAAAGAATTATTCAGAACAAGAGGGAATTGTGGTCGTTCCCGTATCAGTGTACGCTTCCAAAAAATTTGGCCTTTAGTGCATATGGCATTTACTATATATATATATAATTATTGTCATGAAATAATGCAGTAATTTCAGTTGAAAAAAAAAAACAACAAACACGTGACCTGGCGGATTAATAAAATCGGTTTTCCTGGTACTTGCCCCCCTTAATAGTCTTATTAACCGCACCGAAAATATATACATATCAAAAGGTTCGACTACGACAAAGCATAAACCCTATTGTCACTGCGAGGTAGGTTGTGCCATCGGTAGCGATAGATTCCGTATTAACTGACAAAAAACAAGGAATTACAAGTTGACGAGATTTGAAAATAGCTAAGAATTAGATGAAGGGAAGGATATTGGCCAGTTGTCCAGATCTGTTGCTTCTCGTCGCCCACCCACCGCCGCCAGTAGCTCATCTCTTTAGAACTCTCGACTCCCCTAAATCCGAGGGTTCCCCATGCTGCTCCTTGTACGATGAACGCGCGAAATTAGAATAATTAATTATGCTCGCTGTTCACGTGCCCGGAGAGCTTTGCCTTTGTCGTTCTGCCAGGTGAGTGGGACGGTAGGCCCCGGCGAAGAAGTATTCTAACCTAGAGCGAGACTCTTATACATTTAGTTAAGTATTTTTCTAGTTGTCCCCTTTTTTGTTGTTGTTGTTACAGTTAAAATGGCTTTTTTGTGTGTGTTTTTTTTTTAAAAGGTTATATGTCGGTGACTTCCGAGCCTGCATCAGAGCAGCTTCCCTTTGCATTTCTTGCCTATTTGCAGAGAGTCGGGGATGAAGAGGGACGAGCTGCTGGGAGCCATATGGTCCTCTGATGTACAGAAAGTTCGTACAATTCTGAGGAGCAGAAATGTAAAGTTGAACAGACTGCACAAGGGAGACAACTTCTTGTCAGTGGCGTGTTTGCAGCCGCAGCCGGCGTCGAAGGACATAGTGACCGAGCTGTTGGGTCACGGGGCTAACCCGAACATCCGGAACTACCAGGGAGAGACTCCGCTCTTCTACGCTTGTCGGAACGACTCCGAATTCCAGATCGACATTATTGAGGAACTTCTGCGAAACGGGGCCGTCCTCAACACGAAAGCCTTCCATCGTATCACGCCCATCCACCTGGTGGCGGAGGCAGTAAACACGAAACTGCTGGAGTTCTTTATCGGGAAAGGAGCCGACGTATGGGCTTCGACCGAATGCGGGACGACCCCGTTAGAAATCGTGTGCAAAAAGCTTCTAGAAATGCTCCATTACTTCTGGTATGAGAACGAAACGGCGGTACCCGACGACTTCGTCTCTCAGACCATCAACTTTTCGAAGCAGTTGCTGGAAGCGAACGCCCACCCCGCGGGGGTCGGGGACGTTTTGGGGCTGGCCTGCCAGAGCGGGGTCGTGGAGCTCGTCGACCTGATGATACTCCATGGTGCGGACGTCAATCGCTGGCAGGAAACGCCTGGCGGGATGCCGTTGCAGTTAGCCTGCTTATCGGACCTGGCTTCCATTGATATGGTGAAGAGGCTGATAGTAGAGGGCGCTGAGGTAAATCCGCCAGACATGGATTTCTTTCCAGAAGCCCCCCTCGAGTGCGTCAGCCCCCTTCACGCCGCCTGCTCGGCGCTCGACGTAGACAAGGTTCTGCTGTTGCTGTCGTGGGGCGCCACCGTCAACCACCGGTGCGACGGCATTCCGCTGGTGGTACTCCTGGCGGACATGGAAGAGCCGGAAAGGCTGCTTCTGATCGAGGTTTGCGTCGCTTTGGGCGCAACAGTCACCCTTACCGACTTTCGCGAAACGGGGCTGTATGCTTGCCAGCAGGATCCGACTTCGCGCAAGACCAGGGAGTTGCTGACCGGCATCCGTAGCCGACCGCGCAGTCTGTCTCAGCTCTGCAGGCCGGTGATATGGGACAACATGCGCCTTCCTAAATGTTCGAGTGTCCTGTCTCTCCCCCTCCCTCTGTTTCTGAAAGACTTCCTGTTGTTAGACGATGTGTTCCGGAAATACGCGACGTGCTCCGCGTGGAATCATTCGTTGGTCATTTCTGAAGTAGACTCTCTGAAAATCTAGACTAATATTTTGTCCAGTTGCTTTTAAATATTAGTTCCTCTTGCCATATGTAGCTCTAATAAAGTATTTTTTTTTTTTATTAAATATCATCTTTCTAATTCCGCCAAAAGATGTGACTGAACAATGTCCAATGTTCTATTTCGTCCTCATCCGTGATTTTTTTTGCGTTTCCGTCAATATTTTAAAGGCACGTGATCACGCTCGTACTTTCAGTTTACCGTCGCTAAGTCACGAGTCCGAGATGGCGTTCGACTATCAGCGATGGTAGGTACGGAGGCCCTACTAATTACTACGCACCTCTGAGACAGGTGGGTAGATAGGTATCCAGTCATGTGATTTGCGGGCTATTAAAAAAAAAGAAGAAAGAAACCGGTAAAGACCAGAGACGGTCACGCCACGAACAGGTGGGAAATCTCCGAGTCACGGGATATATTCGCCAGACTCTCCTCTCCACGGTTCCCGGCCTTTGAACAGATTCGCGCTTCGGTCTGGTGCCGAGGGTTTTAAGGGTCGCCCGGAAATCGACGGAATAAGGTGGAGGTTTGGTCTGTTCTCGTTCTGTCCGAAGGTGCAGAGTTTTCCGCTGAATCATCTCGGTATAAATCGCTCTCCACCGAAAACTACTTCCTTGGATACAGCAATGCCGGTAAAATCCCCCGCTGACTTTTTGGCTTCATTACGGTTGTGGGCAAAAATTCTTGGAACTGGGAAGAACCATTTACTTCGCGTCTGTCTGCTCGTCTACAGGATCGTAAGACTTGGTGCCTGTACTGCTACCCGGACAAGATTCCGGTATCATTAAGATAAGAATTTTGCCCTATAGATGCCCCCGGGGGGGATCGTTTAAATCTTAGAAAGAATCCATTCCAAAAAATGGTTGCTTTCTCATATATTTAAATCTTATTACCAGAGAAACGTTCCTTTCTGGTTTGTCGGGCGAACGATAACAGAATTAATTACGTAATTAATTCTATCAAGACAGGCGTCCTGCAGGGATTTATTCTACCCCCCCATCGTATTACTTTAGATTCTAAACTAAAGAAAATAAACGGTTCGTGATCTTCCATTCTCCGGAGTAACCTTCCATCACCGCAAATATCAGGGTTGGTTCACTTTGGTTTGATTTTCTCTATCTAAACGTGGAACGAATGTATTCCGTTTTCTTAAAACTGACCTGTTTATCAAATCGACCATTTATTCGGAACTAGAGGTTGTCGTACTACTATTTTACTGTTATTTTCGTTAATATTCCATTAAGTTATTTGTTTCAGCATTAAAAATGAAAAAAACAAAAACAACGTTAATCTAGATATGAATTAGAAGTACCTATATACATGCAAATATTCCATAATGGTTTGAGATGATCATGCGGAAGTAACTCTATTCATCTTGTATACCACCAGAGCAATTTATCATTAAATACTTTATGCATTTATGCAGATTTTTTTCTTTTGATATACTATATAATTTTTCTAAAACCATAATACTATTTCTTTTAGACGTCTCGGCATCTCTCTCTCTCCTCTCTCTCTCTCTCTCTCTCTTAAAATTAGAGTTGAACGTAAGTCGGTATCATATTAGAAACCCCCAAATAGGAAGCAGAGAACACCTCAATGTCTGCCCGATTATTTCAGCTGTAGACGGATGTAAGGTTTCGGGATAATCTACCCAGATCTCTCTCAATCGCTGATTTAGCTGACAAGTTGAGCTGTCGAGCGGCTGATCTCAAGAAAAAGAGATTTATGGTTACACTTCAGGAAAATTGTTCCTGAGATGTGTACAAGTGACGAGTATTTATTGAAACAGCTTTAAGAGTTTTGGTATGGTAACAACTGAAATAAAGGACTGGTTTTAAATAACTGGAAGGAAAAATTAAAGTTTAATTTCGGCTTAACAACTTCATAGATGGAAGCTACCCCCTTTTTCTTTTCTTTTTTTTTTTAAAAGTAGACGAACTAGTCCAAGGGAGATAATTTGATCATTTCTTCTTTCAATTCTGTGCGAAACTTTATAATAAATTAATCTTTTAAAAAAAGTTGTAAAATATTTAGAATATAGATCTAATAAATCTAATTAGTTTTTATTTATGTACCATCAAAATTCTTCATTAAAGATTGCTGATGACCGCATGTTTTTAATTAATCTAGTAAAAGTAGTCTCCCTTGAATAGATAAACACAATTTTAGTGGTATGGAACTAAATCAGGAGAGAAGAAATTCCGACATAAGAATATAAACAAAAATAAATCGGGGGAAGCCACTAGGGATGTGCTCCTTCCCCCTGATGGCAATACAATTTACACTGCTTATATCCCTATCAACAAAAGCAGTGGGCAGTGAAGTCCATTGTCTTAACAGAGAGGTTAACAGTGGTGGGAGGGGAATTGCAGGGAGGCAACACGTCTTCCTAGAGTATTCCAAACATTCTCGATAGGTATTTAGTTCAGGTGAATACACTGACTCCATTATTTGGGCAATGATTTGTTCATTGAGATATTGGTCAATTACACTTGGCAGATAAATGTTCGATGCCATCTGGGCATGGTGTGACACAGGAATCCAGAATCTCGTTCCCATACCTCAGTACAGTCAAGGTATCTCCAGGTCTGTATGCTCACCCAGTGAAATTTCTGCCGGACCATATCACATCCACTATTGCAGTGAACTCTTCAGATGGTGTTTGTAGGTTTGCTGACCGTTCTGAAAATGTGCCCTCAAGGTGAGCGTGCGGGACACCATCTTGACTCATCGGTGAAGAAACCACGGATCCAATCACATGGTGTCCAAGTGACTTATTCACGGCATCAACTTCTGTTTATGATATCCACCGTGGATCATCTCTTTCTCTCTCTCACAGCGTCCCCTCCCATGAAGCTTTACACTCACGGTTGATGTTGATACCAAGCTCCCTGCGACTGCAGAGAGACCAGGAGCAAGCTGAGTCAGTGTCGAAGTTGCCAAGCCAAAAGTGATGCAGCCCCAATCATCTGCAGGGTATTTAGTCTCATGGTCAACCTTGCACCGGTATTCAGACAATGCTTGCATGCACTTGAAATTAATAAACAAGCATACAAAGGAAGCTGTAAGCATTTATATTAAATATAAGCAGACAAAATCTACATGTACAAGCAGTAGCCAGTGTCAAGCATAAACACAACAATTAATGGTCAGAAACAAAAAAAAATATTAATCCAATGTTCCAGTGCTTAAACTCTTTCTTTCCATAGGGCAGCATGTGCTTATGAGAATCTTCTATTCTCTTTTGAAATAGTCAAGAACAGAGCCCAACTGTCTCCATTGTAGTTATCCTCTCAATTTTGATAATACCACAGCAGATACGATTCCAAAAAGTAATTTTCATTTCACTTCAGTCTCTCTCTCTCTCTCTCCATCTCTCTCTCTCTCTCTCTCCAACAGCTGCCTGTGACAGTTTTCTCCCCCATCTAAAAGTGAATCATTTTAGTCAGAAATTTTGTGAGTTCAGTAGGGTCAGCCCTGGACATGCATTCTCATGCCATGCGAGTGTTCCAGATTGGAATGGAAACTACTTCAGTGTTTTATGATCAAAGTTTCATTTGATGCCCTGGGAGCTTAACGTTGACATTCCCTGCCATTCCCTGGGCCACTTCATCGATATTCCCGAACAAGAAGAAGATTATTCTGTGCACCTGGTTTGACTCCAAGGGTGCTTCGTCAGATTTAAATCTGGGTTCTTAACAGGCCAAGGAACTCAGTTGCAATGCATCTATGCTACATGCTGGCAATTAGGGGTTTCAGGTTCAGTAACAAAATCATGCTTGCAGTTATCTCTCCACCACTGCATGAAAACTATGATGGATGCAACAGCTTCAGGGTGGACTTTTTGTTTTGTCGTAAGCTTATTGCCAAACGTTTGTTTGACCTCTGACATTGCTGAACGCCTTGTGTATGAAAATTCCTAGGCACAGTTTCACACTAAAAAAGCTTTATTGCTACGCTTCTAGAATATGTAGGAGAATCTGGTAAAGGTGTGTATTCTACTGAGTAGAAATTTCATTTTAAAAAAAAAACAAAAAAAACAAATTTTATTAGAAGCTGTATATTATCAGATGAAATAACGTACCCTTAAGGGAGACAAGTTTATCTTATGATGACAGCAGAAATTAAATTGGTTTACACCAGGTCTGGACGACTTTTAAATAAAACATTAAGTTTTTTATTACAAGCAGAAATCTTAGTTCCTTTTGTTTTTATAGATGTGCACTTGTAAAAACAGTTCAGTGGTATTAATCTATTTTTTTTTTTAGTTTTACCTCTGTAGAAATAATTGACAAGAATCATGCCAGGACAGTGCAACTGGGGCATTACAACAGGTGAGGAGAACACTTGGCTTGCCTCCACATACAGTAAAGCAGGTGACATAGCGCCAAGGTCTTTGATGGAGAAAGGCGAGGTTGACAATCACCAAGAATCCTCCACAAATACAAATCCACCCAAGACTCAGTTTAAAAACAAAACAAAAAAACAACTCAGCCATGAACACGAGATGCTAAATGAACTTTCTATGATTTTGTATATCAACAAAATCAGTCAGTCAAAATCGAGTAACAGAGCAGCTCAAATATGTAAGCAAGTGTACAGCTTTTATTTCTCTTTGATGCGTGGTAGAGAAATCCAATGGGACCAAAGATAAGGGAATTTAAACATTGTTTCTACATAAGTACAGAAAGCAAAAGTCCGATTGATACACCTTGAGTGCATTTGGCGCATACTAAGTTTATTTCCAAAGTTGGCTCAACAGCAAAACTTTAGCATTCAAATAATCTGTTTTCTCGTCCTTGATCTCTTGGTACAGGATTATTTTCTCTTCTTTTTCTTAAAAAATGAAAAGTCAGTAAACTTGTATAAATTGCTGTCATTTTGTTCACGCGATGTGGTTTTTAAATGTAATGACAATGAGAATGCTTCTGAAGAGAACTGTGTCTAAAAAGATGTTATCAAATTTCTGTAGCCTCACATTAAAAACCTACAAATCGATAACAGGACAGAGCCTGAGAAATGGAAGCATTTCTAAAATGAGTTGAACAAATTTAATGCATAATACATTTACAAAAGATGTAAACAAGAAATGGGAGAGTGGTGGTGGCGTGGTGGTTTGTTTACTGGACTGCTAAGTTCAAGGGCCTGAGTTCAAATCCTACAGGGGAGACTTCCTGTTAAGTTCCAAGTTCTATCATCAGCCAAGATTGAGTGTTGAGACATTCAGCATCTCGTCACTGTCACAGCAGCTTGTGATGGGCCACCTGAATTAGGCAAAAAGGATGCGACGAGTTGAGGATTCCTATTTTCTTTTAATAAGGAATGTAATGTACATTTCAATGGATTTTATTTTGTTTGTTTTTTTTTATTCTTCCTCGATACAATCCTGATAAACAAAACTTTATGTTAAATGTATTATTTAATTTTTTTTCCAAGAGTTATCCCCCCTTCACCCCCTAATTCTAATTCTCGACCATGTTGGTAACTCTACGATGATCAGCGTTTATGAGAAATGTTTTAACTATTGGCAGTTTCTTTTCCTCCATTCACCTGGGTTGTTACAGCTTTATGACTTCTTGTTTGGAAGCGATTTTGATTTTCCTTAGCCTTTAACTTAGAGTTAATATTGTCAAAGCACACCTGTGATAATGACTTTCATTGCAAGAGCTTAATATATGCAGACAATGTTCTACTTAACACACACACACACACACTACCATTTCTATAGCAACTATGCATACTTTGCATCTTTATACTGATAGAATACCAAATTATTTTGTTGTTCTTTGCATCTTTTAATTACAAGTAATCACACCTACCATATTCATCCTGACTAAAACAAAGATGGGCATTAACATTAAAATATCTAAATAAACAATATACATGTTCAAAAAAGAAAACTCTTGAAAGTAAACAAAAATATTCAAAATATTCAGCACTCTATAAAACAGAGAGAAATAAATGATGAATAACTATGGTTACAAAGTTACCCTGGGATAAGACTTCCTTGTGGTCAGCTTCCTACGACATTGCTTCCCCCTTGGTACCGCGGCATCAGGTTGTTTTACCTGTTGGAAAACTATTTGTATTTTTGTGGTGAAAATAAAAACAACAAACAAACAAACAAAAGGATATGTATAAACGAGTAATAAATCCGGTGATGGGTGATGCTTAGAGAAGAATTTTTCCCACACACCTGTTATTTACCAGAGGAACAGCATTTAGAAACTTGGCAACTGTACCTCTCCCCAGATGACTAAACACCGCTAATAACAAAAATGCAAGGCGCCTTCTGAAGTGATTACTAACGAGCAAACAAAAATATACTTTAATCTGTAGTATTACCTGTGTAATTATAACCAGGTTATAGCGGAGCACGGCGTAGCAACCAAAAAATAGCCAGTGAATGCATCATAGAAGCTGGGTTTTACCTGGGAAATAATCTCAACGCATCATGGAAGCTGGATTTTACCTGGGAAAATAATCTCAACGTATCATGGAAGCTGGATTTTACCTGGAGAATAATCTCAACGTATCTAGGAAGCTGGATTTTACCTGGGAAATAATCTCAACGTATCATGGAAGCTGGATTTTACCTGGGGAAATAATCGCAACGTATCATGGAAGCTGGATTTTACCTGGGGAAATAATCTCAACGTATCATGGAAGCTGGATTTTACCTGGGGAAATAATCGCAACGTATCATGGAAGCTGGATTTTACCTGGGAAATAATCTCAACGCATCATGGAAGCTGGATTTTACCTGGGAAAATAATCTCAACGTATCATGGAAGCTGGATTTTACCTGGAGAATAATCTCAACGTATCAAGGAAGCTGGATTTTACCTGGGAAATAATCTCAACGTATCATGGAAGCTGGATTTTACCTGGGGAAATAATCTCAACGTATCATGGAAGCTGGATTTTACCTGGTACCTGGGAAATAATCTCAACGTATCATGGAAGCTGGATTTTACCTGGGAAAATAATCTCAACGTATCATGGAAGCTGGATTTTACCTGGGGAAATAAGCTCAACGCATCAAGGAAGCTGGATTTTACCTGGGAAATAATCTCAACGTATCATGGAAGCTGGATTTTACCTGGGAAAATAATCTCAACGTATCATGGAAGCTGGATTTTACCTGGGAAATAAGCTCAACGTATCATGGAAGCTGGATTTTACCTGGGGAAATAAGCTCAACGCATCAAGGAAGCTGGATTTTACCTGGGGAAATAATCTCAACGTATCATGGAAGCTGGATTTTACCTGGGGAAATAATCGCAACGTATCATGGAAGCTGGATTTTACCTGGGAAAATAATCGCAACGTATCATGGAAGCTGGATTTTACCTGGGGAAATAAGCTCAACGCATCAAGGAAGCTGGATTTTACCTGGGGAAATAATCTCAACGTATCACGGAAGCTGGATTTTACCTGGGGAATAATCTCAACGTATCATGGAAGCTGGATTTTACCTGGGGAAATAAGCTCAGTTATTGGGTTTGAAGCAGGTACTGTATTTGCAGAAGTTAATGCTGAAATATCTAAAAAAAAAAAAAAAAAAGATAGAAAAAAGAAAAAAAAAATAGTTCTTTTGCGTTTTCTAACAGTAAACAGGGAAATTAGTAGTAGCCGCCCCATTTGTTTCAGCAAGCATCCATATTATTTCTCTCATTTTTAGCAGAAAAACAAGATGAGTTCAAGAAAAATTGGTCAGTGGAACTGCACTTGAAAAAACTGAACATGGGATTTGTATTTGACAGGAGAGGGAAAGATAAAGATGAACCCCAGACCTCTGTACCTGTACCACAGAAGTGTTTCATACCTATTCATATAATTAAAATGACACTTTAATTGCAAAATCTTTTAGAAAAATTCCTGAACTACTTTGAGTAAACGATAATGAGATAAAAAAAAGAGGGATAACACCCACTGGTCTTGCATTTATAGCATTTGTTAGATTAATTTATAACAATGAAATTAGATCTTCTTAGTTAAATTTATATAATTATGCATCATTGCAAAATACTAATTTTTGAAAAAAAAAAACATTCTCCCATTTTTGGTCCATATTAGATCATCTGATATAAAAAACATCTGCCATAATTCATTCAGATTTTCATACAAAGCTAAGAAAAACAAACTGAACAAACTATTTATTATGATGTTAATCTAATAAAACACACATTTACTAAGTGGTGGTAATTGCGTTTTACTATTACAGCAGAATTACAGACTTTGTATCGCTATTTCCTAACGTATTATTCTGATTAATTATAAGCTAATATAACTTTACAAATGAAATGAAGTTTGCCAAAGACCTCCAGAGAGAAAAGGAAGAAATACAAATTAAATAGTTGCTAGGTAAACATATAAGTTAATTAAAGAATTAAATAATAAATAATAATAATAATAATAAATAATAATAATAATAATAAGAATAATAATAATAATATAAATAATAATAATAATAATATAATCAGATAGGACTAAAGTGAGAACATGTAAGGGCAAATCACAAATAGAAGGGTTAAAGTGGGATTTAGTGAAATGATTACCTCCCTTGCTAACCCGCTCTCTAGGCCTGCTGCTCCATTCAAAACATGGACAGAATCCAGATGAAGGTAAAAAAAAAGACAGGGGTGAGGAAGTAGGTGCTAGAGGGCACCCCCCCAACTTCCCTAGCCTGCTCAGCCTGGAAGGGAAGGATCTTCTCCCACGCTAGGCTCGAAATGTCAGGAACATTTAAAAAGATCATAAAAGGATCTTTCATTAGACTGGGACTGAGGAAAAACGGAGGGTTAAGGTTGCTCTGCACCAGGTCCTGAAGATGGCTGGGTGGGGGTTGTGAAACTACTGTCAGACTCTCTGGACCCAAGATGATCTTGGTCCATTTTAAAGTAGCTTTTATAAGATGGTATTAGTTTAATTCGGAATTTTTCCGTTTCCGTTTGGTTTAGTTATCTCCTAAACTTGTAGTTACTTTCACCTGAATGATAATAGGGCTAATCTTTCATCAAAACCACACTTTTTTTGACCTGAAGTAAATTAATTATCCCTCTATACTTGGATTGATTTTTTTTTGCTTTTAATGATATACACCTGTCTTCGTTTGATGGGGTTGTGGAGACCTGCCTCCCTCTCAGTTGACCATCACTGCTTCACCTTCACCAGAGGTGGGGAGGACAATGGTGCCAGGAATACTTGTTCCAGGTTCTGGTAGCAGCAGCAGTCACTCCATCTCCTTGGTGTTTAATCAGGTTTTCAGTTATTTTGTCTTTAGCTCAGTCTGTGATTGATGACGGCCTAGTAAATGTCCCCTATGTATTTAAGAAGGCAGAAATCTCCAGTCTCTTCATGGTGCCTTTAAAATCAGTTATTTTCTAAACTGAAGATCAGACTTGAATAACACAAGAACTTTTTTGGGGTTATAACGGACATGGAGTCAAAATCCAACTCATTTAAAGAATATCTTGTAAATCTGATTTTCTTCTTTGTTTTATTTTGGTAAAATTATCAAAATTTTTAACTTGAAGATCGAAGGATAAAGCAATTTGCTATAGCTTGTCAGGTAAGGTACCAGTAAGCTTAGCTTAGAATTAATGGTATTTCTCTTTGATCCATAATGGCTATCTAAGAGAGAAAGTAAAGCTTTCTTGTCTGAGAGCGAGGTATGAGCTGATGGTGTAATTTTTTGCGACTGCCACCTGCTGTGGTGATAGTGTACGCTTGGTCAGACATTGCACTTGGAATATGCATTGATATGTTAAAAAAAATTTACTAATTGGATACTACAGCAAATTAACTCTTTTTTGCAGAAATCATATGTATGGATAATCTGTTGATTCCCAGGTTTACGCAAACTGAAAGTAAGTCATCAAGAGTTCCTAGACTATGGTGAGATTATACCTTTTGTTAAGGCTTACAATGGAAGACAGAGAGAAGGTAGACAACAGATATATTTCATAATATGAATCACACACATTTTTGATTAAGGTTTAATGCTCTGTAAATTTCGAATTTCTTAGTGGACTCAGTTATTGTTGCCCAAGAATGCACAATGATATGGGTCTTTCTGAGACTATAGTATACTTACATGTACAAAAAAGGAACTATAATCTAAGTGTATTTTCTTTTGCAAGAAGTTGAAGTCCCATTTCTTTCTCCTTTGTTATGTTAGCAATATTATTAAGTATTTCTTTCTGTGGTAGTAGTTAGTGCTTGACAACACTCAAGTCACCTCCCCCCCTTTGCCAGAACACTGTCTTTAATATATATTTTTTAAATTAATACTTGTAGGAAACATCAGGCAAACATAATAGAGACGACTTTATGAATTTAATGATTTTAGATAATATTAAAATGTACTAACACAATAATACCAGCAAGTAGACTTACAAATACCAAGGTAGAGTATTGTATCTCCTCTAGTTACGATAACCGGTAAAAATAAATTAAAATTGTAGCTGATAAAAGTCATCGGCACTTTAATGGATAGTTGGAACAACATCGATCGTCATCCGGGGCGCAGAGTCTTGTCACGTCTGCTGAATAGTTATTTTATTTGCAAGCTTCCGCGTCTACAGAGGCGGCGGTAAAAAGAACAACAAACAATTCTTGTGGCTTTACATAGAAGCCTATGCACTACCGACAAAACCCCTTTAGAAAATGGAAAATTGGAATTAAACCCTAACGGACATTATGAGAGATTTTCGCCATACTGACTGCTTTGTCTCTTGATTGTGGCCCTGGTCCTTTTCTGATCTCTGGCCCTCACAGCACTGGATGACTGGGAGTAGTAGTTCGTGATATTGTCTGGCTAGGAAACAACAAAATAATGTTCTTGTGTTTTGTTCTTCTCAAATTTACAGAAATCTACGAAAATATTCTTTCTGGATGCTTGCTTTGCCGACATTCAAGATGGCGGCTGCCTCTCCCCCCCCCCAAATGCATTTTTATCAGTAATGAAAGGTTTTTGGAAAACCTCTCTGTTTATTATCTTAATAAACGCACCAAAGTGAGGTAAGCGTTGAATGCATTCTAGCAAGTTGACTTGCTTGCATCAAGTTAAACTTAAATGTTTGCTTCCCCTTTTTGTAGCTGTAGGTTTCAAGGGAACTTACTGATGACCTGAATCTTACGGCAAAAAATAAACCAGTCACGTGACTTCATCACCTGCCCTGTTAAGCGAGCCGAGCGGATATGGCAGTTTTATCAAATTCGCTGTGAAGGTCCGTGATCTCTGCTTGTGTTCAGATAACAGTGGACGCCAGGCTCTCGGTCAACACGACCGTGTGATGCTGAGGAGTTCTCCCTTGTATGCCACTGCCTGTAGAAAAGTAATGCCAACAGTTGGCCTTAATGTATACTGGTGCACTCATTCTGTTTGTCATGCCAGCCTTTGTACTTAACATCTTGTCTTATAATCTATTCTAAAATATGACTATGCTTTTAGATAGCTCAACACAGTCCAGACATTAGCAAAAGAGCTTTCCAATCAGTTGAAGATGAAAGATTTAAGTTGAGTATTCTGGCGCCTTTTAGGCAATTGAACAAATCTTGAAGGAAAGCCTTTAAAATCTCAATTCCCATTGGATTCGATGCGAAGAGAGTTGCTTTCTTTTTTTTTTAAAATTTAAAATTTGTCTAAAAGTAACAGAAAAAGAGGGTAAGACAAATTCCATTTGAAGTCAGTCTGTTCGCGTTCACGATAAGTAAATAACATTTTTCCATTCTCTGTGTAGCTAACACACAGACTCATTCCGGGAAATAGTTCGTGACATTTTATATTATCTATGTATATACATATATGTAATATATATATATAACTTTTTTCAGCATATCCATGAGTATTGTCTCTTGTCAGTTTTTGTCTGGTAGGAAATCTGGCGATGTCATACATATAAAGCATTTAGGTGCGAGATAATGTACATTTAATTTTTACGACTGACTTTGCCACTCTCTCTCTGAGGAAAGTGATGGAATAGTTTTATTTCTAATTTTTTTTTCTTTTTTAATTAGTTTTCAAAGATAAGATAAAAGACAATTAGAACTCGATATCTGAAAAATGCTTTCATCAGTCAGCCTGTTATAAAATTTCTAATGACATCTTTATAGGTCAGTTTGTCTATGAGTCAACAGGTTTTGGATTGTGACATAATGATAGCATGGAGATTATGTGACATGTATACACTGTATATGCTTACTAGCAAGGTTCTTTGGAGAAAAATTATTAATGGCAAGGTATAATACAACAGGTTACAACTGTAACATTTCATCTAGATTTTAAATATTCTTAATCAGATGTTTCTTTCAATTTGCGACATTATGCAAACAGGTTGTACGTTATCAAAAATTAATTTTAAATTTAAACATTAAATGACTTGCTGTTGCTTTATAAAGAAGTTTAACGGATTTTCCTACTACTGTTGTTGTTATTATTATTTTTTTCTTTTTAATTCTACTGAAACTTGGGATTAGAAGTAGTAGTGTTACGTTTTTATAAATAAGATCAGTGAAGGCTTTGGTTAGGTGAGACCACGTGATAACACAAACGATCTAAGAAGCCATTCTGCACCCAAGGTATGTACAAGTATCTGAGCATTTTGCAGTCAGAAAATCTGTTCAATAACGAATCCGCTGAACATGACTATGCTGAATCATTTAAAATGCTACCTTAAATTTGTATGTTTGCTGGGCATTTAAGACTTAATGTAGATTAGTAAAAAAAATATTAATAATAAAATACGGACGTTATAGTTTTATTCTTTAAAGGCAGAGTGGCTTGTAGTTGGTTACATCATTGACCTTCCATATTTACATAGAAGCTGACAAAGTAATGAAATGGACTTTAAAGTTACCATCGTCCTGCTTCCAGACAGAAATCGGCACACACGTCAAAAGTTTTTGTCAGGTATGATAAACACGCTTCCCAAAGTTCTGTGATGCTGATTAACTAAAATAATTTTAAAAAAAAAGAAGAAGTCGGCGTTAAGATGCTATGTTTTCACTTACGAAACCCTGAGTTGTTTGGCTGCGCAAGAACAAAGTACGCGATTGGCGTCATTCATCATCTTTACCTAGCAAGTCTTGGTCTGTTTCTTCTCCTTCAGGCTCAACCTGTTTGTTTTTTTGTTTTCTCTGCTGGAGAAAGGAAAACAACATCTCGATCACTTTAAAATGATTTTTTTTATCTTCCTAAACCATATCTTAAAATTGTTCTTTTCATAACGTTGTTCAAACCTGCCACAACCGAAACGTCACGTTTAATGATGGACACAAGAAATCTGAAGACCATGTTTACATGGTGTTTATATGATTTTAGATATCAGAGAAAGTAAAGGCAAACTTTACGTGGTATTTACATGAAATTAGATATGAGAAATAGTAAAGGCCATGTTTACATGGTGTTTAGATGGTTTTAGATATCAGAGAAAGTAAAGGCAATCTTTATGTGGTATTTACAAGGAATTAGATATGAGAACTGGTAAAGACCACGTTTATGTGTTGTTTTACATGACGTGAGGGAGAGTAAAAACCATGTAAAAAAAAAGCAAACAAAAAAAATCAGTTATTAAAGATGAAATAGAAATTTTTTTTCAGTTTCTAATTTCATGTATATGGAATATTCTGGCTAAATTCTGTTTCAACTTTAAGTTAAGAATGACGAAATCCCTGAGAACAAAAGTTCTCGATGATATCTTACTTATAACAACTGCACACTAGTGATGGCGACAGGAAAAGATGGTAGAAACGTAGGTTCTCTAGTTATACTAACAATGGAGCGGGGAATGCCCAAATTTACTCTCTGGTCTTTACAAAATTACTACTTGTGCCATCAGAGGCCTAACGAAAGAGAACTAAATCTTGTTACTCCCCCCTCACTTTCTCATTGTCTATTTTACTGATTTGAGGATTAAAAAAAAGCAGCATAGACGTCATCGTTTTCTTTTCGATAAGACAGGTGTGGACTTACCTTGTTGCTTCACAAACACGTGGGTGCCAAAGAGAGTTGATTTCCATCGATGCAAGCAGAAGTCCTGGGAAATTCTCAAAATGAAACTCGTGTCCAAATGCAAACTTCCGTCTCTGGCATCAAAACACTGACCTGAGTCGGAGAGAAAGTTGCTGACTTAGATGCAGCTGAATTTCCTTATAAATGATTGGTTCATCGAAATATTCGAGAAAAGAATTTTTACTTCTGGTGTATTATAGGTGCTGTCGAAGACAAAGAAATTTGGACGCGCTATTATTTGATTTATTCAAAACTTTGTAGGAATCTCTTCAATTAGATTTTTAAGGAACTTAAGTTAAATTAGTTTTAAAAATACGAGTTGGAGGGGTTAAAGGGTTCATTAAAATGATTCTCCAAGTATCGACGATATGCTGACAGCTAAAAATATTAGGCTGGATATTGGACATCGGAGACAATAAAGAGGAAATTCAAGTAGTAATTTCTAAGCCAGCAGATAATACAAATTCTTTTATCTGGAGGAAAACTCTGCTAATTGGTATCGGGGTGAGTTTTTACAGCAACAGTAATTCCAAATTAGACAGGTGAGGCTATGGTCAAAGCGTATGACGTAGACTATAGCCTCCACACATTTAACTAGGAAGCACCTGGCTCCCACAATTTATCCTGCAGTTACAGATACCAGCAGTAAGCATAGACTAGCCAATGTTTTATTGCGGTTTAATATTAGAAGAAGAAAAAAACTCATCTCAACAACTGAAATGTAAATTAACGGCAAATATTACCAACGACGATTTTTTTTTTCTTTCTTATTCGTGGCGTCGAAAAGTTTGAAGAAGGCGAGAATATACTTGCCTACAAAACTCGCTATGGATGTTCCGTTATTCCATAACGTCGTGAAAGCCACGGTCAGCCCGTCCTTGGTCGAGTTTCCCCGTCCGACCAGGATCGTTAGCCCACCACCCGAGGATCCCAGCTTTCTTTCTACCACTGTGTAGTAATAGCCTGTAAAATTCGCCAAGAAAGAGGAGTTCTTTACTGCGAGGCAGGGGCTGTCCTTTCCCGAGTAATGGAGGGCTATTAACGTTCGAAGTGAAACGTCTTAGGAATCTCTCTCTCTCTCTCTCCCTTCCTCCCCCATCTATCTCTCTCCATCTGTCTCCCAATTTCTCTCTCTCTCTTTCTCTCCCCATCTCTTTCTCGCTCTCTTCCTCCCCCCCATCTATCTCTCTCCATCTGTCTCCCCATTTCTCTCTCTCTCCCTCCTCTCCTTCCTCCCCCCATTATCTTCTCCATCTGTCTCCCCAATTTCTCTCTCTCTCTCCCTCCCATCTATCTCTATCTCTCTCTCTCCCTCCTCCCCCCCATCTATCTCTCTCCATCTGTCTCCCAATTTCTCTCTCTCTCTTCTCTCCCCATCTCTTTCTCTCTCTCTTCCTCCCCCCCATCTACTCTCTCTCATCTGTCCCCATATTTCTCTCTCTCTCTCCCTTCCTCCCCCATCTATCTCTCCATCTGTCTCCCCATTTCTCTCTCTCTCTCTCCCTTCCCCATCTCTCTTCCCATTTCTCTCTCTCTCTCTCCCTTCCCATCTCTCTCTCCCTCTCTCCCCCCATCTATCTCTCTCCATCTGTCTCCCCATCTCTCTCCCCATCTGTCTCTCTCTCTCTCTCTGATAGACGTTTGGATGAATGTGTTTGTTTGTTTGTCATAAGGATTTCTCGACGCTCGCTATATTATATTGCAATCTCTCAGGACCATTATTTTTTTCACTTACAGAAAAGGAATTGACAAAATATAAAAATGGACTCGCTCTTTCTAATGTCGCATCGGGAAGGAGACTTACCTCCTGCGGGGAGAAAGAAAGTTCATTCGGATAGAAATAAAAAAAAAACTGTAATCATCAGATATCTAAAATCCGTACAGATCCGGAAATAACGAAATGCAATGTGGAAAAGATGAAGTTTCGTTAAGATACAGGAAAAACCCCTTTAAAAAAATTACACAGAGGGTGAAGCTTTCCCCTGTATTTCGCTTAGCGCTTGTCCGATCAGATTGATGATAAATGACAAACCCGAAGGTAGTAGAACAATGTGGTCATCCCAGGGCGTGTTTTCTAAAAATCGTTGAGGTGGGGGCGAGAATTTATAACTTTTTTTTCCCTTTCTTATTCTCGCGCTGCAAGCTATACTTCGAAGTTAGCAAGTTTTGTTTTGTATTTAAGTATTTATCCCCGCGTCTACGAGCGCACTCGTCTGCAGAACGACGATCGGGTCTCGCCTTAAGTCGTCGTCTAGCTTACCAGTTATCACCCCTGAATCGCTGATCGTCATCGTGAGCCTCGATCCGACTTCGTTGACCCAAGTGCCATTCAAAGAGCAACGAGAGGCTATAGAAAACAAACGAAATTAAATGCAGAAGTTTATTACAGTCAAATTATTAAACCAAACATTCAATGTTTTTTTTTGTTTTTTTTAAAAAAAAAAATTGTTTTGCAGAAAAATAAATACTAATTTAAAATAGCAACACGCTTCAATAACGGGAGATAATTGAATTAAGGGGAGATAATTTGATTAAAGAAAAATAGTTCCTACTTAAGATGAATACTCTGTTCATTGCCGTTTTTTTCCAGCATAAATGGTAATTAACATTCTGTTTAGTGACAGATTATTGAAGAGGTGGCGCAGTGCGTGTTCTGTTCGATCCGTGGTCTGATTTATCCTGCTCTCGTGTAGCGGTTAACTGGCGTTGATTTGTTTTATCCAGGGTGCTCTTGTTCCCTTCTAATCGGAATAGTCCGAAAAAGGTTTTGTTTTCCATCAAGATGCCGGTTTTTGACGGCTCGTGAGTGGGTCTCGGAGACGTTACGACAATAAGACTCGGCGGCACTGATACCTCGTCGGATGAGACATCGTTTGTACAGGTAAATCGGCCTGGACAGCGGTGTTAACATCTCCGCGCCTTAACTCCCGCAAAACCGGTATTTCTCTCAGGAGAAAGATACCCCGAGTCGTCAAAAGGAATCGGATTTCAAGTTTACTTACCGCACGAATGTTTACAGTTCTTTTATAATTCCAAAAGCACCTTTGCCCAAGACTTGAGAGTAAATACAACTCCATCTCTGTCCCCCCCTCTCTCTCTCTCTCTCTCTCAGCTTCATATATACTTCTTCGATCTCGATGGTACTAGATTTAGTTTCAAAACTTAGTACACCAAATTTGTTAATTTATTTCTATAAAATATTGTTAGACATCTGAAATGTTTTGTTTTATTAGTTCTTTTTTTCCCTTTCTTTTATAAAACATGTAGACACTTACTCGTTTTCTTCGCAGCCACTTTCGTCTATTCAGTTACAAAAACACCATTTTTCATGAAAGATAGAGAAGCAAAAGCATAAATAATAATTCACATGTATTAACAGGTTACATTGCATAATAATACTAATAATAATAATAATAAATAATAATAATAATAATAATAATAATAATAATAATAATGTGTGAAAATAATTTTAATGCCATTTACAAACGTGTTATATTCTGTATTTAAATATGATTTACACTGTATATACAACACGTTCACACTATACATTAAGTAGCTATTCTCTCTAAATAAAAGCGTCTAAACCGCGGATAACGAATCGCTTACGAAATTAATAATTAAGGGTAATTCCTCTACATAAAAATGTCTACTCTGTGGATGAAAATGCAATTGATACGTAGATAATCAGGCTTCTCTCCTTCTACATACTGTAAAAGCGTCTTCACTAGAAAAAATTTCTCTTGGAAGGATTGTCGGATAATATGCATAATGAATGGTTTACATCACAAACTGCTACACTGAGCGCAAAAATAGTAATCACTCGTGAACTTAGATAATTACATTGCTTCCATAATGAATTTTCTGATACTTGTCCGTCGTCATCAGCAGTCACCACACCCTAAAATGTCTAAAATCTCTGGTTGGCTGCCAGAAATTAAGCTGTGCCGATGAAAACTGTTCTGAAATCTTTTCTGTTAGCTACTGACTTGCTTATCATGTATCTCTCACTCAGCTGGCCCTTCCCAAAACGAATCCAATTTTTAAAATCCTAAATATGAACAGTGTATTTACTAGAACCTCATCTTTATCGTGTAGTCCAGCACTTCTCAAGGTGAACCATGTGACACATCTGGGGAAAGGGGCACGATTTTTCACTGTCAGGTGAAGGATTTCCCTTTTTTTGGTATTAAACACCTAGCACATTTCCAAACTAACTGACAGTTAATAGTAGGCCCCTGTTCAGTCCCTTGGCTGGTTTCCTATAAGTTACTGTGAGCAATATTGTTGTGGTAAGCGACGACCTCCCTGGACCTTGAATCGACCACGGTACATTATACACCAGGGGCGGACTGAGCCATCGGTCAATCGGGCACTGCCCGAGGGCCCATAGCTACAAGGGGTCCACAGCTGCAAGAGATTCCCATATAAATTCTATTAAATGAATACTCCAATATACTCCAGATGCAGTCTGAGACACCCCCAAACCGCCCTCCCCTTATCTGGCGCTTTGTAGCCTCTGACATCAGCACTAAGGGGCCCAGTGAACAGTTATGCCCGAGGGCCTATAATACTCTCAGTCCGCCCCTGTTATACGCCCCAATTACACGTCACGCCACGTCTTTTATTTTCCTCATTTAGACTTTATAAGGGCCACGGTGGTTCAAGGGGTTTAAAAGGGGTGGGGAGCATATGCCAAACCCTGGTGTAATTCATCAATGTTAAAGTATATTTTACGTACGATTTAGTTAAGGAATATCACAAAGCTTTCAACATGCCAAACAATGGGAGATAACTCGCATCCCAAGTTCTAGAAAACGTTGGGAAGTTGCGTAGTAAAAGAAAATTGTCTTCCCCTGATTACTGTCTTAAAGGACGAAGTTAGTAAAACTGTTCACACTTTTATTTGTTCAAGATGTACCGGAGTTCTCTATTTCACTGAAACAAAAACAAAAAAAAAAACCCCTTTAGGAATCAGTTTTCTGTGGGTGGGGAATCGTCTAGCGAGTAGGCAGAACATAGCAGGCGCCACCGCGGCTTATCCGCCGAATGGCGAAGGAACAAACTCACGAGAGCCATCTTCTGCTTCAACCCCGTCGCGAGGCTGTCGCGACCACACGGCCCCCCGCCGCCGGGATGCTCCTCTCGCGTGAAGACCTTCTGGCCGCTGTTCGTCGACAGCTTGGATTGCTGCTGGCACGGGATCCAGAAGCGGTACAGGTAAGATGTATACAGCGCCTCCGTTCCTCCTTCGCACACCATGCACTGGCCTTACACAAGAAAAAAACAGAATACAGCCATTGTCAGCATTGAAATTAAAGCCCGGCTGAGGTAGAGGTACCGGTGCTCACCGTAAGTACACTCTTAAAGGAAGTTACTGAAAGAAGTCAGGGTGTTTAGCCGGACTATATGGTATGGTGTTTTGTAGAGCGTTAAATAAAATGACAACATAAAGACGTTGTGTGTATATGTCTGTCTGTGTCTGTCTGTCTGTGTATGTATGTCTGTGTCTATGTTTGTCTGTCTGTCTGTTTGTGTATGTTGTGTATGTCTTGTATGTCTGTCTGTGTATGTCGTCTGTGTATGTCTGTGTCTGTATCTGTCTGTGTATGTCTGTATGTATGTCTGTGTATGTCTGTGTCTGTCTGTCTGTGTATGTATCTGTCTGTCTGTCGTGTATGTATATCTGTGTATGTCTGTCTGTCTGTCTGTCTATGTTTGTCTGTGTATGTCTGTGTATGTCTGTGTCTGTCTGTCTGTGTATGTATATCTGTCTGTCTGTGTAAGTCTGTGTATGTCTGTCTGTCTATGTTTGTCTGTGTATGTCTGTGTATGTCTGTCTGTGTATGTTTGTGTCTGTCTGTCTTGTATGTCTGTGTCTGTCTGTCTGTGTATGTCTGTCTGTGTAAGTCTGTGTAGTCTGTGTATGTCTGTCTGTCTATGTTTGTCTGTGTATGTCTGTCTCTCTGTGTATGTCTGTGTCTGTCTGTCTGTGTATGTCTGTTTGTGTATGTATGTCTGTTGTATGTGTATGTCGTGTCTGTCTGTCTGTATGTTGTCTGTCTGTCTGTCTGTCTATGTTTGTCTGTGTATGTCTGTGTATGTCTGTGTCTGTCTGTCTGTGTATGTATATCTGTCTGTCTGTGTAAGTCTGTGTATGTCTGTCTGTCTATGTTTGTCTGTGTATGTCTGTGTATGTCTGTCTGTGTATGTTTGTGTCTGTCTGTCTGTGTATGTCTGTCTGTGTATGTCTGTGTCTGTCTGTCTGTGTATGTCTGTCTGTGTAAGTCTGTGTAAGTCTGTATGTCTGTCTGTCTATGTTTGTCTGTGTATGTCTGTCTCTCTGTGTATGTCTGTGTCTGTCTGTCTGTGTATGTCTGTTTGTGTATGTATGTCTGTCTGTCTGTGTATGTCTGTGTCTGTCTGTCTGTGTATGTATGTCTCTGTAGTCTGTCTGTGTATGTCTGTCTCTGTATGTCTGTCTGTGTATGTCTGTGTATGTCTGTCTGTGTAAGTCTGTGTATGTCTGTCTGTCTATGTTTGTCTGTGTATGTCTGTCTCTCTGTGTATGTCTGTGTCTGTCTGTCTGTGTATGTATGTCTGTCTGTCTGTGTATGTCTGTTTGTGTATGTATGTCTGTCTGTCTGTGTATGTCTGTGTCTGTCTGTCTGTGTATGTATGTCTGTCTGTCTCTGTATGTCTGTCTCTGTATGTCTGTCTGTGTATGTTCGTCTGTGTATGTTCGTCTGTCTCTGTCTGTCTGTGTGTCCGTAAATATGTGGTAATGAAGAACACGAAAATGTCGGAGCTATCTTCCGTCTCGCCACCAGAGACTCGTGACGTACACAAAGGGTGAAATAATTACAGGCTGATTAACTTTCCGGTCAGGGGCAGTGTTAAAGAGCACTTTCCCGTTAGAAGAACTTCCCCAGCTGATTTAATAATTAAATGATTTTAACGCATTACAGATATAAACTTCGGTAGGTCTTTTAAAGCCCTGACCCTGACTCCCAGCTTTGTTTTCTAACACAAACCAACAAACAAATGAAAGGAGACGAGCCCTGGGTAACCAGGTGTTAGACTGGTTTGATTCAAGCACGATTCTGACTGATAATATTGAGAAAGTCGAGGGTTTTAAAATGTATTCCTGAGTTGTCTCCCTTAATTCGGAGTCATCATGTAAGGGGCAAGCGTACTTGCCTGCCCAGGAAGAAGCTACCAGATCTCCGGACCACGTGGTAGCCACTCCAAACGTCGGCCAGGCCATTTCAGAGGACGTAGTGCCTTTAAAATGGAACATAGTTATATTTACTACTGACGGCGGTAAACAGAAACTGAAGGCTTAATAATAACAGCTTTAGGATTAGATTAAGAATTATTAACGTACCCGACTAGTTATCTAATTTCTGCTGTTCTTTCAGCCATAGTTGGAAACGAAATTAGACCTACTGAGCGGATAGCAACACACGTGACTAGCTAAACCAGAAACACGTGGCTAACTAAACCAGACACACGTGACTAGCTAAACCAGGCACAGGTAACTAGCTAAACCAGACACACGTGACTAGCTAAACCAGACACACGTGGCTAACTAAACCAGACACACGTGACTAGTTAAATCAAGCCAAGCGGCTCTCATCTGGACTTGAAGGGGTTGTGTCTTGGCTTGGAAGACGAGAGTTGGCAGAAATTAATCCCGACAGTAGTAACGCTGCCACCCTATCCTCCAGATTTCGAGTTCGTCTAGCTTGACCAGAATACAATGGTTAGGAATGGGCGCCACAGTAGTCTGGTAGCTTGAGTGAAGAACGAAAGTGGGCTGCTCTGTCTATACTTGCAGCAGTTAGCGGTTCGGATGCCAAAATTACGTCGAATTCTAGGGCTCGTGCTTAGTCTGGTTCACATTAAAAATCGAAGGGATTCTAATTAATGTATCAAAAAACTTTAGGAAAAAACTGGGGCAATTAAGGATCAGGAATACATGCCAAATGCTCTCTCTTCTCTCTCTCTCTCTCTCTCTCTCTCTCTCTCTCTCATATATATATATATATATATTAAAACTTAAAATTAAAATTTTAACCTACCAATAATGTTGATACTTTAGTGTCTAAAGAGTTCATCCTACCATAGGTCCGGATATGGTTCCGTGGGATGAACCGTCAAGTTCATGGTTAATCCATATTTATCATGCCAGACACCGCTCAGATCCGAGCAGTTTTTACCTGAAACATAGAGGAAAAAAAGAGGGGAATCTGAATTTTGGCGAGTCCCTTACTTTGATCCCCACATGACGACTTCTACAAGGGTTAAGAAAATGTGGGGGGGATTCAGCAATGGCTTTTTTGGGGCCTCAGCCGTCTGGTTTTCTTCCCCAAAACTCAGGAATCTTTTTATGATTAAGACTTTTGTCCCGATCACACAATACAATATCGTGCATCGCACCATACACATAAAAAAGACAATAACGATAATAATAATAATAATATAATATATATATATATAGTCCTTTCAATTGAAATTACAGCAAAGACTTTTAACAAACCGTCGTTTCAAAATTTTTGCGGAGAAGAATTAAAGAATTTCACGGTTATTTGTTTTTTTAGTTGGCGGCTTCGCAATTGTTATTCGCGGCGTCATAGTAAAGCAGGGATAATCTCGCAACAGGGTCGAATAATCCGTATTTTCGGCTATTTAATTAATCTTTCAAATCCAGGTTTTGCGTAGCAATTATAAAAGAACGAACTCGAGCGTGAAGATTCTTGCTCTCGTGTCACCTCCGCGGTTCGAAGCGCCGCCAGTCACGAGTTCTAGCCAGGCGGAAATCAGTGCGATTCCACGAAATCGATCCTAAGAAAACTACCATCTTGTCTACAGCGCCCTGCCATAATAATACTTCAACCTTTTGTTATCCCAAGACTTTGGGTCCAGGTTCGGCTCGTGTTCTCGCGAGAGCTCCTTTTAGATCCGCTCCATTCGTGGAAAGTGGAGATCTAGACGTCCCGACGGGGTTCTCCCCTTTCGGATTCATCATACCAGAGCCTTGAGGCTCCCAGAGGATAAGTTGGACGTCCCGATGATTATTTCCAGAGACTGCGGTCCCGCGGGAGGTGTGGCATGTCGCACTAGCCTCACTCTCGCCACCACCGAATAAAGGTTGGCATCGAATGCCGGTATGCTTCGTTTTTGCATAATGGTAGATGGGTCATTAAAATGGCGACGTGCCTGGTAGAATTTTAGACGTGTTTCCACGAACCCCGATTCTGTCTTCCTTCGGTGCCAGATTGCAAACATTACCGCGACACTTCCGCCCCCGTATCAGGCCGTGGTCTGGAAGTTTCTTTTTTTTTACAAACCTAGTTGCAGCACCAAGGCATGAATTGGTGAGACCTAAAGTTCGTGCCGCCATCAGTCGACGATCTTGCCAGACGTGTCAGCTGCCCGGACCTTTCGACGAGTTTTATTCCTATTGGACAGAATGTGTGTGGGGGTGTTCTTACGTTCTAAACACCCTCTGTAGGAACATCGACAGAGATGACCGCGGACGGCTATTTTGGCTTGTATCTGTTGCACAGACGACGTCAGCGGGAGAACCTTGACGACGAGTGATGCTCCATTCTTGGCACCCTGTAACCGTTGAAGACCTTCCAGATCTCTTTTCTGCAGCAGTGGAATTAATCTCGATAATATTGGCCACAGATCCACGAGAAACTCCGAGGTCTTCGGCAGGGTGTTGCTGACTCGGCTACCTTTAGCGGCCTACAACGAAGCCTTGGGTAAAAGGAGAACTACCATATGATCTTGCCTTTATTTGAAGATCAAGCCATGACTTCGATTATAGCTCATCTGTACGTCTCTATTGCAAATTTATGAACATTTAAAAAGTGATTGCCAAAGAAACTCTCACCAATCTGCACCGACTTTGGTACATCGTAGAACGGAAATGAAATCAGTAATCCATTTCGCATCTACGCAGGTTACTAGATTTAATTTCTGACAGGTGCCGCAGCTTCCGTCAAGTTTACGGATGGACCGACTAAATATTCTTCTTTGTTTTTTTACAGAATTAGAATCAACGGATTTTGTACCAACAGCCACAGAGCAAAAAGAAACTTGCCTTTTACAGTTGACAGGTGTAATATCAGACTCAGCAGGCAGAGATTCTTGACCATCCCTCTCCTTTCTTGAAATCTTGTTCCGTCTAGAAATCAAAGAACAACTTATTTTAAATGTACCGATATAAGGAACACCGACATATTGTTGAGAAAGCTAAGTTAGCGGATCGCAGGAAACCCAACCATTCATTATCGCTGTGGAAGAAATACTTGGATTATGGACATTCAAGAATAGGAACAAACAAAATGGCGCCTCACAAAAACAAACTCTCTGTTGCGAGTTGCATGTTGGAAACAACCGCATCTTACCCCGTCTATGCTCGCTTTGGCCCAGCTGTCAGGTCTCGTCGTTCTGCAGTCCCTGAGGCGTTCGTTCGTCGGGGCGAACGGACCGAGCGGGGTGTCGGGTCACGAGGTTCCAGGCTTCATCCAATGAAGCCGCTCCGATAACCCTTATCGTTTTCGCGTGTGGTACTGGCGGAGCAGAGAGGGAAGGGCAGAGACCGGGAACAAGGAATGAACCGAGTTCGGTTACCTTCTCCCAGTGAGAAGACCTCTGTCAATCTGGGCCAGCTCAGCATCCCGGGAGGGGGGAGGAGGGGTCCGAAGCAAACGTAAAACAAAGCTAAACAATAAATAACCACGGTAAGCGAATAACGCCGCCTTTTTAGAATTTTATGGAGGAAAACGCAGAACCCGGAGACCTGGTAAATCCGTTTCTACCCTTGGCATTTTCGGAGAAGCCGTATTTCGCAGACGGCTTCGTGCCTCCGTGTTTTATGGTAGTCATGTCAGTTTAATAACTCGCGTTTGCAAGATCGAAGATGCTAAGTAACATCTTCCTGTCCCCGCGTACGCACCGTTTAAAAATTTAGCTAATTATCTCATCTCGAAGGTTCTTTACATACACGGAAAGCAACTCTGCGCCTGCCGTTTTAAAGTACGTGTGGCCGAGTTACCCGCCCTGCCCTGATTCTGCAGTTATCAGATAACGACCGAATTTGCAAACTGAAGCAAAGCAACACCTCCTCTTGTGCTTGTACGGTCTTGTGCAGGGTAGAGTTACAGTATAGCGCCCTGTAGATGTTTTGGTTTGATAACTTTGCATAAGGTTGTGTTATAGATAACACTGGTCAACAAAATTAAATGTATTATACTCATTATGAATGCAAACCAACTTTTTTAGACTAATTTTTCGTGCTGATTTCAAAATTTCACTCCATTTGTATGCAGCATGTATCAGTTTTTCAGTAGATACATGCAAATATTTACATATTTGTATATATGAAATCATTAACGTAATAAATAAGGACATGTTATTTTTAGAAAGTAAATGAGTTTATTGAGCTAAAAATCATCACTATCATTCTACAAAGAGTGAATACACAAAAAATGGGTCAGACAAAACAGACAAAGTTAGAACAACACAGTTAGAAACATTGGATTTGGATTTCCTGCGGTGTTCCTGATCTGGTTGATCACAGTAAAGTGTCCAGCAGTAGTCAGCTAGCATACTGTCATTCCAGAGCCTTGGTACCGTTTCTCCATAGCACTAAATATCCTGGTGAAATCTTTCACCATGTTCATCAGACACTGCTCCAAGGTTATCTGCGAAGAAATCAAGATGGGAGTCCAAGAAGTGAACTTTCAGTGACATGCGACAACCCATTGCTGAGTAACATTTCAGAAGATTCTTGATGTCATTCTTGTAGTCCATTGCCTTCTTGTTGCCCAAGAAATTCTCACAAGATCCAATTGAAAGCATTCCAGGCAGGCAGTTCCAGTTCATCCAGTGTTGTCTTGAAGTTGACATCTTTGAGTACTTCTCTGCCGAAAATAAGTTATACGAGCACCGTGCTCTAGCAGATACTTCTCCTTCAGTCTTGATGCCAACAGTTCTGCTTTATCTTTTGAGAGGGATACGTCTCTGACAAGGTCATTCAGTTCAGCTTGGGAAAATTTCTGAGGTTCAAAACTATCGTCATCAGCCACGTAATCTTCCTCAGCGGCACTATCGTGACAGTCAGCATCATCATCTGATGTTTCAATACCATCATCTGGTGGAACTGGAATTGGCAGACTTCCATTGTGAGGCACAGGTCTCATTGCAGAATCCAAATTGGGATACACAATTTTGTGTTTATTCTCATAGTCAAAAAATCCTGTGACATTTACTTTGCAAAAATAACAGTCATTAAAATGGTCTTTCGGCTCCCTCCATATCATTGGAATGGCAAAAGGCATGGACTTCTTCCTCTTATTGAACCAGTCACGTAAGCCATTTGAGCAAGCTGAGCAGATAAAATGTGGGTCCATAACTTGTCCTGATCTCCAAGAGGACAGTCAAAGTATAGCTTATAAATCTTCTTGATCTCTGGTGTTATTGTACGTTTTGAGCTTTCACAATAAATTGTCCACAGACATAACAAAACACATCAGGAAGAATTCTACATTGTCTTGACATTGTTAACACTGTAAAACAAGTAAGGAAATAGATAAAAACGGTTATACTTATATTGAATTTGAGATGATGAAATATTTCATCAGACCAATTATGACTGGACAATTTGAGATGTTGAAATACCTATTTCATCAGACAAAACTTGATTGGTTAATTTAAGATGATGAAATATTGCATCTGAACTATGCAGCAATGAAATATGTAGTTTATTTTAAAGGTATGTTTCCACGATGTAAATGAAATACATGCATTAATTGGAATTCTATATAATGCATGAGCTGAAACCAAAAAACTTTCTCATCTTGAAAACTGTACGTGATGTCAAAAAACTAATTGTATTTTTAAATCAGCATTAAAAACTACACTAAGTTCACCTTGACATATGCTTGATGAAAAATACTTGTTGACCAGTGTAATCACAAGCCAAACAGTTCAATTAGGAGCGAGATGATGATGATGATGATGATGATTTTATATTATGAGGATGATGATTATTATTATTATTATTATTTTATTATTATTATTATTATTATTATTATTATTATATTATATTAAGGTTATAGAACGAATAGCTCGCGTTTACTAAGCTGTAGGAAGGTCGGTTGTCGTTCGTGAACTGGAGATAGTATTAAATAGTGCAAAAATGTGTGTGTTCGGTTTTTTATTTGTGGTTTTTTTTTGTTTTTTTACGATCACCGGTCGGGGAGGGAGTTTATGCAGTATAATATGGCCATACTAAAAGACGGACAGAGTGCGCCACGCGTTTCCGCTTTCTGTTCAGTGTGGAATCCTTTCCTCCGACCACCTAACGGAAGTTAACAATGGATCCACTTCTAACGTCCGGAACCCTTTGCTTTATGCCCAATCTAAGAAAACCTGTTGCTGGTGATGATAAAGAAGAAAGAAAAACAGAATTATGGACGAGTAAATACCAAATGAAATAAGCGCTACAAACATTTTTTTTTTTTTTTAAAAAATAGTACTGCGACTTGAAACAGAAAACGGAAAATGAAAGTAGATGTCATCGAAATTATTATCGGGCAACAGGTGGCGTAAAGAAAGGGAACATGAAAATAGCTCAAAGATACACCGTGAGGAAAAGGTTTATGGCTAAAAGTTAGGGGAAATGGACATTTAAAAAACCAAAAAAAAGTGGGGCGGGCAAACATAAAATGATTTAGTATTCGCAGTGATCTTCATTTCTGAAATTTCTACAGTGTTTTTTGTCTGTCTTCATGAAAATATGTTTTGGCATTATTATTTTCTTAGTGTATTATGATTACTTTTTTTTTTGGAAAACGATACTCGAATTCTTTAATTTTATTTCTTATATTTAAATAAATTCTCTCTCACTCCCCTTCTCTCTCTCTCTCTCTCGTGAGTTTTCTCCGGGAATTACGTTTTCCTCTCACATTTAACGATGAAGAATTCTACCGTTAGGTCCGTTCAGTTGGATTAGTCGCCGCCGCCGCCGCGCGCCGCGAGGACTAGTTTACTAGGGTTCGATCTCCAGTTCTTGGGGGGGGGAGAGGGGTTGGTGGCGTGGCCCCAGTCGTGGGCGGCAGGACACGTTGCTTTCATTAAAGCCGATCCCATGATGCTGCGCAGTAAATAAACGACTCACTCGAGTGTTTTTATCAGAAAGAAATACAACGAGCGAGAGAGAGAGTGAGAGAGAGGGCGAGAGGAGGAAGGGACCGAGAGGAGAGATGGAAGATGCGAGAGAGGAAAGAGAGAGAGAGCGAGGCGGGAGATGCGGGGGAGAGAGGAGATGAGAGGAGAGCGAGAGAGAGAGAGAGAGAGATGAGGAAGGGACAGAGGGAGAGATGGAGATGGAGAGAGAGAGAGAGAGAGAGAGGAGAGAGATGAGAGTACGGGGACAGAGAGAGAGGAGAGGATGAGAGGAGAGATGAGAGAGAAGAGGAAGACGAGGAGAGGAGAGGCGATAGACGAGAGAGAGAGAGAGAGAGCGAGTATGGGAGAGATGACGGCAGGGACAGAGGGAGAGATGGAGATGGAGAGAGAAAGAGAGAGAGAGAGAGGAGAGAGATGATAGGAGAGATGAGGAAGGGACAGAGGGAGAGATGGAGAGGAGAGAGAGAGAGAGAGAGAGAGAGGAGAGAGAGAGGAGAGAGGGATGTCGAGAGAGAGGAGGAGGAGAGAGAGGAGAGAGAGAGAGAGAGAGACGCAAGTTTCAGATTTTTAGAAGAAGACGAAAATAGCCAGCCTGCCCTGGCGCTGATTAGATATCTTCGGTCTCGGCTTCAGATGCAATGGAGCCCGTCCGGCGAGGCTGGAGACCACGCGAGATCATGTACGGGAATCTTCGGCACAGTTCGCGTCTCCTCTCCACGTAAACACCGCTAATTCTCTGAATGGACAGTCTCTGCTAAATTTAATTCGAGAAGTCAACAACGGCATAAAGCGCATTTACTTTTTTTAAAAAAAAGAAGATAATTACACGTTTGAGTAAAATGCTGCCATTTTTCTCTTCTTTTGGTCTCTCGGTTTTATTTTAGTTCCTTACTAATTTTTTTTATGACCAATTTTGGTAAAGCTAAGAAAATTTACATTTCGTTTTGATTTTGTAAGTATTTCTTATTTCCAAGGCAAGTTCTCACCACACGCACACCACGCAACACACACAACACACACACACACACACACACTTTCGCTTTACTTGCATTGTAAACGAAAAGAATTTAAATTGGTTTTTTGTTTGTTCATTCCCTCTCCCCCCTCCGTTTCGTTAGGTTCCGTCACTTGTATGCAAATATTCGCCAGCTTTAAAGATATTTTACAGTTATTTCCCGTTATTAGAATCCCTCAATTAAGGTTGTCTCCCTTACGTTAGATTCGGCCTGTCTCCTTTCTGCGAACCCACTGTCCCTGACTTCGAGGCTGAAGCTTTCGATATGCTAGAATGGAGTCTGTTTAAGACACTGAAATGGTATAACTTTATCCGATGGACCAAACGATGCTACACGGATATTCAGACAAAAATTAGACAAGAACGGCCAGCCTGCTTTAAAGCTGTCCGGGGGATGGGGGTAAAGAACGACGACAGGCCGCCTGCTTTAAAGCTGTCCGGGGGATGGGGGTAAAGACGACAGGGCCGCCCTCTAGGGGCCGTGCGGTACAGAGACGCTGTCTTGTACGATTCGGAAGAAAATGGCGGGGATGTCTACCAAACAGTGAATAAATACAGTATTTGTAAATATCATAAGGACAGTTTAACAACATGGAATAATGGATTAAGTTTAGGAACTATATAAAACCTATCGAGAAAGTTTAACAACGAGACTGTACAACCACAGACCAAGGTTCTAGGCCCCGTGTACGAGGGGAGGATACCTCAGTCAAGGCCCCCCCTCTCCCTCTGGAGCAATGCAAAAAAAAAACAACAAAAAAAACTGGTTGTCAAGACCACCACTTCCTCATGCGACCAATTGATGTTTGTTTTTATCAGAGTTATCGCCCCTAATCTCTAAAGCCACTTTCCTACTCTTGCTATAAATTGAAATTCCTGTACGTTTCTGTTATGATAGAATGTCAGAATGTTCCGGGAAAATTGCGAATAGTCGATTAAAAACATTGTATCTTTTTTAACTGCTGGTCATCGTCTTTCGGTTTGAAAAAAAAGAGAGAGAGAGAGAGAGAGAGAGAGAGAGAGAGAGAGGAGAGGGGGGGGGGGTTTATCCATCGATGGAGGCCTTGGTCGTTCGAATCTCTTACAGCATCGACAAACTGAAGATGACCTGTTTCTTGGTGGCTGTCGTTGGATGTTTTCTTTTTTGCTCTACGCCATCTTCAAACGATACATTCTCCAGCCTTCTTCCCGATCATCGCTATCTCACGTTTTTTTAAAATCCATTTAAAAAAAAACAAAAAAAAGCAGGTACATTTTTTTCCTCGTTATCGTAAGCGACATAACAAAGGTAAAAGAGATCCCAAAGGCGGTAAAAATATTTATAGATATACTTTTCTTTTGTCCGGTGGTGGAAATATATTGAATGTTATTTCCAAACGTTGTCGTTCAGCCTCTCAGGGATGTACTACCGATAAAACATACAAAATAGTTCTCTAGGTTCCGAAACACAAGGCAATAAGATGGCTGACACAGTCACGCAAAAAAAAAAAAAAACAATAGAAGAGTAGATCTTGGTCATACATTACGTTGATTAGAACTTTTACAAAACACAATGGGTTTTTTTTTTGTATTATTGGACACAACGAATAATATATTCAGATGTATAATTATATAAAAACACCGGTTTAATTGGTGGAAAGTGGCATCGACCGATAATGGATTAGGTAGGACCTTACTGTGTCTAGTCAAGAAATGATGTCTAAAAATTTGTTAATGAAATTAAGCGTTTCCTTCCAATATTGAAGACTGAAATTAAAATATAGCATTTGCTTCAAGAAATACTTCCGTTTGATAAATAAATCAACCACAAGAAGTTTCCCATGATTTATCAATGTATACATCTCTTTTTAAATCTCAGAGCTGGGAGCCGCGCGCGCGCGCGCCTTTGGTCGGGAGAGGGCATGGGAACCTCCTCACCTTTCACTCCGATCTCTTTTTTAAATGCCCAGAATTAACCCGGTAATATAAGGGGAGCACAGATCGGATGACCTCCCGAACTATGATGCAGCGCTGGAAAAATATCTCTGGCGCAGATTTGGCGACGCAATGCACCACCATTTCACTGAAGAAAGAGAGGGCGCTACTGACCAGGAGGTTTTTGTGTGTGATCAGCCTTGCTAGTTCCCCTTTTGACCTATCCCCCACCTGGTCCTGCATGTTCACGCCCCTCCCCCGTTTGTTGTTTTTGTTTTTTTTTTTTTACAACATATCACGTGACTTGACAACAGTCGCTCGTAATTTAAAAAAAAAAGCACACACGAAACAATGGCTGGCCCTTAACCACTGGCCGTATTGTCCAATTAAAGTCGAATATTTGCCTGTCAAACTACATTTTAATAGCAGCAGTTCTTGCTGTTGTTTTTTTTTAAATTGTTTATTTAATTTTTGTTTCTTTCAGCCATGATAGTATGACTTGAGGTAAGTGGGAGTATTTTAAAAAAAACTGGAAAAAGAGAGGTATGAAAAGGGAGATAACTCTTTTAATTTTTTATAAAATTTCTAAAACCCGAAAGCGAGCAAATAAAGCAATCAGCATTTCTTGCATAAATTAAATTTACAATTTGTTTTTTCATGTATTTATTTTGATTAAAGTTCTCTTAGCGTCCACAAGGGTCCAGCATCTCTGAACGTTACTGAATCATTATAATCAATATATATTTAAATACACTATAAAGTGGTAGGGTTGTTTTCTCTGTTTTCTTGCTTACTTCTACCGGGAAGCAAGTAATTAAGTAAATTACCTGGCTCAATAAGGCTACCGGGCGTCAACCTCTCTCAGATTTTCTTATCCACAGATGAAGCTTCATGTGGGTTACTCTCATCTTGTCCTCGAAATCAAGGGGTCGTAGCATCTCGTCCTTGCAAGGATGTGCTCAGCTCATTTCAGATTTCATTTCTGGAATAGCTTTGGTCTCTAAGCCCGCAAGTTCTGGTCGCATCTGCAGCCTGCGACGTGGTAACCTTTCGTTTTGATATAAGAAAGAGAAAAAACAACACTTTTAAAGCGCAGTTTGAAATTAATTTTGACTGATAAAAGTTTATTCGATTCGGTCCGGAGTTTACCGGTCAGTTCAGAAATAAATCTGTTAGACTGTTTTTTTTTTTTTTTTGGTCATCCAAGAAAATATCCCAAGCGCAGAACGGGTATTTTTTTTCCCTTCTTCTTCCACTCTCTGTGTGTGACGCGAACTACTTAATATTAATATTATTTACCTTATCGGCATGTGACTCCGCGCGTCCAATGAGATTCTGATTGAAAAGTAGTACGTCGAAAATTGACATTCGGCCCGTTTCTCGCAACAAGGATATTTGGGTGGCTGCTGGCATCGTCTCTCCTCTCTCTCTCAAATCGGACAAACCCCCCATCCTCCGCGGTTCCTCGCCGTCGCTGTTTGGCCATCGTCGACGAACCGGATTGCCTAATCTTTCCTTTGTCCCCCCGGCAGACGAGGAAGGCGGTATCAGCGGTAAAGTAAGTGGAAAAAAAATATATATATATTAAGTTTCTGCTTGATTCCGCTGGACGGACATACATGGCGCTTGCACCATGTCATCCGACACGGAAGTGAGAAATAAGCCCGTTTCTTTCGGGCACCGACCCAACCCTGTTGGCCAGCCCACGAACTCCGTCCTAGTCACAAAAGATCTTGTCGCACCTGATGTTCCATATTTTCGTTATGGACTAATGATATCTTTTTTGTATCTTTTACAATTTTGTCGGGAAACTTTCCGATTCTGGCTTCTTATTTCCTTTGTTCAAGGTTAGATCGAGAAACGTAGATTCTGGTAAATCTTTCTCTTTGTTCCGTGTTTGCGGCGGGGCATTGATAGTCAGTGGTGTGAACAAAAGAGCTGCAATCGCCATATTGATGAACAAAAGAGCTGAAATCGCCATATTGCTTCTGCGCATTAAATAGGGCTTTTTGTTCACCCCAGAATAATTTTCTTTCTTTTAAGAGTTAAAACTCCAAACGAAAGAAAGAGGGGGGGTGGATTTCACATGCACGACGATGTTTTTGTCTTGAAAGATGGTATTTTTAAAATTTTTTTTACAGTTTTTCTGATGACAAAGACGAATCCTCGTCCTTCGGGGGGTTGGGCAGGTATCATGACCTGAGCGGGCCAGTTATGGACCGCAGTCAACCGGCTCGGTTAAAACGAGACGGAAATGAGCACAGGAGGTGGCGGAGGGGACCAAAAAATAAGCAAAGTAGAATTCTGGGAAAGCTGTTTACCGAAAATATTAGAATTCCCGAGATGTTTAGCATAATTTCTTCTGAAATGCTAAGATTCGACACACCCCCCCTTCCCTCCCCGTGTTAGTCGCCGAACCGTGGGGTGGGAGACAGGTGTTGATGGGGTATGGCAGGTTTTACCGGTGTTTGGCCATTTTCTGGCGTTATGGGGGGGCGGTGGAATAAATAAGCAAGGCCATCTACGTTTAGTTTCGCGCAGGACGCGACCTTGGGGCTGGAGGGGGCCCCCCGCCGCCCAGCTAGGTTCTCTCTGGATGCACAAAGCAGCTCCGACTCGAGACGACCCATCTCTCCTCCTCCTCATCGCCCGCCGGCCCCTGTAAAACCGTCGACGTTTTCCTTTCTCTTTCCAAAGTTCGCGATTTCGAACCACGATTCCGAAAACGCAAAGAAGGTGGACAATACTCTCGGACGTTTCTTTAAATTCTCTTTCACCCGTGACGCGTTCTGCTGGTTAACTGCTGACTAAAACAGGCGAGCCTTTAAATGTATTAAGATAGTTAAAGAAAAACTGTATTAACTTCTGTCCGCATGTTGTTGTTTTATATATATATATATAGTTAAGAGCGCATCGCTAACGTGACCGACAAGATTACAGTGGACATCATCTCAGTATCAGGTAATCTTATTTTACCTGAAAGTTTCCAAGCTTCTCACATATTTCCACACTTTTCACTTACGCAAGCAATATCTTGAATCATCCTTGAATATCTCACACTACTGCCCATTTATCCAGGTATTCCTCTACTGCTCCGTAACTATGTTCACTTCTTTTGTATGTATCTTAATTATCCATTCTTTCCCATCCCGTTTGCGGAAGATGGTCTGTCTCCAGTTATCTTTGGTGCTCTTTCCTCCTTCTTCCCTCCCCCCCCTTCTTCAACCTCTCTCTTCCAAATTCTCTCTGTCCAATTTCCTGTCCTTCTCTTCTATCTTCCATCTCTCTCTTCCAACTTCTCTCTGTCCCATTTTCTATCCTTCTCTTCTATCTTCCATCTCTCTCTCTTCCAACTTCTCTCTGTCCAATTTCCTGTCCTTCTCTTCTATCTTCCATCTCTCTCTTCCAACTTCTCTCTGTCCCATTTTCTGTCCTTCTCTTCTATCTTCCATCTCTCTCTTCCAACTTCTCTCTGTCCCATTTTCTATCCTTCTCTTCTATCTTCCATCTCTCTCTTCCAACTTCTCTCTGTCCCATTTTCTATCCTTCTCTTCTATCTTCCAAATTCTCTCTGTCCAATTTCCTGTCCTTCTCTCTCTCTTCCAACTTCTCTCTGTCCAATTTCCTGTCCTTCTCTTCTATCTTCCATCTCTCTCTTCCAACTTCTCTCTGTCCCATTTTCTATCCTTCTCTTCTATCTTCCATCTCTCTCTTCCAACTTCTCTCTGTCCAATTTCCTGTCCTTCTCTCTCTCTGTCAAATTTCCTGTCCTTCTCTTCTATCTTCCATCTCTCTCTTCCAACTTCTCTCTGTCCCATTTTCTGTCCTTCTCTTCTATCTTCCATCTCTCTCTTCCAACTTCTCTCTGTCCCATTTTCTATCCTTCTCTTCTATCTTCCATCTCTCTCTTCCAACTTCTCTCTGTCCCATTTTCTATCCTTCTCTTCTATCTTCCGTCTCTCTCTTCCAACTTCTCTCTGTCCCATTTTCTATCCTTCTCTTCTATCTTCCGTCTCTCTCTTCCAACTTCTCTCTGTCCAATTTCCTGTCCTTCTCTCTCTCTGTCAAATTTCCTGTCCTTCTCTTCTATCTTCCATCTCTCTCTTCCAACTTCTCTCTGTCCCATTTTCTATCCTTCTCTTCTATCTTCCATCTCTCTCTCTTCCAACTTCTCTCTGTCCAATTTCCTGTCCTTCTCTTCTATCTTCCATCTCTCTCGTCCAACTTCTCTCTGTCCCCTTTTCTGTCCTTCTCTTCTATCTTCTCCATCTCTCTCTTCCAACTTCTCTCTGTCCCATTTTCTATCCTTCTCTTCTATCTTCCATCTCTCTCTTCCAACTTCTCTCTGTCCCATTTTCTATCCTTCTCTTCTATCTTCCATCTCTCTCTTCCAACTTCTCTCTGTCCCATTTTCTATCCTTCTCTTCTATCTTCCATCTCTCTCTTCCAACTTCTCTCTGTCCCATTTTCTATCCTTCTCTCTCTCTCTCGTGAATAAACTTTTATCATTCAAAATTAATTTCAAATTACGCTTTAAAAGTGTTTTTTATCAAAACAAAAGGCTATCATGTCATACACTGTAGATGTGACCAGAACTTGCGAGCTTACAGACGACAGCTATTCCAAAAATGAAATCTGCCCCAGTCCCCAAAATAATTTATTACAAGCCACACAAGTGGGAAAAAATGATCATCATAAAACTGGTTACTGTTATTATTATTATTATATTATTATTATTATTATTATTATTATTATTTTATTATTATTATTGTTATTATTGTTATTGATTATTATTATTATTATTATTATTATTATTATTATTATTATTATTATTATTATTATTTTATTATTAAATCTGGAACTAATTTTGCCTTCTTCCTTGCCCGTGTATGCCCTAATCGTTGTAACTAAATTAATTGAATTAGGCTTCGGGTATAAGATTCTTTGAAAATCATCAAATCCATTAGGTGTCAGAAGACAATGCGAGTACTTCTGTAGACGAATACAATACCATGGACGTCATTTTAAGACAAAAAGGAAAGGAAATTATTATCTTGTTACTTTAAAGTCCCCATTATTTGATTTTCAGGATTTATGGAAGGAAAAATTAGACAGTAGTATGCATAATTAATACTTATAATGCTTAACAAGGTTAAAAAATACCATTAAAAAAAAATTAATAAATAAGAGATATCTTGCGTGTGTGTGTGTCTGTGTGGTGTGTCTGTTGTGTGTGTTTAACTGGACATATTATTCCCCATCGCCTAAGTTTGACGGAAATACGAGTATACATGTGAGTTTATAGCCTGTTCCTTAGTTCAGTTGCATTAACGAGGGGTTGTGGCGCATTTGTTAAATAGCTTCCATAATTTCTCCAGCGCAAGTTCTAGCTGCAACAGTACTTAACAGCAAGACGACTGACGATGCTGTGGTGCCTGTACGTAGAAAAATCCGGCATTTTCCACTATATCTAAGTTTCTAATTTTAACGTTTCCGGACCACACGGTAATCGTCTCGGATATGTAGCACTCGACATTTTTACTACCCAGATCGGTATACAGACATGTCGTGTCATGAGCTGAACACGAATCTCATAAAGAGTAGACAAATGAGTACTCTTCGTGCTTGAAAGTGATCTTGTGGTTACTTTTGATGCAGCTAATAATACCTGCCCAGGTATACTACGGTCGCACCTGTCTTAATTAGGACGGGTCATACTGCAGTGTCATCGGAGATACGCTTTGTTTTTCTCGTCTTGCAAAGAAAGCAAGCCTTTCAAGGGCAAAACGGTAGACGTGTTGGGTTCTGAAATGAGGGCTGACAGCCCTGTAGGGTTAGTGAGTGATTAAACTTAAAGCGTTATGAGGGGCTTTTCAAACAAACGCGAAATTTGAGTGTGTATAACAGAAGACTATATGTACATATTAAGTTGTTACAAATATTTTGTCGGTTTCTTTAAAGCAACACTGAGACTTCATATTGTTGCTGAAGGTGAAGCTCAGCAATCAGAGTAAGTTCCATAACAATCAATAAACCTCTGCCAACGAGATTCTTATGACAAGCGAAGAGCAGATCTCCAATCGACGATTTTCTTGTTGTTCATTCAACTCGCGAGGCACCCACCTGTCAAGACTTTTTCACCTGGCCGATTGCCTCAAGATGCCGGGAAACAGTTACAGTGCTTACACCAAGCTCTCCAGGAGTTTCTCGCACTGTTTTCCTTGGATCGGCTTCAGCTGAGGCAGTCAGACGGTCGTCGTCACAGCTGGAAGGACGTCCGATACCTTCCTTATCTTCGAGGCTCACATCTCCTGATGGAAACTTTGCAAACCATCGCTGTACTTTTCGCTCAGTCGCTGTGTCCTCGCCCCGTGCCCGCTTGATGTCACGAGTCGCCTCCCTCTCTCTGGGGCCCGGTTTGATATCGTGAAGCAAAATGGCACGAAACACTTTTCTATCCCCGCTTCACTCAGAATCCAGAAACAAATATCCATTTTATGATTTTTAGAGAGGTAGGTTCAGCATGATGTATGCCAAAGCACAGCTACAGAACGGTATGTAGCTTATCTACATACACCTTCACAAGCAGGCAACAAGTGAACCCCAAATTAACATAATTATAAAAACCTACCTGATACATGGCCCTCACTTCTAGCGAGAAATTATACGTCCATGCCATTTTCCACCCATGATGGCGTGGCAGCCCCACCCAAGAAAAGACAGGTAATTTTTCGGAAAGATTTGCCGAGTGAATAAATGTATAACAGGATTCTCACTGCCATTGCAGGCGGAGGAATAGAAGGGAATAACAACATCACAAGACTATCGTTAGGCGTCCGAATTCTGGAACCAAGCAATGAAATCTGTGGCCAGGTCGACTCTTCGTTTTAGGACGTCATTTCTCTCGCAGACCACCCCCTTAGGGCGATAAGAGGAACAAGGGTGCGATTACTCGGATTGCGTTCGATAATGATAATTAAAAAAAAGAAAAAAAAAATTAAAATTTGAACGAGTTTGTTTTCATTATCGAATTATATAATTTTGATTTGTTGTTGTTGTAATTTTGGATAGATCCCACCTCCCCCCTCAATTCTACGACGTTAAACTTCACTTCACCACCCGTTATATGTACCTGAAGATCACCAGGTTTTCGGAGACGGTATATGAATTAACCACATTCCCCCCCACCCACAGGCAGTAACGTTCACTCTGAAAATGTAAACAAGAGTGAAGCAGCAGCAGCCATTGTTGGGAAACCATAATGGCTTCGACAAGAAACTAGGAACAGAAATCGGAACACGCGGGAGAACAAGATTACTGCCGCTTTGCCTTAAGCTTCACACCTTCATTTTCTAACCAATCTTTATTACAATGAAGTTTTAAAAAGCCTGGCGTACACTTATTTATCCCCCATTAGCCGGATATTCTGGACGATGAACGCAGTTACCCCCCCCCCGTGTCGAAGCGGTCCGTAGCCATGGTTACCACGGCGCGCTCGGGCTCAGAAAATTCGCAGGAAGTGACGTCACACCAGCGAAGGGCGGGAATGCGTTTCTCGTCGTCGCTTCCATGTAAAAAAAATTCCCCCCTTTTTTTCCCCTCTTTTTCGGTTGCTTCGTCTTGTTTTGGAAGCGCCTCGCCCTCCACTCGTGAACCGAACCGGACGTCTCACGCCATAGCGGTCTCTTCCCAGAAACCTTTGCGCACGAGTTACGTGCAATCGAAAAACAAACTAAAAAAAAAAAAAAACGGCTTTCGCTTACCTCCCTTTAATCCATCGGCTGGTTTCTCCGGGCTTCAGCCTGTTTCAAACGTATAAAACGGATTTTTTTTTAAAAAAAAACAATGGAACAAACAAAAAGTATAAATAAGTGAATGGAGATAAATATCCTTACACTAAAGCATCCATTCCCATTAGAACGGTAGCCATTTTAGAAAGTAACTATACAAATTTAAAAGTTTTACATCTACACCATCACTCGCCTAAAAGAAAGACAATCCCCCAATTCCATGTCGTCTACAGTTTGGTATGTTTACTTCCTTACCCCTCCCACTCCTTCATCGGCTGAGCAGGATTACAGAAACTGCCACCATTCAGTCCAATCCCCTCCCCCCCAACAAGGCCGATGGCTGCAGTTAGAATCCACGTGATCGGGCAGAGTTCAAAGTTCAAAAAAAAAAAAAAACAACAAAAACACGGAGAGGGATGGAAACCTTTTTATTGAACTTCCGATCAAATCGGCATTGGATTCTAGGTTTGAAGATCTACCTGGAACCATGTTCGCTGCGGTTGTCCGCCAGGCACTGGGAGTCTCAACTTTTGCAAGAAGATCCACCGCCGTAGCCCTGCTATTCCACTGACCCTAGGGGCAGCTGGTGGGAGGAACACCAAGAGGTGCCGCTCTTACGGGAAGTGAACTTGAGGCCTGTTACACTACTGCAACAATCGTGTGACGAATTCCGGGATTGCAACAATTCCAATTCGACATGGCGCCGAGTTCAGTCATTGTTTCAAATTCATCTTGACCATTCATAAAATTTATGCTACGGACGACGTATCATTAAAAAAAGACTTCCTTTTGAATATAAACTTGCTCTTGCAGACAGGGTATAATGAATAATAACATTAGTATTTGAGGTTTCTCACACAATTAAAAAAAAAAAAAATCAAAATTATTATTTATGGTTTTTCAAATAATTCCAAACATTAAAACACAGGCATGTCGTGTCATGTGATTTGTCTATTTTGAAGGTAGGTAAAAAAATAATAACAACAGTGTGAGAGAGAGAAATAGATCTAAATTTGAAAACAATTAAAATACTAAAAAAAGTAAAAGAAATAAATTAATATTTGTAAACAGTACATAGAAGAGGAGTCATGTGCCCTTCAGAAAACTCTCCCTTTTGGAAATCAGCAATCTGTCATAGAAATGCCATGGGCCAGTTCACACTGACATTAGTCTTGTCTTTCAGCCACTAGAAAATTAATAATGAACAGCGTATTTAATTTAATAATGTATATTATATTTAATATAAGTTTGTTTTAAAAATCATTTTCCATGAAAAGGCCCTCTTTTGTGGAAATGATCTTTTGTTTCTTGTTGCAGCACAAAACCAACTTTGAGAAATGAGCAAAGAATACCTAACAGTAGACATAGAGGAAGAAATCATAAATTATGCATGGAAAAAATTTTTGAAAAGTAAATTGTTTCCAGCCAGGTTACTTTACAGGAAGAGCAAATACAGGTTTGACATTCGCTGGGCCTTTTTTGACTTCATCGACGATGTAATAGAATCCAAAGTTTACAATTCTGAAGATGCATTGACAGAAGAACTTCCCCTGAACTTTGATGGCAAGAAAAGACCCAAGCAGATTCTGACAACCGAGTATGATAATAAAACAAGAGAAACGCAAACATATACTTTTAATGTGCAGGGACAGAAGAATGATGGCACAACTGTTAGCTTCCAAAAAAACTACACAATTGGAGGTAACATCAGCCTGGATTTGGGTTTCAGTCCACACCTAAAACTCTCAATAGGAGGAAAAATGGAACAACAGGTATGGAAATGCAGCAAATATTGGTGGGGAAGATATAGTCATATTGAACTTATTGCAGCTTTGTTAGTGATAAGGAAGCCAATGAACATACAAAAAACTGCAATTTTTTAAAGCTTAATAACATGCAAACAAAATCAACAACGGAAAACAAGCAGCTTTACTACCAAACAAACTGGTTATAACTTAAAAAGGACTTAACATTTATCCAATTAGAAATGAGCTTTCAATTTACTCCAAATGATGGCCCTTATAGTTGTTGTTCCGATGTGATTCCATCTGAAAGTTCAGGTAAAATCTCATATCTATGCAATCGGCATCAAATGTAACTGAAGCTTCAGTCATATTTTGAATGTACATACAATTGCACACAAGCAGGGCATCTCTTCTCATAGCTATGTGGTCACAGGGTAATCGCTTTTATCATTGGCAAATGGAAGAAGTTAGTTTCAAACAGTTCATTAACATGGGTGAGGCTTAGTTTTTGTGATTAAACAAATTTGTCTGGCAGCAATTCGCAGCCACAAGAATTATGTAATGATACCCACGTTTGTGTTTTTTTGCAATCACCATTTGCCTTCGAGGCAGCATCCAACTTTGGGGCTAACTTGACATTTTTGCGTTATAAGATAACAGACCTTTCAAAACACCAGTCAATTTATTCTATGCATGCCAACTAGTAATTGCTTATGCCATCAAAAATCCAGTATTACAGTGAATAGCATTCAAAAATACAAGAAATTATAAACTTCTATCGCAGAAATAAAAAAGAAAAAAAAAACATGCACACATGGCTATTTTGTTTGTTTGTTATATACCTTTTTCTCCTCTCACTCCAGAACACCTCAGCAACATCCAACACCAGCCAGAACACCATGAGTTGGTCAACAAACACACAGTTTATTCTTCAGCAAGGGAAGAGAGCAAAAGCCTCGATCGATGTGCAAGAATGCTCAAAGATAGTTGACTTCATCGTTGAAACCACCCTTTTGCTGAAGCCAGAAAAAGCGGGCAGGGGTGTGCCAGTGAACATCCACCATCGGGCGAGCAACACCCACGTCTCCACCGTCGAGATCATGAACCTGCAGGAGGTGTTTATAAAGTATAAGAATAGCGACCTGATTAAGTTTATAGAAAAGTCCATTAAATTCCCTGACAACAGCGAAATAATGTACAAGCTGGTGAAGCTGAAGACAAAGGGAAGAGCCAAAATATCAACCACGACTAACGAGAAAGTGGTGATTGAGACAATGGACAATAATTAGGGGGTTATCTTTTTTATGCAGATCATTTCCATTTCCACTAAAATACTGAAAGGTGCTTACTGGCTTGGTTAAGCTCCCACCCAGAAGTAGGAAAAATATCTAAAACAGGATAATGATAGGAAGCTTCTGTTTCTTAGCAATCACTTTCTCCTTGCATTATTTACTGCTCAAGAAATTGAGAAATTTAAAAAAAAAACTTTTCTTATAGAAAGGGCCACATAAATTTTGCTACTGCAGTTTTTAAATATTTTTTTCTTTCTTTTATATTTGTGTTTTTTGACAAAAGCTTTCCTGTGGTGTTTAACTCTCTACCACAGTGTGAACCTTTTATCTCTCCCTACATGAATGTTATTTGAAGCCTCCATGCATATCCATACATAAGACATTGAAAACAACAAGGTGCCTCACCTGTATTTTCATCCACCATGCTAGAAACTCAGGTGTAAATCCTGCTGACAACACAAAGTGAGGAAGGAATCTGTTCAGTTGTGGTGTCAAATGGCATCATTATGTGGTAGTGGGCTAAAGATAGGTTTTTGTCACTTGGGAGGAAAGAAATTCAAGCTTAAAACTGATGGATCATTGCGCCTTCCCTTTTTGAAGAGTTTTAAAAGCATATAATATTTCATGTTGTTCCCTGTCCATCTCTCAGCCTTTGCTGGTTATAAGACTAAGATAACATGGCTGGGCCGTATACAGCTGAGGTGTTAATGCTGGGATAATCTCACCCAAGATAGGCACGAGCTTAATAGGTGTGATGATCTGTCTTTAACCAGCACAATGCACTCTGCTTTCAGGCTTCATCCACCAACAAAAAAACAACTTCATGCAGCCTTGAAATAGAATCCATAGAGAGCCAAGTGTTAGACTTCTCTGTTCTTCCGACAATGCCTTGGAAGAACGTCTTTTTTTCTTAATCTGAAGGAATCCATTGCAAGTTAAGAAATAGTTTACTGGGAATTGCAATGAAATGCTTTAAGACTTTTTAGCTCCTGGCCATGGATAAGGGGTTTTGTCCACAACCCCAAGACTGACTGGAAGGGATACCAATGTTATCAGGTTTTAAAATGTGTCAGCAAGTGTACACGGCTCATAACAATAATAACTCACGTTAGAACCTGTAGTACGGAGATGGCTGCAAAATAGTGATTCATCAAATGTTTTATTATCACTTGCAGTTCCACTGTTGTTGGACTGCAGCTTTTCGTATCATTTTTTTGATTTTAAAACTGGTTTTTCAAATATTTATGCCAGCTACACAAAATTTTCTATAATAAAACAAGTGTTTATGTACATATACACATAACAGTTTCCCTACTGTGTTGTTTAATGTTATCAAAATGTTTATACATAATACATAAATATATATATATATATATATATTATTACTGCAATTATAGGGGGACACATGTATATATATATATATATATACATGTGTCCCCCTATAATTGCAGTACTCTGTCTCATTTTTAAGGGAAGTAAAAGGATACGAAATGTAGTTTTTTTTTTTTTCTAAAGGAATATAAATAAAATTCCTGATTTTGCTTTGCCCATTTTATTTGTATTGTCTATATCAAGAGTTTTTAATAAAGACTTGAAAAAGATGCCTGCTCATGTTGTGTTTTCAAATAAATAGTCAAGGATAAATGGGAAATCTCTCTTTTTTGGTGGTGGGGGGAGGAAATACAAGTTTCCAGCTTCCTTCTCTGAGGTCTGGGAATGTCTGGTATTTCGGCTGTGTGCTGTCATCATGGGCACAGATGTCTGTCGAGTTAGATTTTATAACAAAGGGGCAGACCAGCTGAAGGATGGCCAATCAGAAGGTAATAATGCTATACCAACCTGCCCTCCAACGGATTACAGGCATGCTTTTGATGATCACCATTTGCAACTTATCTTACGTCACCAATTAAAGCTGTGCACAACAAGGGTGACATTTAAATCAGATCCACACACACACACATCTAAAATGTTCCAGGTCTATGAAAATCACCAGCAGTTGTAAAACAACAGGGTAATTCTAGGTAGAGACAGAAACACACCTGGAAAATCAGAGTTGCTACTTAAATAGGTAAAATTGTATAAAATACACATTCCTTTAAATAGCAAATTTTAAAAAAAATGGCAACACAGGATGGACTGCTACAGTAGGCTCCAGGTCTGAATTTCAGATGAAAAAGGCTTGGTTTGCTGCCTCCCCATAGCATGGTTTCTTTTGTTTGAGGGAGGGGTGTGGGGAGGCATAAGCCAGAGTTTTAGTAATTTTAAATCACTCTTTAATGGTAAAGATTTCAGCTGAAAATCCCTTCCCAAAATGAGCCAAAAAATAGGTCAATTATGACTGCAACTTAACTTCTTCATTATAAAGTACTCTGTTATAATAGCATATGTTTCTTGCTTTTCTTAATACTAGTGTATACTCTGCCTTTTCAAGGTTTCAAAAAATTAATTTCTTTCAACATTTTTTTTATGGAATAAAATCAGAAAATAGTGGTAAATTCAAAATATGCAAAATACTTGCCACTACTAGAAATTTTCGGCCATTTTGAATTAATTAATCCAGGAATATGGCAAATGGACAAAATTCATGCAAATTAAAAAAAAAAAAACACTTTGGAAAAACTGGAACAAAATGATACTGCGCAACAGTGAGCTTCCTTCCACAACTGTGCGGTCTTAAGACAAAATACAACAGAATCAGTTTCTTTTCTCTTTTTGACTTTTTATTATGTAGAAATGAAAAATTTTGTGTGTGTGTGTGTGTGTGTGTAGGAGGGTGGCTGAAAGTGAGGTGGAGGTGGAAGTGATCGTTAAGCCTCACATGCCATCACACTGCGTGTAGTCCGCTTGTGTACAAGTATTCCTCGTAGAACCGCAGCAAAGAATCTGTAATACGAGGTTTCACGACTGACAGAGCCTTGTCAAAATGGCGGGCACAGATGTGTTTACTCTCGATGTTCTCTTGCATGGCAAACAGAGCTGCTTCATGGCACACTGCTGTAATCTAAGAAAAAGGTGAGAGAAAAAAAAAATTGAATATTCATTATGCATGTTAGGGAATACTGGAAGCTAACTATTTCTATATGATGTGAATTTATATTTAAAAAAAAGAGAGAGAGAGAGAGAAATTAAATACATGAGAGAAGAACGATGAAAAAAAATGTGTAAAATTTTGTTAAAAAAAAGATAAGTGCTTACCGACATATTAACGTACATTTTAATTGTTTTTTTTTTATAAGATGCGTTTTCTTCCTTACCTGCTTTGTTTTAAATTTTCAACATTCCTTTATGTCTGACTGTTGATAGTTTTATATGTAAAGTCTGAAATATGGAAATATTCCTCTACCTTAACGGTTTTATTTCGGCCAAAATGTTGTTTTGTATCGAGTGAACAAGATTAAAATAAATTAACCGCAATACCTCCAGGAAGCAAATGTGTCTAAATCGAAATCCAAACTCTCAGTGATATACTGAGGACTAGAGTCTAAAAGAATCAGCTAATAGCCGATTGTGGTGATCCTGTTATGATGAACATGCAGATACTGGGACTTTGGGATACTTTCAAATGTGTAATGAAAAGACACCATTTGCAGAATAAAGATAAATGAATATCCCAGGTTTTTCTAATGAAAGTAGATGTGGTTCATTCTCCCCTGTTGTTAATGATGACCTACAATGCTGTCTGTTAAGTGTGAATCTTCTGGTAGCTTTGTAGTGTCAGATTCTAGACCTGAAGGCCATCCCACATAAACAACTGATTGGTTTGCCGTTGTCTTGACAATTGTCCCCCCCCACCACACACACAAATCTTTTCCCACCTCTGACATTGGGATGTCAGGTGTTTCATTTAGTAGGCAGATCCTCCTGTGTACTGGTGCTGAGGTTGCAGAGACAAAAGTTCTTGATGCCTCTGAACCTCTCTCTCTCTGATCACATTTTGGTTCTGCTGTAAGTAGAGAATTTGCTTTTAGTAACCCACTTTTATCTATTCAAATGACATTCCAGTAAAGTGAAATTCCCTTTGTGTGGTTTCTATTTACCAGACTTTGTTAGTGATTCTGTCTTGTCACTTGATGTTCATTATGGTGCAAAGATATCTCTGCAGAAATTTCTCAAGTTTTTTGACATGCCTTCTGTACCAGACCCATCCATCCCTCACCTCCACATGGGGGGAAAAAACGGTACAAACAATAAGATGCATATTAGTACGCAATTGGTAAAATAAATAAATATTTTATTTTCCTTTTTTTTAAATATGGACATATTAACAAAAGTACTATTCTTCTTTTATAGCTACTAAATGGGGTCACAAATAGATTTTTTTAAGAAAAGTTCAAAACATAAAGGAAATTTAGTGAAAACGTGGAAGTAAACGATAAAAAGTGATTCAGCTAAGAAAATAACTAGACTTCCAAGAAAATAAAGTAAGAAGAGTCTGTCATTGTGCGCAATGTTTTACAGGGTTGTTGTTATTTCACAAGGCTGCAAAGTTTGAGTGAAGAAAACTATACAACACACACACACACAAAATTCTTACCTCAGCCCCCGAGTAACGCTCAGTTCGCCTGACCAACTCACCAGCACTGACATCATCAGAAACGGGCATCTTCTGAAAGTGGATGCCGAAAATTTCACCCCTTGTCTCGTCATCAGGAAGCGGTACATGCAAGATGCGATCTATGCGGCCAGGCCGGAGAAGTGCCTGTAGTAAAGAGTCAAACCAAAAGGGTCACCATGCCACTCTCTCACAAACACCCCCACCCAACCCTACCCCACTGGGCCTCTCTCCTTTTACTACCCTGTAAAGTTGAAAAACTTCATGAAAATCTCCTGACCTTTCAACCAAAAAGCAGTCCTGCCAGAACTGTAAAAAAAAGAAAACTGCCAGGAATGACTTTGGCCATCACTGAATGATACGAAACAGCTACAGCGCCCGTATTTATATCTTTATAACTGCGCTCACATCTATAAAGCAAGCAGAATCTGTCAATTCCTACTTTTACTCAATGCATTAAGATGTTTTACTATTTCTGCAATAGTAGAATTCATGGAGAAAAAAAAATCGTCAGTTCTTATCACGTTCCTTAAAAGCCTAATTTGTAAACGACATATATTCATATTAGACAACTAAGGAACAGGATAACAAAGTCTTTTCAACTATTAGCATTGTGTTTGTAGAATTCATTTAACACAACCCTGTAATTTGACCAATGCATGTAAATGGTTTATAACGTTCTCAAAGATGCTACAATGATTTCAGCTGCTTTTTTTACAACTGCAAAAGAGTCAACTAATCACACACATTAATTTTCAAGAAATTTTACTCTATACAGAGTATGGCTGTATTGACCAACCATATTCCTTTTAAACACATGCACAAGATTAAGCCTAAAACCTTAAACCGAGCACTTAGTCTAACTTCCAATTCATGATAATAATAATTAGTCTGGCACTTGGTCATCTGCATGAAGTTTCGTCTACTCTACACTATGAATCCTGGCTCTAATTAATGTCTGCTTGTTGCAACCACAAAGGTATCCATCCAGTCAGTTGTAATTTTCTTTGCAAAGGCTAGGCTGGTGGTCAATAGCAGAAAAATATAACAACAACAACAACAATAATAATAATAATCTTTTCAAAACAGAAACATATCTTATCAACCTTCTTCCAGCAGTTTAGTACCATTTCTTTTTGTCTTAAGCAAAATCTACACATTCTTTCTTTTTTATAATGATCAAAATAAGATCAACACTGGATTTGGCTTCCTATTACACAGCCATTTACTTTCAATTTAACCTAATGCTTCTTAGAGCCTAGAGGCGTATAAAATATTAGTTAAAAATAATACCCCTGATTAAGAACATACTGTATGTACTGTTGAAAAATGAGAAAAACTAAAGGGTTTCCAGGTGGTTATCTCCCCTGAATCATTACCAAAACCAGAAGAAAAAAAAAAACGAAAGCAAGTAAAAAATCTTTTCTTCTTCACAAAATTATACACAAGATTTACTTTATAAAGCAAATCTTTCATAAATAACTTTCTCACCATTAAAAGAATGAATGAATATTTCGAACTGTACCTTAGTTCAAAGTCAAGATAAGAAAAATCACACAAACAAGCAAAAATACGACGAGAGAGAGAGAGAGAGAGGGAGGAGAGGGCATAACCCTCGTCCCTTATATCAGGGTTTGGAGCGGAATAAAAAAAATAAATGTGTAGAGTTAAGGAAAGAGGTTAAAAGGGCCAAAAGTATCATGTCCATCCAAAACAGGCTTCAGATATTTGATAAAGAGGTTCCTGAATTTGAAACATGTGGCTGGCATAATGCTGTTGTCCAAAGCAAATTTGCCATTTAAATTTAGCGAGATGCAATGTTAAAAAGGCTAAAATCTTCCTGCCAGTCAGACGTAACCAAAGCCTCTTGAAGATGGACACCCTGGATACTGGATGGCTATGCTCATGTGTGTGTGTGTGGCCTAACAGAAAACCAACAACACACAATCTAGTCTTGGAGGGGACTGAGCCCTTAAACTAAAATGAACCAATTCTATTATGAGATGAAAATGAAACTCTAAGCTACAGAAATGAATGTAAACAAACCCTGCTTCATGCTTTCTCTAACTGAAACGCAGCTGAACCATTAAGGCAGCTATCAAACGAATAACCTGTTTAGGAACAGAATATTTAGCTAGTGTGGGTAAATACAGTTGTTCTGTCAATTGTGTTTTTGGAAATTCAATGTTGTAAACTTTTTGGAAATAAAGGGCACCTTATCAAAATTAACAAAACAAACAATTTTGAAATCTCTGTATAGCAGCATTGTTTCTTGCCATTCTTTGAGTTTCCCATAAGGAGAGTGTTGTCTGCAGAGCCGGGTGGCTGAGTGAAGCACGTGTGTCCACCCATTTTTATAAAACATTTTTTCTAATTTTGTTTTTTTGTGTACAGATGATGGGAGTCAGAGATTACGATAATTCCAACTGTAATTTTTTTTTTAACAATGTGAAGATACTAAATAATAAGAATAATAATAATAATGTGCAGCTGACTTATGTCCAATTTGAACAAGCATGTCTTGTTCAAAGCTGAAGGTGGGAGTAACAGACAACAGAAACAACTAACTTGATGCATGCAGACTTTGGCTGTATCAACAGAAGAACCTGTAGAACTCTTCTGATTAATAGAAAGGGGACAACAGTGCAGACAAAAAATGGCTGGCACAGAAAAGAGGGACTACACCTGGGAGCATCACACAAGGCATGAAGCCAGGACAAGCTGTGGCTGCTGTTGCCTATTGCTGGGGTTACCTGCCCATTGTAGTCATTCTAGGAGCATCAAGATGATCAGCCACTCACTACAACTCCCTTAGTGAAGTCACTGTACTTTTCTGATATTAATAATCATTTCTGAATCATCATCTATTAAATGCTTCTTCTTATTTCAAGCTGTATTTCTTTGAAAGGATCTTCTATAATTAATGTGTGCAGTACATCTTACCTTGTCTATCATGTCTGGCCGATTTGTGGCAGCCACTATGGTCACATCTTGCAGCTTCTCCACACCATCAATTTCTGTCAGCAGCTGAGCTAGGACTCTGTTTTCCACACTGCTGCTTCCAGAAGAACTGTTTAGATAAACCAATTATTCACAACAGTGATAACCGCAATAAACAGTAAAAAAAAAAAAAAAGCAATTATAGATACAATCAAAACTGCCTTAATGGCCACATAAATTGCTTCTCTGATACTATCTCTGATACTATATGTAACAGCAAGTGTCATAAAACAGTCAAAAACATATGTAATTTTCCTATAAAAAAATTAACAGTCCATTAACCCAATACACGAGATGCTGAACAATTGTAAATAATTCAAGATTGACTGCTACACACAACAATTTATGTATATGTACACAAAGACCAAGCAGATCGTTCTTTAACCCTAACCCTGCTGATGTATGATGTAATGCAAAAAAACAAATGCATTTGAATGAATTAATTTTGTTACAATTGCACCAACAAAAATTTAATTTTGACTTTAAAAATAGTTTTCATTTTTTTGGTTGCTGTATCAATAAATACACTACAGATAAAAAGATTCAGATCGAATGTCATTGTCGGGTTAGCTTCTTGTGACAATCTCCACCAATCTCGTATACATACACAATTCATCAACTCTCGATGGAAGTATACATATTTTTTTACTGTTTTTTTTTTGTTCTACTGAATAAAAAGCAATGATGACTACGATTTTAAATCCTGGAAAGCCTGCTCGATGCCAGGTGATAAGAATGCACAAGTGGCAAGGGTTTTCTTATGTGCCATTAGCAAGAGGCTAAACCCACGAGAGCCATCACTGCAGAGACTCAAAATTCAGAACGTTCTGAAGCGTGAATGGTACTGGCACGACGAGTTTAAGACCAACGCTCCTCTGGATCAGGAAAAAGGAAGATTCAGAAGACCGAGGATGAAGAAATCAGTGCCGATTTCTACGAATGGTTCAAAGACGTGATCGCCAAGATGCTTCCCGTTAACGGCCCTATCTTCAACAGAAAGCCTTGAAGTTTTCCAGCAGCTGAAGGAACACTTTTTTAAAAATGCATTGTAAAAAGAGGTTATCGTATCTTATGAAAAATAAACAAAAAACAAAAATCCACCTGCACAGGTAATAATGCAAATTAGATATGCCATTAAGTGTGTATACATCTACACTGCGCATTTATACCTTAAAGTACAACAGTTATAAGAAAAACTAAATGGTCACCAGTTAACCCGCATATAAGGGCCACGATTTCTATTTCCCTTGGGTGGCCGTTACGTACAGGTATGGCTGTGTACACCAAAGAGCAAGTTTTAAACATCAACTTATTTCATCAACAGATAACTTCCTGCATTATGACTGTTGTCTCCATATTATCTTGTTGCACATTTCAGCTGCTTCTGAACATTGAACTGCCTTTGTGGGGGGGGGGGGGATGGGGGTGGGGGGGGGGTAGACCTTTTTGTCTTTAATTTTCACACTGATCACTGTCCTTCTCTACAAAGATTATAACCATCAACAATAATCATGAAAATAATAATAATAATGGTAAAAAGAATCGTTAAGCGTTACTGATTATAACTATGTACGGTGTGATAGTCCCAGGGGTGAGGGGTTGGTAAGTGAGGGGTTGGTAATCTACTAGACTGCTTGGGGTCGAGGACTCAAGTTTGAATCCTAGTCATATACAGCTCAGTTTGATGAGCCATCCCTGGCGAGGTTTATTGGTCTTCTTCCACAGCCAGCCATATGGGCTCCCTTTGAGTACTGCGGTTACCCTCCACATTAAAAGATGAAGGGACCTAGAAGCGACCTTGCTGCACCGTAAAAGGAGTGACCACAGACTAATCACATGACTTCATGAAACAACCAATGAGTATGGAAGCAAAACCCGATTGAGGTTCTGGATTGTGTGTTGCCTCTGGCGGTGGGAGAAGAAGAAAAAAAAGAAGCTTATAACTGCTCACTTTACTTTCCAGTGGTTTTAAACATAAATAACAGATATAACAAGAACAGCAGCAATAACGGAAATGAAAGCTGTTCGGGAACCACTGTTCCAGTGATAAGTGCAGTTAGTTCTGACAAGGTTGGCTATCTGTCTTGGTGATTTTTGTCCAACTATTTAACATACTGAACCATCCAGGGCAAAATAGCTCCCACCAACTAAGGTAAAAGTAACCATCATAAGGGAGCATCCCTAATAATGGCGGTCATGGCCGGGGTTACTGTCTGCTTGCTTTGTTTTTCTTTTTTTTAAGACTATACCAATTATGGGACCAGGAACAACAACTGTCAATATTTATAGTAATTAACCATCACCACGAATAATGATGAAACAGCAAAAGCGTTAAGAACGAAAGATGTTCCCGACACATCACTCTCTCTCTCTTCCTTTCTTTCTTTTGATGTCGACAAAAACAAAAAAAAAAGAAAAGAAATTGCACAAGCTTTGTTATATGGCCCCTTACCTTCCTCTTTCTACCGCAAGAGCATCGATCTCGTCAAAGAAAAGAATGGCAGGCGCTGCTGCCCTCACCTTACGGAACACTTCTCGCACGGCTCGCTCTGACTCGCCAACCCACTTGTTAAACAGTTCAGGACCCTGAAGGGGACAACAAAAGTCCCTACTTGTGTAAGACAGAAAATCTTTGCAAAAGAATGAAAAATGAATGAACGAAAAAAGGTTTTCTCCATCTCCATCCACGTTTTATTGTCTTTATTAAACTTTTTCAATGAAGATGACGGCTGACCAAACACTAAAAGCTACCAATGCTTTGCTGTGGAAACAGCTGGAATGACGGAAAGCAGATGATACTTTGTAACTCACAGACAATGTCAAAAGAAATTCTGGTTGAGTTCTTCACTGCTGACTGGCTTTTGTTGTCAGTCAGGGATACTAAAATAAAATCTTGAGTACAGCTGTACAAGTTGGCACTACCACCATCAATGTAGATAGCTGTCTGTACCACAGACCTTATAACCAATTCTCTTTCTCTCGGACAACTAATAAATCATTACAAACATTAAAATCAGAAAGCTGAATCATTCTGCTCACAATAGAATACTGAAAAGTTTAGCCAAATATTCAGAAAGAAGAAGAAAATACTAAAGAACTCCACCAAAAACAATTGATAAACTTGGCAAAAGAACAAGAGAATCAAAGATCCACTTACTTTGATGGCAATAAAATTCAGTCCAGTTTCTGTTGCTAAGGCCTTGGCTATCATGGTCTTTGAGCATCCAGGGGGTCCATATAGAAGAAGACCTTTAGGAGGTTGTATGCCCATTCTCAGAAATGCTTCTGGGTGCCTCAGGGGCCATTCTACAGCCTGCTTAATTTTGAGCTTGATCTCATGCTGCCCACCAATGTCAGACCACAACACCTGTGAATTTAAAAACAGTATTTTTCTTCAAAATTCCAACTAACTACGATACTTCAGGACTCTGGTAAATATCCCCACCCCTGCTACCTCAGGACCGTCAATGATGGTATAAAATTGTTTCAAAAATATAAATACATTATTAGACTCAATTAAGGCTTCTTTCTACTGTCTCATTTTTATAAATGTTATTTTCTGAAATGAGTAATTGGGCAGAATATATCAAACATGGCGGTAATGTCATTTATGGACAAACATACATTTGACATTTGTTATGGGGAAATAATTTTTCTCTCTCCTTTTTTTTTTGTTGTTTAAATTCTGCAATGATTGATTTTGCATTTACCTGCCTTTTAACCCTGTTCAAACCCCCCCTTTTTTTTTCCCCCAAGACACTTGCATCGAGACAGCACCAATTAGTAACCAAGCTGAATGGCAAGTTTACCGAAATGTTGCTTAACACGACGTGTAAAATGGGTTTTTCTTTTGCTAAATCGAGACAAAGATTGACTCCAGGTTTTCACACCAACCCAGCAAACAGCTCAGGTTGCTTTCACTGGCTTTCTTCATTTCTGAAGTCCCCTCCACAAATAACAAAAACACCAACTACGTATATATATCAAAGTGGCGTTCTCTGTGTTCCTCTAACCATAGCGTTGTTAGTTCCTCGCATTGTGATGTGCACACCACTGTAAAATAATTTATGTGGAAACCTTCAAAGAAAATTCAAGCCTGTCAGAAAAAGGTGGTGGTGGTTGGGGAGAGGTGAGGGAGAGGAAATTTTGTGGCATATTGCGAGGGTAGAGCAGGAAAAAAAAAAAAGAAAACATCTCTTATCTCCTGTCTCAAATCAAAACCTTCTGGAGACACCACCGCCTCAAAAATGCTTCACTGTTGGCCCTAGTAACAGGGGAATATGGCACCGCACTTGACAGGATAGCCCACCTACCGCTTACTGACGCTAGAGTCATTGTGAAGACAGCACCGCACAAAGTAATTCTGGGTTTTTTTTTTAAATTTTTTAATCTATTTTCGAAAATAATAAATCATATCATTCCCCATTTTAGTGCCCTAGTAAATAAGAATCAATACCTGATGTACAGTGTTGCTAGCATGCCATTTTTGGCTTTTGTTTAGCTGAAATTTCAGAGGGTTTGAATATTAATTGTGTCTCCTTAAGACTTTGGAGTAATGGGAATTTACTGTAATAAAAAATAACAAAGAAACAAAAATGCAAAATGACATTCCACATCAGGAAGCTATCTATAGATAACACAAAGCACACTAACACACCATATATCCAGCTCCCTATGGGTCCTTGCTCTTACCTTTGGAACTTCTAGTTGAACCTCTCTCATGGCACTCGGCTTCACAACAGAAAGGGCATACTGCATGTCCTCTGCCCTAACAGTCCACTTAGAATAATCTTCTGATGTTTTCAGGGCATGTAAAGTAGCTGAAAACACATTGAGATATAGCATTAATAAATTAATAATTCTGAAAATGAAATCAATCTGTCAAAACACCAAAGCCCTTGTTTAGTGTTTAGGCCGGAGTGCTGGGGAAAGGTGTCCCATACTTAAAATCGTGCCTCCCTTGCATCATGGTTTCTTCTTACACTTCTTTACCAGTCGGGTCATCATGGGTTTCCTTTGGTTACTTCCCACAGTTGAACATAAAGAGTTCTAGTAAGAATTTTCCTGCTGAAATTGGCAGTGCTGGGGTCCCTTATGACACAGAATAACACTTTCCAGCAGATCATCATGGCACAGACTTCCTCACCAGGGTAGTCTCCCTTCTGTAAAGACTGATAAAAAGTCTAAGACTGCCAGACTGTGAATGCTAGTTCTGACAAATGATAGTAATCTAAAGTTTGATGATTGGTTCATAGTAACCAGTGGATAACTGCTTATAATCAGATTATTTTGACTTCTAGACAAATCTGCCTGAAACATGGCTGAAGGATAAGAACATGGAACAAATCATCAAAAGACTGGCAGACAAAATACAAAATCAATCAATCAAAATGACAGCAAAAACTTATAATATCTTTTCTTCATATATTATTTTTTCAACTTTTAGATCCATTTATTTAAATGAGAAATTTAAATTTGTCTTTTTTTAGAAAAATTTATGCTAAGACTAGTGAATAACTGTAGAATAAAGTATGAGGTTTCCATTATTAACTCTAGTTGGGGATGGTTAACAAAATATTTGCTAAGTCCGATAGGTACCAAATTTCATTTCATCCTATACTGACTCTTCATATACTGGCAATGTTCAAATAAAACTAGCTCAAAATAAAATCACTGCAATGGCATCTGGTAAGGTTTCAGTTGAACATCACTAGCATACTGTACTTAATAACAGACAATAATTACAATCACAATACTAAAACAAATATACCACCTTCTTTACAAAGAGCAGAAAGATCAGCACCAACAATCCATGGGCTGAATCAGCGATGAGAGTTAGTGCCTCCGTACCGATGCAGTGGGAAGTTTCCGCTAATTGTCTTGAAAGGATCTGTAATAGAATTTACGTGGCAAAGTAAGAAATTTTAACTGTAAAATGCATCGTTGCCCTAACATGACATGGATGTTTTGGTTCATTGTCGCTCTCACTTTGTTTTTTGTTTTTTTTTTTTTTTTTGTTTTTTAAGACCAACAAGTCAATTCCAAATGGAGCCCCAGGCTGATTTCTTTTCTACATCGGAGAAAGTCCTCAACCTTGTATCTGAGCAAGCTTTTATAACACCCACCATTAGTTGTTCACCATAAAAAGAAAAAGAAAAAAAGCATATGCAACTTCGCTGTTTGCCAAAAAATAAAAGAAACTAATTAAGTTGCTGTGAAACATTCAAACATTTGGCGTTTTTAAGCTTTAAGGAAAAAAAAAAAAAAAACATTAAGGGGAGACAAACAGTCAAAAACCCCGCTTCAAAGACAAACTGTCCAAGTTTCCTCTGGGCACTCTCTCCAATTTTCTTCCCCCCTCCCTCCATCTTAAAAATAAAGAGTTCTAGTTGGGAGTTTCAGGTGTGCAGTTAACCTCCAGACCCTTTACTAGTCGCCTTGGTTTAGAAAACTGATGCCAGGATTTCCCCTGGTGGATGCCTTATGTGCCCACAGTAGCCTGCTGCAGGTTCAACTATGCACAAAACTAACACGGAATTTGTTCAGAGACGTAATTACCAGAATTCTATAAGAAAATAGATATATTTCAGACATATCACCTGGTGTCGTCACTTTTCAGAATGTAAGGCAGGCTTCCACCGCATCCCTTCTAGAATCAATAGTGACTGGACATTTGCAAAATTGTCATCCAGAGATGCGGATGTACAAAGTTTACTGAAACACAGCAAAAGTAATAAAGAAACCTCAAGTCATTTTCCCAAACTGGAACACTTCTAGTTAATAGTTCCAAGTTCATGAGATCTGCCTTCAAAGCTCTCTGTCTGCTTAGTGCCGTGTGAATGAGCCAAGGCACAATTTCTGAGCCTCTTGGCCCAGTCATCACCTTTAGTTACAGCCCATTTAATCTGCTGAAGATTTTTTCGGCTGGACTCTGCTGAAATCAGAAATTAAGTCCCCCAAAAAGTTGTTTTTCACGCCTATGTTGAGTGCTGACCGTCCACTAAATGCTATTTAGTTTTTATCAGAACTGCACCAGAAAAAGCAAATGAGAAAAACAACAGATTGTTTACCTTTAATTATATATCTGTTATTTAACACTGTGACCTACTAGATTTTCACATTTTGGTTTAGCATGATAGGTTAAAGAAAGCGGAAGCATTTTATCCAGATTTGAGATTTAGCTATTCTGAGTCCAAGGCTTGCTACTTGGTTTGGGGGGGGGGAGGGAGGGGGAAGACAAACAAAGATAAATTGCATTGTCATTGTCATCATAAGGAACCAGGAGGGGAACTCACATCCAAGCGATCTTTCGCTGATGGAACACCAATTTCAATTTCCCTGTCAAACCTCCCAGGTCGTCTCAGAGCAGGATCTATACAGTCTGGTTTACCGGTTGCTGCCAACACAAGCACAAAGCTGGATTTCTGTGACTGATAAAAAAATGTAAAAATTAGGAAAACAAAAGCTCCTGAATTTTTTGTTTTTGGCAGGTGGTGGAAATTTCATGCAACTTCCCAAAAAAATGTGGTAGAATGGTTAAAAGCAAAATCAAGATATTATAGCAAATGTGCTAACCAAAAGACAACTGGCAAAGCGTGTAGGGCACTGCTTGTAATGGTGCCGGCCATTCTATGTTTCCTAATGATGTGCCTTGGCTGTTAGTTGTGTGACTTCTCTTGCTCTTTTCTACAAGATGGTTCCATATGGGGTTCCTCAGGCACTCCTCCCAGATCAGGGAAGTTCTAGTAGGTTCTTCTGTTTGGTTTGATATCCTTGGTGCCACACAACCTCTTTTCATTACTTTGCCAGCCTTCCAGACTCTGACCATTCTAAGTCATGCATGTAGAATCATTAGCAGGACATAACGCCAACAACTAGAGATCCCCAAACCTAACTTTTATTTTATTACCATCTCCTGCACTATAAGACTTTTACCCCAACAAATTTACATAGCCATGCATCTTGACCAAAAAAAAAGTAGGAAAAGGAGAAAAGCCATCTTTAACAGATGTCTACCACTCACACTGTTAATACCATCCATGAGGGTAAGTAAAGTAGCCACTACCCGTTTTTCCAACTCATTGTGGCTGCTGTCTCTCTTTGGGCAAAGAGCATCCAGTTCGTCAATTAGGATGATGCTTGGAGCTCTGCAAATTAACAACAAAGAATAATCGGTTCACTAGCTGGTCCAAAGGTTACAGCTTTTTTTCCTTTAACCCACCAACCCTTTTGGCCACATAAAAACAAACAGAAACTCTACCAGTTTGGTTTGAGTGCACGGTGAAATTACTTTGCAGGTATGGAGACGTTATTTAGAAAAAAAGCTGTGTATTGATTTATGTGAAGCTTTTAGATTATCCAAAATAAAGAAAGAGATCTGCCAAAATGCTAACAAACGTATGTGTCGAAGTTTAGCATGAGTGATGCTAAACAATATCAAAAGAATAAGTTATCTTTTTCAGTATCAACAAACCACAAAGAACAGACATAACTTAGCAGGCATAATTATAAATTAGCAAACTCATAAAACAACTTCGCTTAAGAAAGCAAAGAAAGCAAACTGCATACCTTTCCTGAGCTCCCTTAAATATGCTGCGTAACCGTGATTCTGTTTCTCCGTAGAATCTAGAAGAGAAAAAGAAAAAAAAAAACATGTATACTAAATATCTAGTAAACGATGAATCAGTAACCATAACAACTTTTCAGGTTTCTGGATTGACCAAGAGTTAGGGAATCTGTTTCATCAATTACTAGGCAGTGGTTGGCATAGTCACAATTTCAAACCATCGAGATTCGGCTGAATGCCCAAGTTCTAGAGATAAAGATTAAACTCTCATTCTCCCCTGGAAGCCTTTAATCCAATAACCAGACAGAATTATTTTTAATTATTTTTTTTAAAAATAGTAAGGAAAAAAACTAATAAATGTAAAAAATAAACAATTCAGAATTTCTGCACCTGTACCAACAAAAAAGGACATGGTCATCTTTAATCTGGTAAAACAGAAAGACAACAGCAGGTAAAACATGTCAGAATAGTAATAATAAAAGTATTAAAGCCATACTGATTTATGAGTGTGTGTTCTGTATAAATTTACTAGAATGTTTCCCAGTCTTATGCATTTGCAAAACACTAAACAATTAAAATTGTTAGATCTGCCAAGTTTGACATTTAAGCATTAGAGATGAGATCTAATGAAGATTTACAAAATAATACAAAGCTTTGAGCATGTGGACAAACTCTATAGTGACTAAGGCTCAGAAAAACAAATTAGCTAGCATTTTGGCTTACAATTATTATTATAATGATGTTTAGATATTATAAAGTAAACTTATCAGTAATAGAATTATTAATGAGTAGAATAAATTGTTGGAAAGTGTAGTTGATAGAGATAGTATTAGTGAATTTAAGAAATGTATTGATGAAAATCTCTTTTCCCTTACATAAATCATGATGTCTCCATCCCTCCTTGTAACTGCTAAACCAATTTGAACTATTATACAAAGGCAGGAAGCAAAGTAAATATAATGGCATCTTTGTGTGTGAATTCATGTTTGTAATGAGGGGTATGATTCAGGTAGTAGCTGGTACTTGCAGAGTTGAGTTGTAAACTCCTTAAACAAATGAATCAATGTTTAGAAAGAATAAAAGAAATGATAATTAACTCTGATTCCAGCCAATATGCTAAGGTATCACGTCAATGGGGAAATCCTAAAGAAATCCCTGCAATCAGGTTCTGAACCAAAGCAATCTGCTTGCTGATGAAGCTGAGGAAAAACACGAAAAGTCAATGTTGTCTTTTTTTGGCCTTACTTGCTCCAAATTTCTGAACCAGAGATTTTAGTGATGTGAGCTTCCACTTCTGCAGCAACAGCCGTCATGAGAAGAGACTTTCCACAGCCAGAAGGACCATACAGCATAATTCCTGTGGGGAGGGGAAGACCTACAGTGAAAAATGAAAAAAGAAAGAATCATAAATAACTTTCTAAGTCCATCTATACAATTCCAAGGGAGATAGGCTTAAACCTTTTTTAAATTTACTTACCATATATTGAAAACAAACCAGGAGAAGAAAGAGGTAATTCAATCATCTCCTTCACAGCCTTGATTTGCTGAGAAAGTCCTCCAATAGAATTAAAGTTCACATCTCTGCAGCTTACTTCCTGGTGCACTGCAGTCTCTGCCTGCTTCACTACTATCTTTGTATTGCAAGTGATGAGGTAAAACTGAATGGTTTTATCAGAACGGAGTGCAGGTGCATTAGGGATGGTTGGGGTCTGGAATCCAGACACGTCCAGCAAGGGAGAACCCTGAAGTGGCGTGCGTGGCATCACTTCTGGACTTGTCACTAAAGATAGACTGGAAAGGGTGGCGGCAGTGGGTGATGTCTTTTCCTTTGAAGGCGTCGCAAGGCAAGTGGACGGAGATGACGAAGTTGCTTTCTCATCACCATGGCAAATGCTAGAGTGACTCCACTGATCGCATTGTTCTGTCCTTGAACTATCCCAAGAACTGTTCCTGTCTGAAGACAGATTTAGCTCCAGAAAGCTTTCAGACAAAGCACTTGTTTCTTCTTCAGGCTGCAACTTGCAGGAACTCAAATTGGGTATCACAAACTGCTGAATGTTCCCACTGAAGTCCTCCAGCCCTTGTATGCGAAATGAACATAGCTGCCCGAAGTAGCGACAGGACACCAGGTTGCCGATGGCCAAGTATTTTTCATCTGGGATTTAAAAAATAAAAAAAAAACAAAACAAAAGCAAAATGAAATAAAATGAGAAAAGTTATAACTATGGATAGAATGAAAAAAAAACAAACCAAAAAGAATTTTTAAAAGAAAACTTTCTGAGACACTTCAAAAATAAAAAGGGGCATTTTTTCTTTTTTAGTTTTATGCTGTATTTCCAATATTTATGATGTATGTGTTCAGATCTAACAGATGTTAGTAAAAGAGTAAGATTTTTTAAGATAGAAAATGTACAGCAATCTGTACAGCACTTTAATGATTCCTTACAGGACCATCAACACCATAAATTTCCTCACAGATGGAAACTACAAGTTAAAATTAACTACGGGCATCTTAAAACCGCAATAAGTGATACATAAGGTACTTTGCATCTAAGATAATGTTAACAGAATCTTTATTTCACATGGCAAAATATCCTTCACAAAAACACACAAAAATAATAATGAAATAAATATACCTGCAAACAAATTCAGATGAAAATGGATTGCCCTTTTGCCTGGTTATAGGTCTATAACAATAATAAAAATTATTAAATATTGAAATTCCTTTTGGCATTCTATTCTGGGCGATATAATTTTAAAGGAGAGGCTAAAATGTGTTCTGAACCCTCCTTCTTAATCCCTTGTGTTGTATTCTGGCAGGTAAAACAGCATGTACAGGTGCATCTCAAAAAATGAGAATATCGTGGAAGAGTTCATTTTTTCCCGAAATTTAATTCAAACAGTGAAACTTTCATATATTATAGATTCATTACACATAAAGTGAAATATTTCAAGCCTTTTTTTGTTTTAATTCTGATGATTACGGCTTACAGCTCATGAAAATCAAAAACCCACTATCTCAAAATATTGGAATATTTCATAAGATCAATAAAAAAAAATAGGATTTATAATATAGAAATGTCGAACTTCTGAAAAGTATGTTCATTTATGCACTCAATACTTGGTCAGGGCTCCTTTTGCATGAATCACTGCATCAATGCAGCGTGGCATGGAGGTGATCAGCCTGTGGCACTGCTGAGGTGTTATGGAAGCCCAGGTTGCTTTGATAGTGGCCTTCAGCTCATCTGTATTGTTTGGTCTGGTGTCTCTCATCTTCCTCTTGACAATACTCCACAGATTCTCTAGGGTGTTCAGGTCAGGCGAGTTGGCTGGCCAATCAAGCACAGTAATACCATGGTCAGCAAACCAGTTACTAGTAGTTCTGGCACTGTGGGCAGGTGCCAAGTCCTGCTGGAAAAGGAAATCAGCATCTCCATAAATCTTGTCAGCAGACGGAAGCATGAAGTGCTCTAAAATCTCCTGGAAGACAGCTGTGTTGACTTTGGACTTGATAAAACACAGTGGACCAACACCAGCAGATGACACGGCACCCAAAATCATCACTGACTGTGGAAACTTCACACTGGACTTCAAGCAACTTTGATTCTGTGCCTCTCCACTCTTCCTCCAAACCGTGGGACCTTGATTTCCAAACGAAATGCAAAATTTACTTTCATCTGAAAAGAGGACTTTGGACCACTGAGCAACGGTCCAGTTCTCCTTCTCCTTAGCCCAGGTAAAACGCTCCTGATGCTGTCTCTGGTTCAGGAGTGGCTTGACACTAGGAATGCGACGCTTGTAGCCCATTTCCTGGACACGTCTGTGCGTGGTGGCTCTTGATGTACTGACTCCAGCCTCAGTCCACTCCTTGTGAAGCTCCCCCAAGTTCTTGAATCGGCTTTGCTTGACAATCCTCTCAAGGCTGCAGTCATCCCTCTTGCTTGTGCACCTTCTCCTACCACACTTTTCCCTTCCAGTCAACTTTCCATGAATATGCTTTGATACAGCACTCTGCAAACAGCCAGCCCTTTCAGCAATGACCTTCTGTGGCTTACCCTCCTTGTGGAGGGTGTCAATGAAACTGTCAAGTCAGCAGTCTTCCCCATGATTGTGGTTGTGTGTACTGAACCAGACTGAGAGATTCATGGTATTTATACTGCATAAATATGATTTACTCAAACTCAAAATGGAATATTCTAATATTTTGAGATACGTTTTTTCTATTTTTTTTAGCTGTAGGCCGTAATTATCAAAATTAAAATTAAAAAATGCTTGAAACATTTTAGTTTACATGTAATGAGTACAGAATATATACAATGTTCACTTTCTGAAATAACTGACAAAAAATATTGAACTCTTCAATGATATTCTAATTTTTTGAGATGCACCTGTATATATTTTTAAAAAAATGTTCTAAACATAATTATTCAGACCTGGTGAAGTAACTTTTGAAGACAAAAATCACCTGCACAGGTAAAAGAGACGTACCTAATTTCACTTGAAGAAAATCAATAAATGCTTCCTCTGTATAAAACTCTTTCCAGTTCCTATTTAAAAACAAAGGAAAGTACCAAATAACTACAATCTTATTATAAGCTTGTTCTATTTATTTCATTTTATTGTCAGTTTAAGGATTTTATTTATTCACATAATAACATAATATTATTTTCTCATACCATCTTTTCTACAAAAAAATGCTTTTTTATATTTGTGTAGTAATCACTGAAAATATTTTTTAAAAGGCGTCATATAAGAATTGCCCCTTCCTCTCACCAATGCTGAAACCAAGTTAACATCACTATAACACCAGCCAGATTTCACACTGTTCATTTTGTACTACTGGTGAATCTAATTCTGTACACCAAATACAGTAAAACTGTCTGTCTGCACAGATAGATTTTACTTACAAAAAAAAATAAACAAATTTAGCTGATGAAGTAAATCTTGCACAATATGGCAGCAAAACTTTTTTTTTCTTAAAAGATGAACACATCAGAATGCATCATAGACCCAGAATAGATTTTTTTTTTCCCACAAACAGTACAATTGATATCCTGTAATACTGTGAAATGGACTCTGCACAGAAAAAAAAAAAGATACAGACAATAGAAATGTATAGTAACTAAAATTTCAAATACACATGGCATTTGTAAGTAATAAAAAAACAAAAATGAATACTTTATGGTTATGGTTGTCGGTAGTGTCATGCATCTGGCAACACGGCCCTGGCATGGATTCTTTCTTTTCTTTTGCTGACAATCTGGAGGATGTTGGACCATTCCCCATTTCTGGTTTCTAACAGGTCTGCTAAACTAGCATTGGTGTCAAATCGCCTGATGTCACTAAGCTCATCACAATGAAATAGGATATGTTCAAGATCCTCTTCCTCACTTCCAGAAAGTTGGCAGGTTGGGTCCTCAGCTAGTTTAAACCTTAGCTCTGACAAAGTAAGTGGTGCAGTCGTATCCTTAAAATAGTGACTTGATCTTTTCTGCTGAGGGACTTGTATCTGATGGTATTAGGCTTCTTTTGTACACTGAAGTATTTCTGACCTTTGAAGTCACCTGCCCATCTCTTAGTCCAGATGTTGTTTTTGGAATTTGTGATGTGATCCATCTCAGACAGGATTGGGAAAATAGGGGCTGCTGTGTTTTAGTCTGAGTATTTTCCCCCTGATATGTGTTTCGAGAGCTGGTTTGGTTTATATGACTATTTTCTCTTAACAAAAACAAGCAAGTAACAATACATTCAGCCCCTACCCTGTTTCAAGTTCCAGTTTGGAAGCCTGCACCTGCGGCTGCTCAAATGATTGCACAGTCACAATGTCTTTCTTTTTAAGTCCAGATTCTGCTAGGAAAGAAGGGGATAACCCCACGCCCGTAGGCTCCACCCGCTTTGAGGGCCAAACAATCTTCACATTTTCACCACTGACAATACACGGGTGTCCGATTTTCAGTCTGCACAGGCGTAAGCACGAGGGATGCAGAAAGACCAGGTCCTCTATGAAAGATTCTGGAGGAGAAGTTAGCTCATCATCTGAAAGAAAAAAATCCCAAGGGGCATCAGAAAATCCAGGAGACCAATTCTCAAGTGTAACATATTACCTATGACATATGAATGCTTTTCTAAATACCCATACAACGAACCTGCTTTTTGTTTTTTAATTATTTTACCCTTATACGGAAATTTCTTAAGAGTGGTTTGCTTATATATTATATATATATATATTATACTTTAGAAATTGGCCAAGTGGGGCTTCTATTTTGCCACTTCATAGGCAGAAGTTCAAATCACAAAGAATCCAAATGAATACATGGAGCCTGACCCCAGATGGTTCATTCTCCAGTTACTGTTACTGAATTATCATTATCTTTTGCCTGAAGGCAGGCATACCAAGCGTAAGGTTTCATCTGAGATTTGTTATTAAACCACCCCGTCATAATAAAGGCGAAGGAAGCATTCGCTGCCAGACTTTATTGGCGCCATTTGGAATCTTTCTCCGAAAGATACAGAGGCTGGTGGTGGTGATGAGGATGATGATGATGATGATGGTGATGGTGGTGATGGTGGACGTAGCGAGTGCCAAGGCTAACAGAATCACAGCCCAAGCTTCAGGCAAAACAGACGGCAGTACTATGAACCTTTGGGCGCGGGGTCGGTCGGGGAAGAAGGGGACACGAGGCCGTGCAGGGTCCCGCCGGCGATAACCCGTATCTCCTCGTCGTCCCGCCCGACCACCCGTCCTCCCCGCATTCCTCAGAGTGAAGGCCGACGTCTCTCCGTCCGTGGATTACGGCTCCACACCTGACGCACTGGCTCCAGTCGGAGCGCGATCCCTTCCCTCTCGGCATCTAAAAGAGGAGGGAGGGCGGAAAAAAAAGAAAAAAAAATGTGTGCGAATATAAAACCGTCTCCGCGATTTTCTTTTTATTTCGGTTCGTAAAACGAAACACGAGTCCGACCATTAGCGGTCAGCGATCTCGCCACCAGGGGGGGGGGAATCTCGCGAGATTACGGACGTCGCCGCCGCCGCCGCTCCTCGGCTCTCTCCGGAGGCCGCGTTCTCAAAATTAAATTTAAAAAAAGGTGGTGGGAAAGAGGAGGAGTGAAGCCGCGACGACTTCTCCCGACCACCGGAAAAAGTCTGTTTACTTCGTTATCAAAAACGGGTGAGTGAAGCGAAACCCGCTCTCCCCTCCGACGGGGCCATGCGGACTTTCCCGTCCCCACTCCTCCTCCCCGGGACGTTCCGTTACCGCGAACGCACGCGTAGCACGTGACCCACCCCCCCCGTCTCTCTCTCTCTCTCTCCCTTCGCCCTTCTCCTCCTCCCGACGAGACTTTGTCCGCCATCTTGGTCGCTTGTCGCTCTTCCACCGCCAGTATAGGTACACATGGAAATGTTTTCGAAACTGCAGCTTGTCCCCTTAGCACGCAGACCGTCGATCTAGATTTTGTCCGACCCCCCCTCCCCCCCACCTCTGCGTCCTCCTCGCGGGCGCCCCCCACCCCCCCCGGGGCAGGTCTGTGTTTCACTTGCGCAAGGCGGCCATCGTCGCCAAAAATGATAATCGAAAACGTCGAGGCTCTGAAGGCATGGTTGACAAAAACGCTATCGCCCATGTAAGTAGAGGCGCTCACCCCGCCGGCCCCTTCCTTCCTTCCTTCTGTGCCCCCCACCCCATCTCTTTTTTTAAAAATTTAATGATGCTTGAACGAACAAGCGAAGCCCCCCCCCCCCTCCCAGCTCTCCCGCCGCGTGTCTCCTGGTTAACCCCCCCCTCTCTCATCCCAGGAGGGAGGTTCTTTCTCCTTCCCACCCCCACCCGTGTCATCCCTCCATCCCTCCATCCCTTGTGTGTGTGTGTTTTTGTTTTGTTTTTAAGGCTTGTCGACAGCGGATGATGGATCTCCGCCCTCCCCCCCCCACCCCACCACCTCGTTGCTCTGGGTGACAGCCCCCAGCCCACACCAGACTCCTGATGCACTTGTTAAATCGACGGCGACGACCCTGGAGTAATGGTGGTGATGGAGCTTCGAACCTTGAATGGTGGGGGGGGGGCACCTCTCCAGGGCGGCCCCCTCCACCCCCACCCAGCTCAGGCACTTGGGGGTGGGAAGAAGAAATCTCTCTGGTCTCTACCCCTACCAACGGCTTCCAGTTACCCTACTATTTTTTGTTTTTGTTTGTTTAATTATTATTATTTACGGTTTTCTCTCTCCCCCCCCCTAACCCCACCCCACGATCTGGTTTATCCAGAATGACATTATTGTTGGTGCATCGCTTGTACATTGATGGCGTCCTCCCCCCCCCTAACCCAACCCAACTGCTTGTGTGTGGGCTTCCCTTACGCGTCGATATCGCTAAGGGAGATTCTTTACCCGAAGCTGTTGTCGATATCCTCGGACTCTTAGCATAATATGGTTTGATTTGATTGAAAGTGAAGCTCCGATCGGCTTAATTTAGTTCATTTTCGAGACGCTTTTCACCCGATTCTACGTTTAAAAAAAAAAAAAAAGTGGTATCTAGAGAGAAAGGTCTTTTTGCTTAAACAGTTTGGTTAATCTGAACGTGAAACATCCATCGACAAATGCCCCATAGCAAATCCTACATGAGAAAGTGGATGCTTCAGGTGTAATCTGAACGTGAAACATCCATCGACAAATGTCCCATAGCAAATCCTACATGAGAAAGTGGATGCTTCAGGTGTAATCCGAACGTGAAACATCCATCGACAAATGTCCCATAGCAAATCCTACATGAGAAAGTGGATGCTTCAGGTGTAATCTGAACGTGAAACATGTCCCGTAGCAAATCCTACATGAGAGAGTGGATGCTTCAGGTGTAATCTGAACGTGAAACATCCATCGACAAATGCCCCGTAGCAAATCCTACATGAGAAAGTGGATGCTTCAGGTGTAATCCGAACGTGAAACATCCATCGACAAATGTCCCGTAGCAAATCCTACATGAGAAAGTGGATGCTTCAGGTGTAATCCGAACGTGAAACATCCATCGACAAATGTCCCGTAGCAAATCCTACATGAGAAAGTGGATGTTTCAGGTGTCGTTTATTTAAAACGAAAACAAATATTAGTCAGGACTCAAACCCACAATTGATTATGTAATAACTACTATTAATGTGAGTCTGGGGAAAGAAATTTCTGTTCAAAGTCAGCAGTTATTCCTTTAAGACAAACTAATGATCAAAGGTAGTGTCAGTACTGTAAATATACCGCTTAAGGTTTGTAAGTTTATTAAAACAATAAATTCCTTAGTAAAATTGACAGCACTGGATAGCAGATATGTTTAAAAGTAACAGTAAGTAAGTGAAATCTGTTTAAGTAATGAATCAGTCATTGTAAACTTCCTTCACTAACTTGTATACTTCTAATCTCAACTTTTGACTATGTTAATATTTTTTCTGATGTAAAAAGTAATATTATTTTATTGTCTTGTGCTATAACTTATGACTGACTATCAATGATGTTTTGAAAAATAATGGTTTTTAAAGTTTGTGTATATCAGTGCTTTGATTACATGGTTTATGGATTTGTAGCTCAGATGCACAGGTATTATAAAATGCTTTGTGAATTGATAGTAAAAAAAAAAAAAGCTAAACTCTTCAAGGCAACACAACTGGTTTTGGCTTTTTATGCACACCATGATTGATTGTTGCTTGGCTCCTGAGATAACACCAACTTTTATAGGCAGGAAAAACTGTCAACTGTTACCTTGTGCACCAGCAAATGGAATTAAGCAATGAGCTGTTAGTTATATCTAAGATCAAATATTGTGACACCATACACCTTGGTCAGATTGTTGCCATGTACAGTTCATTGAGGTTAGATAAATAGTTCCTGTCGGATGGTATAGCTCGATCACTTTGTGCTGTTGAGTTAGCAGTGGTCTTGAGCATAAACTGCATGAATGCAAATTTTTCCCTTGGGTTTGTGTAATTAGTAGAATTATTTTAATATTATTGAATATTAATGTAGAATAAAAAAGTAAATTGAATTTTATTTTTGTAATTACTCAATGCTAAACTATTGTTTTATTCTTGTAATGTAGAGAAAAACTTAATTTCTCAATTTTTATCGAAGCCTGATATTAAAATACTAATAAATAATTTTAGGACATCTGGTTGGAGCTCAGCATGACTATTCAAAGACCCTGCAGACACTGAATGCTCATGCATGGTTATACATGTAGCATGATTATTGCATTATGTCAGCGTTCTAGCACGTGTAGCACTTTGGCAATTGGATTTCTAAAATCTTTCTTTTTGTGGCCATAACTTTAAAATATCTTTTTGCCAGACAAATATATATAAATAGCTGTTAGAAGATTTCTTGATATATTACATTTTTATAAATCACTCTGCTTGTTGGGGTAAAATAAATACCAGCTAGCTTAGTTCTCAAACTTGGCTAAAATGGATAGTTTATTGATTTTTTATTTATTAAAATCACTAACTGATATTAAGTTTTGCGGTCACTGATTATAGCCAAGTCCAGTTTCTTTACAGCTATTCTTTCTTCCCCAGATGTGATGCTGATCCTGCCGCTCTAGCCAAGTACGTGGTGGCATTGGTGAAGAAGGACAAATTAGAATCTGAGTTACGAGAAATATGTATGGACCAGTTGGATGTTTTTTTGCAGACAAGTGAGTTTACTTTTAAAATAAGACAGAAAGAAAGAGGAGAACAAAACTAAGTAGTGTAGAAATTTTGTTTTTAGTCATTTAATTTTTATTTAGGCAGTTATCAACTGTTGGCAAAGAATGTCCTTTCAGATGCCTTTTCCTTATTGCTGTCTAGTACCACATTCTTAATGAGCAGTAGTTCTCCCTTTGTTTTATTGTCCTTTCCCTTTCCTTCCCTTCCCTTCCCATTTCCTACCGGAGGAGCAGCAAGCCTAATGCAAGGGGATAATGGCCAGGCTACCTCCCATCTCAGGTTAATTAAAGAAAAAAGCATTTGTTTTAATGTTGGTAGCTAAGGGGTTAATTTCTGATGAGAGTATGGATTGCTTTTTTGGACTAAAATGGAATCAGAAATGATTTTAATACTAACCCAATAGAAACCTTGGAAAAGTTTTCCTACCTCTAGTTTAATGCTTATTTTCGACTATAATTAATATATTTTTTTAATAGGCTGAGCTAATTTTATATGTGCATAAATAAAATAAACCATTCCACATCAAGTGATGCCACCCACATTGTTGTCAATAGTGTCTTTGACAGACAATAGCTTGTTGAAACTTGCAACCACATTGTATTTGCTTTACACATGCACGCACACACGCACGTACACGCACGCACGCACACACACGCACTTAAGCCTGTATATAACGGCCACCCAAGGGAAACACTAGCAGCTTTTACAGACAGGGTCTTTCTGCACAGATTAATAGTGTTCATTTTGCTTTCTTAACTAATGTGCTTTAAGATGTACATGTGCAACGTAGACATATATGCTGAATGGCACATTTAATTTGCATTATTACTTGCACAACTCTTTTTTTTTCAAAAGAGATAAGCTGCTCAGCCTCTTGCTGACGGTGCAGTACATGAACTCAGTTCTTGCTGTTCTTGCATTCTTAGCACCTTGATCTTTTTTCAAGAGAACTGATGTTGAGCAAGCTCTCCAGGATTTGCACAGGGTGATCAGAAAGTAACTGTGCAGTGGAGTATATTTATAATCATTTTTAATTCCTCTCCTTGTCCTTTATTGTTCCAAAAATGACCAACAGGTGTTGGCAGTAAGATCTTTGAAAAATAATCCCCATTCCATCAATGAACTGAAGCAAAATGTCACAGATTTCATTAGAGGAATAACATCTGAAAAATTGCAAAACATTTTTGAGAATATGATAAAACATGTGGGAAAATGTTTAAATATGAGTGGGGACTTATTTTCAGCATTTATTGTAAGAGTTAATCTATTGAAATAAAAACAAATTTTCCACACTGATGGTTACTTTTTGATCACCCTGTATTTGTGGTTGCCATTGCTGTTTGTACAGTAGAAGAACAGAAAGCAGTAAATACAAATGCTTCAGTGAGAGTTCATGAGTGAGTGATCATGAATTGTGTACGTATATGATATTGACAAAGATACAAAAACTTAACCCAACAATGAGATATGATCATAATTTTTTTTTTATCTGCAATGATTTCTTGATACAGCAACCAAAAAATATGAAAACAATTTTTAAAATCAAAATATTTAATTAATTCAAATTATTTTTTTTTCTTTTTTTTGCATTACATCATATGTCAGCAGTGTCTGATTAAAAGAATGATTTTTGTGGGCTTTGTGTACATATACATGCTTTGTTGCGTGTAGCAGTCACTCTTGAATTGTTCACAAGTATTCAAAGTTTCTTATATTGGGTTGATGGACTGTTTCTTAGACGGTTCTAAGTGTTATTTTGATGATTGATTTTGCATTTTAGGGGAAACTAAAATTTAGGAAAATTGACTATAATTTCAGGAACCAGAGGATTTGTAGATAATCTGTTTGAGACCCTAAAGAATAAATCGTACGCCAGCAGCCCAACTTTGCAGTCAGCCTGTCTGAGTTCAAATCACAGTGGTATGGGGGTTCAGAACACAACTAACACTCAGGCAGCTGTACCTCCCAAAGTGGATAGGAAGCGAAGGAATGAGGGACCACCACCACCACCAGCAGCAGCAGCAGAGGTGGGTTCAGCAGGGTGGGGGGGTTAAATAGTAATTTGAATCATCTCTGATAAGTCTTGACTATTCAGTAAAACAAAAGAAAATAGAAAAGCATTGTTTAGTCGTATGTGAAAAGTTTATACTACAAATAAGTCGGCTTAAAATTTGTAAGATTATTTTACCTTATTATGCAAAAGAAATCAATTATTGAGACTCGAAACAAGCTCAGTATTTATTTTGTTTTTGTTGGCATTGTACCGGTGTTGTGATTAAAATTGGTTAAGCTGCTGTCTCCCAGAGTTGGGTAAACATACACAAATAAAGGACTGGCTTTTTTTTTGGTGGGGTGGGTGGGTGCTGCAATTTTATGAAGGATTGGCCCCCACTGATCTTGTGGAGACCACTTATGACACAAAACAGCGAGAACGGGGGAAGTGGAAATAATTTCTGATTAAGGCTTAGTCTAACTAAAAACATTTCCAAATAACCTTTCCATGGTAATTTTCTCCACCCAAAATTGCCACTTGTGCAATAAAAGCATTTTCTATGACCATGTTACTGCTTGGACTTTCAAATCTGAGGAAAGGGCCATTTTTTAATAAATGTGTATGTATACCAAATTCGAGTGAATTATTTGTACTTTTTTTTTTTTTTTTTGCCTAAACAAATCTACACGCGCTATACTCCATTGTAAAGTGTGAGACAAATTTCTCCATTTCATTTTGTGCCTGGCATGGCTGTGTCCCAGTGTAGTAGATGACAACGAAAGTGGTTTGCTGAAACATTGGATAAGGGCAGTCATTGCAGGTAAGCAGCGCATGCTGCAACAGTGCAGATGGAATGAAGGACACTGAACAAATTAGGTGCCCTCAGTTGAGCCAAAAGGCTTGCAGAGTGCATGCCATGGGTGCATTAGGAAACTGAACAGCTGAAAGGCAGGTTGTAGAAACATGGTGCTTTCTGGAAGCTTCCCAGTTGGAAAGTTGTTGATGCTGTTTTCTCAAGAACATTTTCAAGTTTTAAAAAACTTCGAAAGACTGTCTGGATAAAATGTTTTTTGCCCAAGTTGCAACATTAAGAAACATTGCTATGTGGTGATTTTGCAGTGTTATCTGTATTGTGTTTAGATGGTATGCAGTGGGAGCCTTGCATCCCGATGTTCCGACATCATCAGGTGACATGTCTGAAATGTATCTATTATTGTCTGTGTGTGCTGGTTTTGGTATATGTGCCCTCATGTCAGTTGGAGTTGTAACAAATGTCCATCCCAAAATTTGAGATAGCCACCATTTTAAAAAAAAAAAATGGGATGAGGAAAGGTAAGAGAAAATAGCATTTTAGATTCTGGATAAAACAGGCAACTACACCAAAAATTGACAGTCAGTACCACCATGTTAACTTGGTGTTGTAAATTTGGCATTAGTTCTATAATCAAGTAAATAATCTTGAGTGTACATTAGGTGTTTTAATTGTTCTGGTCATAGGCAATTTATAGGTCTGGCTGTTTTTCTGTCAGAGTTGAGCCAATTTTACTTATTGCAAATCCTTGAGTTTATTTAGCAAGATGACTTGAAAATTTAAATTCCTTTTTTAGAGAATTATACATTGTGAACAAGTCAATTTTGTGCTCTGATTGACCCCAGTTGAGTGCTTGCCTTATGAGATGATAAAAGCTCATTCTATTTAATGTTAAGAATTTTCTAATACATTCAGGAAATAAAGCACAATCTGATGTAGTTTCTTTCTATAATTAATTTCAATTTTATGTTTCTGGATATCAGCTAAGAAATTATTGACCCTAATTAACCCATTTCACTGGATTTCAAAGTGTCACTTTGCCATCAAAAAATGAAATTGTTAATATGCCATTTCTATAACTTTTACTGTGTGAAAAGACCACAAGTTAACACACATGGCATTAACATCTGTTGAAACCAATATTTTATAGTAAAAATTACTCTTTTTATCAAAAAATAGTGGAAAATATGTACCAATATAATATATAGTAAATGGTATAATAATTAGCCCAGCTAAGTCAAATAATGCCATAAGTTACACTAGAAGCATAATTCATGCATAAACATAACTAATTTATGGATAACTTTCATATGTATTGGTACTATACAGTCACATTACAGTATTAGGCTACAATAAAAAAGTTGGTTGCAACAAATTATTTTTAAAATTCAACATGAAATATTTATGTACAATGGCAAGTTTTTTTGAATTTTCTGTGTATGGTATATTTGAAAAAAACGGGTTATGCAGAGAGAAGGCTTATCTGCACAGGAATTGCAATAATGTTAGTTTTCTCTTGCTATTACCTTTACCTTATAGCCCTTGGAAGATAGGATTGAACATACATCACATTTTGGCTTGTTGTTCTCATACTGTGAGGAGAAAGTATCTTTCTATCAGTCAAAGTTCCACAGCTGGACTGGAAGTCTGATCTTGCTGCCTTCATCTTCTGGTAAACTCTTCCATCAGGCCAACAATTACTTGCTCTCTGAAACTTAGTTTTTTTTTGTAGGATTTTGAATGTTATAGCAAATCCTAGAATATACAACTTCAATAACAAAATGTCATAGGGACTGTTGCCATTTTTGTGTTTTCATGTTGAAAGGTTATGTAGCACACATTTGGTGAAATCTATCCACACCCTCCATGTACTCGTACAGTACTTGGATATTTGGTTTGTTAACCAACCTATCACACTTCTTGAATCCAATCTGAGCCTTGGTTACGCCAAAATCCCCAACAGTTGTCAACATGTTCACCTTGCTGGTATCTTGTCAGGTACATGAAAGCAATAGTGGTTTCTTTCTTTCCTCTAAATTATTGGACGTTCACCCCATTTACATTTTACTTTTTTTTTTTCATTCATATCAGGAGGGAGCCCTTGTCTGTTAGCATGAACAGTGCCACAAGCTCCAGTATTGTTCAGCCTCTCAGAACATCATGGAGAGCAACACTAGAATAAAAATTATCCATATATACAATATGGCCTTTGTTCTCATACCCTGTGAGCATAGACTGTACAACTCTAGAGCCAAACCTTTATTCCCCATTTAGCTGAGGGTTTGGAAGTTAAGAACTGCTTGAAAAAAATAGCCTGCCTTTGAATTTTATCATTATTTTTATACTTATTTCCTTATGAAGTTCATGTAGTGTCATAGATTTTTGACCATATCTATGATTGGCCTAATCTTATACAGTCTGTCAATCTCATCTGTTTGCATTATCAGCAAAATGAATACATGCCCGAATTAATTCATACTGTTCCCTACCAAAAACAGACAGAAATCCAGGTGTTTGAGTCAACCAGAACTTATCAGAAAAATGTGATTCAATGGTTGGTTTGTGAACTAGGCCCATAGTTATTTCTAATGCTACAAATGCTTTGATATCCTGAGGTGTAACATCTTTACACTTATATCTAGACCTAGGTGGTAACACCTGCTGCTTTTCTATCATTTCTTTTGCATACTTGTTACTTTCTTTACTAACAGGTTCATAGATGGTATCAGGGAAAAGTTTTTGGAAACACTGGACTGAGGTACAGTTTTCTATCCCAATCACTTTGTGTACCTGTGAAATTCATGACACCTTTCATCTTATTTGGGTTATTCTTTTTTATATCATCTGACCCACTGCTGAGCTTGTTGATGGCTCCATTTTTTGGTCAACTCTCCTTCACTACTAATCACCCTGGGTCATGTTCATCAAAGCACACACACTGTCCTCAGAGTCTGATACTAACAGAATGCTATCAATCATGTTATTGGCCTCCGCCTCTTAGCATTTCTTGTGAACTAGAAGGAAGGAAAGAAATCTATATGAAAGAGGAGTGACTAAAAAAAAAACTATGGCATTAAAAAGGCATGTTGTCATTTATCTCATCATAATCAATTATTTACCTGTTCAACTACCCTGTCATGTACATTAATAGATGGTATACATTCCTACTGTGTATATCAAATGGTGCCTGTAACTTGCTGATATGGTGAAATTCAATGAAAATACATGATGAACTCGATCACATAGGTGCTCTCTGATATCATCAGCTGACTTTGCTTATGTTTATGTTCTTGGTCCTGCTGCCAGGTGTCAGCACAGCTGATTTATTGTGGTCACTTCGAGTTCTGAGGACTATTCAACCACTGTAAATGGAGACATTTTTTGACAGCTATGGAGAAAAGTCAATTACCACAAATATTACAACAAAGATTTCATCAACTCCAGTTGATTAGTGTGGTGAAAGGGCTAAGTATTAGTTACATTGTAGACATATATATTCTCCAAAGAATGTGCTATGAGACAGACTTCCTGACACACTTTGTGGCTGGACTGACTCGTTGCATTGTTGCTTGGATTTGCCAGTAGGATAGCTCTTGTACGTGTCCACTTAGCAAACGAGTGGGGTTTGTCTACAAATATATCCGTTTATCTGTCTGTCTGTCTCAGAATTTTAAATGTTAAAAAAGTAACTTCCCAGCTAAAAGTCACTTTCACTGCTTTTTTTACATAAAATAAGTCAGTAATGTGTAATATTGAAATTGGGTGGGGGGTGGTGTTTGAAACTATATTGAAAAGAAAGATAAAAGACATCAAAAGTTGTCTGTTGATGTTTGTGAAGGTTATTTTTTTAATCCAGCTCTTAGAAAATGCTTAGAGACCGAGTTGCATTATACAAGTGTTCCTGTTTAAAGATGTTTACTAAAACAGGTCTTGAAATTCATTGAAGACTTTGGTGAACTTGGCAGTCTTATGCTTGCTGTAATGATATTGTGGTTTGGCTGCAGGTTGTAGATGAAGAGGACCAAAGAAGAAAACGGTCTCGGAGTGCCAGTCCTAAATCAGTAAGATTAAGGTATGGATTTCTTTTGTATCACTACTGCAGCTCCCTCCCCCAATTTACGGGTGTTTCTTTGCAGTATTTTAGAAGAAAAATGCCACAAAAACACACTTTGTAATGAGAAAATTTTTTTTTTAAAGATGCATTTTATGTCTTCATCTATTAACATAACGGATTTCTCTTATCGGGAACCAAGCCATTTGGCTCTCATGCAAGTATATACTGTGAAATAAAAGTTGTTTTATCCAATTTTTCTACCATTTATTGTCCATAAAAATCTTTAAAGTCCTGAAGTGAAACTCACTCTAAAAATGACGTGAGTGAATTCCTATTCTAGATAAACCCACAGTAAAGAAGGAAGATTTGATTTTATGTGGTTAACTTTGTGTGTGCCTTCAGTGAGGACAGGCGGAGGCGGTATGAAGAAAGGAGGTTTTCCCAGCAGCATCGAAGCAGGGAAAAGTCCAGGTCTAGAAGTCCAGCAGGAAGGTCTAGAGAAAGAGCCAGAGTCTCCAGGGAGACTTCACGCCCAGTGTCAAGAGAACATTCTCGGAGCCCCGTTAGGGGATCATTTGGTGGGCGGTCAAGATCTCGGTCTTGGTCAAAGTCCAGATCTGGTTCACGATCACGTTCAAGGTCAATATCCAAAGGTAAGATCCTTTAATTTTGTGGTTAGGCACTAGAGAAGAATTATTTATTTGTTATGCAAATTTTATAGTGTTGGTTAGGCTTCAGTGCCATTTGTTGTCATGCAAATTTACTTGGTTAAATTCAGAAAGATTCAGAGAGAGAGAGGGGAGATGAATCAGCCCTGGAGTTTTAATGTGTTTGGTAATATAAGACACTTTGTGCTACATGATATAGGAGAAAAATGCTTGGTTCTGGTGGGTTGGGTGGAGTAGTAGGTGCATAATCTTGTGAAGCATTTTCACCTGTTTGTTTTGTAAAATACTGCACATGCAATTTTAGAGTAAGAACCAACTGTCTAAGCAGTCAGTATTGCTTCTGAAATATTTTGCTAATGTGGGCTTAAATATGAATATGAGTCCTGAAAATAATAAATTTTTTCCCTTATTTGAATTTTGAATATTCATACATGGCATTTTTTTAAAAATTTTTTTTTTAAATTAAAGGGAGTGGGTTCAGATTCCGGTACCTTTATCATTTCTGCTGCTGCTTCTGTGAGGGTCTTTGTGACGGGATTATCTGAATTGTTAGATAAGCAGGGTTTTGCCACTATTGTGCCTCCCATCACTTAATGTTTTGACACTCGGGTGGTTTTATGTCCTTGCATCCCAGGATCTGGAATTTCTCATTTGTTTTCATCTACCAAAAAAAAAAAAAATTAAAATAGATAAAACATTTATCAGATCCCCTCTCCTCGTTCTGTTGTAATTTCCACGTGGCATCGAGGAAGATCTTCGGCCAGAACAACAATGGTACCCACATGCTAGTTTGTTCTGTGTGGTGAATACTGAATGTTGGGAATAACATTTCCCTTCATTCTGTATTTATCTTTATTTCTAATGCTTTTTTTTCCGTTTGATGAAGATGAGAGAGGAATAGGGTTAAACTTAATGTTTCTGATTACTGGTGATGGCTTCTTTTTTCTTTTCTATCTGCTGTGCAGGTAGAAAAGATCCTGACAGTCGAGGCTCCACACCCACACAAGACTCTGGAAATTTTAACACCTGTCTTAACAGCAGCATTCCTGGTCCATCAGTGAGCAGTGCTATCACAGTTGTGTCTCATGGCAGTGAAGGCCGGTACAACTGGGAGAATAGCAGGGGTGGAGGAGATACACCACCTCCAGGGACAGTTCAGCCAGGTGTGAACAGGCCCAGATGCAGAGACTATGACGGTAAGCTATAGAGAAGTCCATGGCAGCAAACCTCCCACCACTAAGATTCTTCTTACATAATTACATAATGTGAATTTTATGAACTTGTACTTGGAAGTATTAGTTTATGTAACTCAAGCAGGCAGGCAGGGATGGAAGGGAACATGGCTTCAGCACAGCTCCCCAGGTAGTAGTATTTGGTGTGGATACCACTGTTTCAAGTATTATTACTAGCTGATTACATTTGTTCGTCAAAAAGTGTCCCATCTTATCAAGGCTTTAGTTATCTAGCTTAAACTATACTTTTGCTCTCTCTATTTTGAAACACTATGAACACAGCTAAATGTTCAATAAGTTTTTTGGGGCAATATTTTGCTGTTTATTTTAAATAATAAAAAATGTGATGTGAACTCTTCTTACCTTAAGATCAAACGGAGGAGGCTGATACTCAGAAAATATCCCTACACTGATGCAAAACACATCTGCAATCTGTGCTTATAACCAGAATCAAAGCAAATGGCAGCTAACAAAGCCATGCCGAAACCATCAGAACTGTTCTAACTAAATTAAAAGTTTATTATTTGCCAAAGACAAAATTCAAACTAAAGAAGCTGGGTGTTCCACTTTAGCTTAATGCACAGCCCACCAAAAAAAATTCTGCTTTTTAATTAAGTGGGAATAGAGGTGTAGTTTGATTTTGTTTGTTTAATGATGGCCTTTTTTTTTTTTTTTTTTTGGAGTGTGAACATTGATTTCATTACGCTTAATTTGAAATCTGTATAGAATTTGGCAACTTAATCATCCAGCTAATACTTATACCCTGAAAGTTGGTCTCTAAATCATTTGTAAATACTTTGAATCATTTTTCCAATGTTTGCAGAACTACAATTTTAATTATTTAGTTTGAAATTTGTTAGTTAAAATATTTTATTATTTTCATTTATTATTTTCCCCCCCAAATCTGCTTTTGTCAACTGCCATTTGTGTTTTTCCACAGTTTTAAAATTTTAAAATTGTATTAATTAAATGTTTAACTTTGGTATTATTTTTAGTCGGAAGGAAAGTTGTAAGCGAATTAGTTTGGTTTAAAATGACAGATAAATATTTGGTTGTTACAAAAGTTTTGTTGGTTTTTTTACTGCAACAATGAGACTTGATATTGTTGTTGAACTTGAAGTTTATTAATGAAAGTAAGTTCCATTACAATCAATACACTCCTGCCAACGAGTTGCAAACGAATTTATGCCATTTTGAAAAAAATCTGTATTCTGGATTCGCTAAACCGTTGGAAGGGAGTTTCGGTTGCTGCTTGGATGAAGGAGGATTTCATACGGAGGAAGCTGTCAAGATGTTTGAAAAGGTGGTAGTATGTGGGAGAAAGGTCTGGTGAATAGGCTGGGTGAGGGAGAACTTCGTACCCCAACGTGTTCAGTTTCTGAAGAGTCATGAAGACAAATATTGTCATGGAGCAGGATTGGACCTCTTCGGTTCACTAATGCTGGCTGTCGTTGGGAAAGTTTCTGATGAACGCTTAATTCTTGACAGTACCCTTCACCTGTGATGGTTTTGCCTGGTTGCAAGAAGTTATGGTGGTTGACGTCAGTTGCTGTTCACCAGACAATTTTGTTGTTTTCATCCAACCGTGAGGCACCCACTCATCAAGCCTTTAAAGCTTTCTGATTGCATCAAGATACTGGGAAGCAGTTGCAGTGCTGCTTCAAGCTCTCCAGCAATTTCTCGCAATGTTTTTCTTGGATCGGCTTCAACTGAGACTTTCAGATGGTTGTTAACACAGCTGGAAGGACGTCTGCTACGTTCACATCTCCTGGTTGAAACTTTGCAAGCCATCGTTGTACTGTGCGTGCCCCATGCTTGCTTAATGTTACGAGTTGCCGCGCTTGCTTTGTGGCCTGGTTTGAACTCATGAAGCAAAATGGCACAAAAAAGTTTCTATCTACGATTCACTCAGAACCCTAAAACATATATCCATTTCATGATTTTTAGAAAGGTAGGTTTTGCATAATGTATGCCAAAGCACATGCAAAAAATGAACTCCAAAATAACAATATAAAAACCGTCAAAACAACCTAATAGTATGCGGTAGATTATTTTCTTTCTGTAATAGATGATTACAATTTTTTAACATTTTTTCTATTTATTTTTTTCAGAAGACAATTTGTGGTAAAACTGTTTAATACTATTAACCTAAACATCTAGACAAACTAAGACAGTTTATATTAAAACATTTATTTCTTTGGAAATTAATTTAGCCAAGTTATGATATGCTGTAGCACACCCCACCATTCATAATCAAAAAATACATGTAACCATTTAAAGCTTCCATTAATTTTAAACATTGTTCAAGATGTTGAGCACATCACAATTAAGCCAGTGTTTAAAGTTGTTCTGAATGATCTAAATACATTTTAAAACAATTTTTAAACAACTTTCTCTTTCCTTTTTTTGAAAAATATTTAAATATAAGTATTCAGTGTGTTGCTAATGCAAGATGTAGTTTAGGGAAGTCTTATTGTAAAATGAAATAGTCCCATACTTTTTGTTTTCAATCAAGTCATTATAATAAATAGATTAACATTTTTTGATTTGTTTTTTTTTCTGTAATAAATCTCATTTCATTAAAATTTAGTGTAGACAAATTATGACTTTTGACTCTTAATTTTTTAAAATACAAGTTGCCAAAAAAGGGGGGGAAGGGGTTCAGATAGATGGACTGATAATTTTACTTTGCTTGTTAATGAAGACAGAAGTAGGTAGTTTTTATGAAAATTCACTTATAAAATTTCATAACTAATTTATCTATTTTTTTTCCTCTTTAACTACGCAGAAAAGGCTATTGTATGCGTGGAGATTTATGCCCTTATGATCATGGTTTGGATCCAGTTGTTGTCGAGGATGTAAATCTGCCTAATGTTTTACCCTTTTCTCATGGACATGGTAGGTTGCTTGCTGCTTCTGTAGCCTTTTCTTTTTATATTCTAGATTTTAAAGTTGTTTAGTTTAGTTTAGTTTAGTTTAGTTTTTTTTGGAGAAAGTTGGTAGCTCTTTGAACCTTGTGTACTTCAGAACCAAGGTCAGTTGTCTTTGTAACTCATCCACATGTGAAGCTTTGCGCAGTGACCATAGTCTGTCTTCTGTGGCTTGTGCTCTGAAGTGTTGTTAATCCTAAAAAACAAGACATGTTTTTCAATTTCAGGTCCAGCCCCACCTCCAGGTGGGCCTGGTGGTTTTCTGCCTGGTGGACCCAGGCTTCCCCCACCTGGTCATCCTCAGATGTCTCCAGTGGGTCCGCCCAGGCCAGCCCTTCAAAGGCCTCCTCGGCCAGGCCCACAGAGGCCACCTAGGCCATCACGGCCATCCAGACCACCTCGCTCAGGTAGGTGGTCTCCTGTTGGAAATATGGAAAGGACAGGTGATGACATGGCCCTCCCCCTCTCAGGTTGAGCTTTTGTCAAGGGAATTAATAGATCAATAAGTTCATCTCATGAGGTTTGAAGAGAAAACACTCATTCGCTGTTACTTAAAATTAGTTGCTCTGAAATATTTGTTTGTTCATGCAGAAATGTTTTCAAAATTATTTTTAAAATGATTGGTCTTCAGCTGTAGTTTTAAATCTCAGTATTTTCTGAGTTCATCCAACAACTGTGTGATAATTGTGGGAAATTATTTTGTCTGTTTTTTGTTTTAAAATGTTACCTAAAATGCAAGACTTTAAATCAAACGTGTGTACAGTGGGAGCAGATTAAATACTGGGTGGCTTCATGTCCAGCTGTTATTAACTAAAAAATTTGTATTTTCTTGATTCTTTTATTTTACATTAAATAATTTTAGCTAATAATAGTATTTGAGAACAGTAATCTTGTTTGGAGCAACCAACAAATGACATGAAAAAAATTTTTTTTTTAAATATTCCTTTCTCACATTTGAAATCATCAGCATCTTCATAATCATTTGTTCATTCTGAGAAATATTAAAAAAAATTAGGGTAGCAATTAGAACTTGCTTTTCTGAAATATCATCCCAGGTGCTGGAATTAATGATTACATGGACCTTTTTTTTTTAGTTTTTGTTTGTTTTGTTTTTTTTTTTAATTGTTGTCAGAAGTCAGCAAAACATGTTTTTGAAGATTTAAGGATATCAGAAATGATCTGACTCGCTTGAAATATGCTGCATGATAGCCTCGCTAATCAGAACAATACAGGGATATACTGTAATATAAATTGTACAAATTTATTGAGGATAAATAACATTTGCACACATCAGAATTGGACATAGTTTGACATTTCATTTTGTGCTGCCTGGTTATTGTTTGATGTATTTACTGATGCCATAACAATGAATAGTCACCACCTACATACCCTAAAATCACAAAACCTCTGGTAGTGTGCATGGGTGCTTCTGGCTTGCACTAAGCATTGCACCTGATTTTCATACTGTTCACCAGACACCTGATGTAGCCTTGTGGTAGTGTATTCCACTCTGTCAAGGCCAGAATGGTCCCAGGATTGTTGTGTTGCTGTTCAGTGTCTAGAGAGTCCATCCTGAACATTCTATAGAGTTAGGGAAATGAGCAGGCCATGGAAGACTATAATGGGTATTTTTTTTCATTAAAGATGGTGCTGACCTATAATCATTAGAGAATCGGTTCACTTTTGTGGTCACGTGACACAACAGACTATAATTAAAACCTATCAACCCCTGAAATGGCCTTTCTCTAATGTGCTGCAGTCAGCATTAGTGTTTTTACCAAACATGTAAATGGCCATCAGCAAAGAAAATGCTAAATTTACTTTCATCGGAGAAGAGAACCTGGCTACAGTCTGTGAAAGTCCATTTCAGATGAGCCCCATCCCACTCTAATCTTGGCCTGTGGTATGTTTGTGTTGGGGGGGGTATGAAATATTGGACATCCGGTGTGTGGATTAGAAGGATGTATTTTCTGTTCAGAGATAAGGGTCCTGAATGAAATGTGCTGAGCTAGCTGATGTTGTGCTTTTATGAACTGAACAATGTCCATAGCCTACCTGTGGTTGAGTATTGCTACTCATTGGTACATTGTTGAAGCATCTTTACCTCCAGTGTTCAGTCATTGAGTGAATATGAGACCAGTTTGCAATTTATGATTTTTGTTGGAGCACCTAACTCTGAGACAATGGACCGGATTGAAAGATGATGTGACACCTATAATGGTCAAGGTGATTAAATGGTTGTACAGTGGGTCTCATGCAGAATATCCCTATATTGTTTTCCATGTTTTTTTTTTTTTGTTTTTTTTTTTTAGCTTTAATTTTTTTCTGTATTTGTAATATGTTTCATTGAAAGTAAATTAAGTTACCCCTCTCGTGCTTTGCGTAAACATGTATAACTAGTTGGTAAAACATTCATAAATGAAAACTTGTTGAAGAATATCTTTGTTTTTGCTTAGTGGTGGTGCGTGATTCTTGGATTACAACAGACATTGTTTTTATGATTACTGGTGGATTGCGAAGAACTTTGGTTTCTGCTAACCTGATGGTCTGCTCCTGCTGAGTGTATTCCTGACTTTGGTTAACTCTAGCTAAATGCTTGTCTTCTCTGCCTCAGCATTTTTGATCAGTGATAAAGGACTTAATATTCAGTGCTGGCTAGATTTTGTGTATGACTAGCAATGATGGGATAATTGAGGCTGAACATCAAGGCAAGCTGATGATGAAAGCTGTTTTCAAAGATTGCACAATTTATATATGTATTCAATTTTAAGGCACTTTTTTTGCTTAGTGAGTGCAGACTGTTTTGTCTTTTTCTAGTTGAGACTTTTCAGCAGGAAGGATACAACCCTGAAGCACCAGCTATCACTGCTCCTCCTCGCCCTCCGTTCTGGGGTGGTCCTCGTGGATCTCGGCCTAACCCTCACCCTCAGTTCTACAATCAGCCGCCGAGACAACGAGATCTAGTCAGTGTGCCAACAATTCCAGATATTCCAAAGCCCCAAGGTGTGTGTGTGTGTGTTCAGTACAGCCAGCTGGTAGTCAGAAGTGCAATCTGCACCTACTCTGTTTTTAAAAAAAATGGCAAAGTTAACTTAAGCTTGTTGAAATATAGTCAGGGAGTTGCAGAGGGAGTGGGTGTTAGTGAAAAGTAAAGTGGTAGCTGGCTGGCAATAAAACAAAGAACTTTTTGACTAGCCAGTAGAAATAATGCTTGTGTTCAGTATTTATATTGGGCCTTTTGTTGTAGCAGCTGGACCATTATTTTAATTATTTGATAGAATAATTTTCACATGATTTGAGTTTCATGCAGTATTTGAGTTTTGACTGACTGTATGTCTATGTTACATTCCAAGGTTTGTCTATATACTGGTAACTGAAAAGTCCAGGATACTAAATTGAAAACTGTCAACATTGGCAGAAGGATTTAGATTAGTGTTGAGAGTATTTAGAGTTGACTTGAAACTTAACTTAACATGATTCTGGCATGGTACCTAGGGCCCTAGTCACAGAAAGGGATAGCTGTAGCTCTCAAAGAAACTACAATTTTTTTGTTGGAAAGAAATTGTGAATGAATGAATAGTCAGGGTCAGGTGGCTAAATGAAATCATAATTGTATTGTTTGCGAATAGTTTGGAAGAATTTAAAATTATAAATATACTTGAAAAATTATTATTTAGCATGCATATATGATTTTTCCATAATTATTTTGTAGATTGAGATTTTTAAACAGGTAAAAGAAAAATCTAACTGTTTTCTCTATCAGAAATGTATTTTTAAAGTGTTTCTGGTGTGCACAGACTGACTGTTCCCTACTTTCTTGGGGAGCGGGTGTTCCATCTGGTTTCCTTTCTTTGGGAAAGAGTCAGATGTGTAAAGTTTTGATGTGTGTTGGGCAAGCAACAATCATTTGATAACTCAGTTACACTGTGTAATGAGGTTGGTGGTGGGATGAAAGTCTTTGGTTTGGTAGAGTAGCTATTTTAGCGAGACTCGGTGATGCATTAAGACTGTTTATTTACCCTGTCCCTGCTTGTACTTTGATTTCAGTTTGTATTAATTTTTTATTGTGTTGTGTTTTTTTAAATTTTCGCGGTATATTAGGTTGGTCGCTTGATGTCTCAATTTGTCTTTTGCCGAACTGATGAGGTATCTCACTTTAATTTTTAAAAAAAAAAAACAGTTATACAGGGATCTCATGAATTTTATTTTTGTCTAATGCTGCATTTATTTATTTGTGTGTATGTGTGTGCGCACGCGCGCGTGAGTCAGGGCTGAGGTTGTTTTTGTTTTTGTTTTTTTTTTTTAACCAGAGGGTGACAAAGCTGCTGTTGGTGTTGACACGTCAGTCTTATCCGAGTCTGGAAGAACTGTGATAGCACCAAAACGGGCCCTTGAAGGAGATGACAATATGATGCATCAGATGGTGCGAGGGCCACAGCATCAGTACCATACCAGGGGTCAGCAGCATTTCTTTCAGCATTATGGCCCATCTGCAAATAAGAAGGTGTACGATCCCAACAGAACAGGTGTGTGATTATTTATCATTTGGAGTGGAGGCATGGATGATTTTTTAAATTTTTTTGAGGAAGAGAATATTGTATATGTAGTTTTAAAGGACCAGTAGAACATATGAATCTTCTGAATGTACAGTATTCTTTATTAACTGAACAAGCCAATGAAACTCTGAGTTAGTGACGCGCCCCAGTTACATATTTGCCTGGAAGCTTATTCAAACTAAACTTCATGGTTTGAAGTATCAGATCTCATGAGAAGTTATTATATGTGAATAGCACCTGGCCTAAGATGTCCTTGCTGCATCCATCTCACAGCCTCCTCCCTGTATTTTCAGCTATTCGGAAAATTGGAATCAAAGCAATAAATGCGACATTAGAAGTTCGAAAAATTCCAAAGGATCTCAACAACATAACTAAACTGAATGAACACTTTGGTAAATTTGGAATCTTGACAAATATTCAGGTAGGTAAAGTTTAGCAACATATATATATATATATTTTTTTATATATTTTTTTAAAGTTGCATTTAAAATAGCAGTAAAAGGTAAAATGAATTTGCTTGCTTTGTCAAACATTGTAGATTCATTCACAGTAAAACCTCATGTAGTGTAGAAGACTTTCTTTCTCTGCTCCAGGTGTGTTATGAAAATGACCCAGAAGCAGCATTAATGACTTTTGCTAACCACATTCAAGCTAATAACGCCTACAGAAGCAGTGAACCGGTCTTCAACAACAGGTTTATCAAGGTGTTTTGGCACAAGGGAAAGTTTTCAGACCAACAGGTTAGTAGTGGTCCCTCCCTGCGAGCAGCAGGGTGGCGGCAGCGGTTTTGTTTTTGTTTCTTTCTTTTTCAATTCTTAGAATGTTTATGACCTTTAAAATAAGAGGGATTTTGTGAGAGATTATCTGGCTAATAATCAGTTTAAAAAAAAAAGAGAGAAACTTGGCATGTTTAGGATGGGAATCATCAGTTGGCGTTGCTTAAATGCTTTATCACAAGCCATTCCTTCCTCTCTCTCCTTTTATAAAGCAACCACAAGACCAGCAGCAGCAACAGTCTTCGATGCTGGTGTCCACTACATCATCCACTATCACCACTGCCGCTGGAGCTGCAAACATCACCACCACCGCCACAGCCCCCACCCCTGGTGTGTCTGAGCAGAACAGAATACCTGCCAAGGCGAGACTTGGTTTGCCATCGCCAAACCAGCTGCACCTGGATAACACCATATCCAAGTCCGGTGAAACAACAGAAAAGGTAACAGTTACCCCTGTTTCTTTCTTTCCTTTTTTTCTCCCCTACCCCCACCACTCCCTCGCTCACTCGGTCGCTCTCTCTATAGAAAACCCTGACCCAACAAGGCAGAAAGTGTGCACCATAGGCTTAGGAATGTTTCTAGTCTCTGGTATTTTGTGTGTATAATTTAAAATTCATTAAGTAAGTTTTCTATTGGCAGTGAAATCAATGTTAGCTCCACTCGGAAAGATCGTCGACCACTGATTGTCTTCGCTAAGATCTGCAACAGTTGGTTTCTTGGTCAGGTCAGCACTGGTCTGGTTCATGCAGAACAATTTTTGTCTATTTTTGTTTGTTTTCTTGCACAAACCTGAAAGGTAGTAAACCATACAATAAAGCCCAGGTTTTGTTTTTAAAGTGTGAATAGCTCCATCAATTCTAGTTTGGGACATTAGCTTGTCATGTGGCTAATTTATTAATAATTTTAATTTGCCTTTTACATTTTGCATCCTGTACTTAAAGAGTGGGCGGGGGTGATCCTTCAAAGATGCTTGCCATGTGAAAATAGGAGACAAAGATTCGATACTGTATTTATTCAGTACCAATCTGGTAGATTACTAGTTTTAGAAATTAATCTACTCTGAGTGATAATTTAGTGTTTAGGTGTTTTTGTTTTGTTTTTGGATATTTGTCTTTGAACTTCCACCACCTGTCAAGTCTAAAATTCATCAAAAAAGGGGAGTTTAGCACTTGACCATTAAGTGAACTGGCAATCAGAAACCAAAGAGTCATAAAAACAGATGCTAGCAGGGGTTTAAAAAAAAACAAAGTTGGAGAGCTTTAAAAGATTGCCAACCAATGCCACTAGCCAATTATTAAAAGAAATTCTCACAATAATTGTGAAGGCAAGTTAATGCCTGTGTAAAATCATATGGGAATTACTGTGCAATGATCAGAAATGTTTTCTCTACTAAAATGGCAGTTCAGGTTGGAAAGATGATCTCATTTTGATAGGTTGATTTTTGGTTTGGATTTCTATTAACTTTTTTGTTAAAGTACAGATATAATTAATAAAATCATTTAGCTGTTGCTACAGTTCTTGTGTAAAGGGACAATTTGTTGAGTGTGCTAAAAGACTAAAAAACAAAAACGTAATTGTTGCCAAAAAATGTGGAAGTCCACCATTTGAGAGACAATACAGCTTGTGTATTTAGCATGTCTGCTGGCTAAAAATAAGATGAGCGCTTCATGAGGTTAGGCATGAAGACAGAGGTTCTAGTCAGACCCCCCCCTTATCTTGAACTTTGAAAACACGCTATTTGTTGGTTTTTTTTTTAAATTTCCCTCTAAGATTTTAAATGGTATTAATGACTATTTTTTTTTATGATAGATTAAAGTCTAAGTTTGAAATTCAAACTCAGGAGAGCAAAATGCTGATTATACTTGAAATTTTTGTTGTTTTTTTTGTACCTGAAGTTGCTAACAAAATGCTTGTTTTTGTTTGTGTTTTCCTTAAGGTAAGCCAAAGACAGTTGAATATTTAGAATTCATCCCCTGGCACAGTGTGGCTGCAGTTTACTGCCACCCGTCAGTGCAAGGTTTCTATAGCTTGTGCAGCGCTGTTGAGCATTTTTTTAGCAATTTTTGTGGAAGTTGTGAATTTTGAAATGACCATGAAACAGCAGGTGGGTGGTTCATGGACTGACTAACCCATTCTTGTTCGGAATGTGGTCGTCATAACGATTCGTTTTGGATTGAAGGAATATTTTTGAGCGACGCAGCAAATACAGAAGTTAGTTTTACGATTGATGTTTGAAATTTTGTCTAGTCTGTCAGTAGAATTATTTTATAGCTATTCATGCAGAGATCTGACTGAGGCCGGAGTATGTGTATTTTTTTAAAAATTTATTTATTTTTTTTTTAAAAATTCATTTAGGCCTCCATTGTGTACACGTCGTCTGTAGGCCACTTAACCAAAACAGTGTTTAACTCAGCCGCGGCGCTGAAGACTAAGGCAAATGCTCAGTCCCCGCTCCAGTCGCCGACCACCACCGCTGCTGCCAAAGTTGCTCAAACCCCAACCAAACTGGAAACCACTGTCAAAAAGCAGCAGGACATTAAAAAAGTAAGCCATGTTAGTTGTAGCTGGCAACACTACTAGAACATCACAAGATTCGCTAGACCTCTCGCCCTGATCTTACTGCAGTCTGACCTGTGTTGGCCATTCATTCACAGAGCAATATGGGCCTGCCTCTCTCTTTCAACATATAAACATTGTTTAAGTTCCCTGATGTTTTCCTAGTACCAGTGAATTTACAGTATGTCTTTAAAATTAATTCTCACATATCAACACCAGTTTGCTTGTATTTTTCTAAACAAAAATCTGGTAAATTAATCCTTTCCCGTTCAAGTTGGCTGAAAATGGCCAGTCACTGATGGGTCATTTAATGACCATTTCTGTCTATACTTTAGATAGTACATGCAGAATGATTCTGGTCTTGGTTATTTATATTGCTTTCATTTTCTCCATTGAAACTAGATTTAGTAATGAACCATATGCATTACCTAGTTTGTTTATTTAAATGATATCTAGTGGAATCCAACAATGAATTATTTCTGGTGTGGAGGTTTTAAGTGTTTATATCTTAGATCTCTCATCATTTAGCTGATCGGACAGTGATGGACAGATGGATAGAGGGAGTTGAAAGTCAGATTGTTCAGCAGAGTTTGAGCCATTTGTGTTTTAATGGTCTGTTGGCCTGGAGTTTGGTGTCCTTGATGATGTGAGTCCTTTGGATTTCTTCCACCACATGGCTAAAGAGCATAACTACTGTGCCGTGCAGATTATCAGGGAGGTGTGTAGAGCTGATAACACTTGGACAGACCACCACCAGAAAGAAGATGAAAGCATCTGCAGAAGTAAACATAACTTTAATTCCATGTCATCCATTGAAGATTATTAGAATGGAGACAACAGACTTAAGTCTCAAAAGTAATGATGGTGAGGAGATTAAAGAAATTGAATCATTGTTGGTACCTCTGTGACAGCAGTTTGGTGATTTTTACTCTACATTTTATTTAACCTTCTGCACTGTAATTGAAATTTTTCCATTTGTTTTCTGGACATGGTTTCTATTACTGAACTGCGCACTAACTCAGTGGTGCCATTTGAGTCATCTCAGGACTTTAAAATGTTTTTTAATCATTTTGTGCAGCTGTCTTAGAAATCGTCTGGATGATTGTGTATGTTAAATATTGCATTTCCTGAACGGGAAAGGGTTAATTGACAAGAGAAGTGATCTTTTTAATACAGATTGCTGCTGAAATATAACAGTTTGTGTGTTAATTACTGGTTACACTTTAGTGTGTACACTGCAATTTCTTTCTTTCCCTCTGCTCTGCCATCTGTTTATGGTTTTTCTCTCATTCATTTTGGTGTCCATACCTTTCCAAAGCTGACAGAACTGCTTGCTTTGGATTCTAGTGGTAGTTTGTGTGCACTTCATTTGTGTTTGTGACCATAGTCCAGATCTAAAAGTATTTTTTGTTTTATAAAAAAGTTTCATTGAAACAAAATATTTAAAAAATGGTTTGTGTTACTCTTTTGACCATAGAACATCACATGTACAGCTAACTCAGCGAAACATTGATTACATGTAGATACATTGCCTTATTTCAGGAAAGGTGTGGAGTTGGAGAGATTTTTAACACATTCAGTTGACACTATCTGCTGTTTCTGGGGCTAATCAAGCATGTGTTGTGCTTTGAGAGGTGTCAAACACTTCCATGCAGTTTTTTTTAGTCTTTTGATTAAAATGTTATGATTCATGAACAGGCAAGACGTAATTGACCGCTGAGATGGTCTGCTTTATTGAAGAGAGAGAGCTTCAGAGATTTTAGCAAAATAAACCAGAATTGCACAGTTGATCTCTTTAAAAACAGCTTATGTTATTGGTTGAAAAATGACACACTTGATGTTACCTGGTTTTTCTTATTATCCTCATACAGATAAATTGGGGGAAGAAAATAAACTATCTAAAGTAAGTAAATTTTTTTTCTTTTCAGGTGGCTATTCAAAAAAAGGTGCAACTACAGAAACAAAAACACGAACTTCTTGCCAATTACATAAAGCAACAAAAGGTAAGTGGTCTAGAGTTACCTTACGTTCATTGCCAACACACTGTGAATATGGTGTATTTAGCTTCAGCCTGCTTTTCTGATGTGGAAAATAACCGTTATCTGTTTTTGCTTAAGACATGGCATTAATGGGAGACTGGTCCATGGGTTTCACCTCAGTGAGATGAATATTTAGCACTGGCACAAATACAATGGTTTGCTACATGTGACGCTTCTGCTGAGATAAAGGCGCCCCCTATAGCGGATGAGGAAGCTTTTGAGTAGTGAAACTCTATTAGTTGAGTAATTATCGTCAAAGCTTGTTGGTGGCTTGGAAGGTTTTTGAAGAGAAACAGCTTTTCCTTTTTGTCAGCATCTGCTGGCAGATTTTGAAGGAAAGTTGGCTTGGTTCAAGTGTTGTTGTTTTTGGTGACTTAATTAAATTGAAGTCATACTAGGGTTTGATAAAAACTTGTCTGTGTTGTTTAGCAATAATCATTGATTACTGGCTCTGTATTGTGCTATAGAATTAAAATGTTTTTGAAAAGTTCGTGAGAAGACCTGCTGAATGATAGACTTGCCTTAATTTGTGCACATCTACATATTTGTAGAACTTTAATGCTAGAATAAAAGGGAAATGCAGGATTTTGTTTTTATTATGTGTAGTAACTTTTTGTTTGTTTCTTTTCCTTTTTCCAAACTAATTAAAGTTAGGTTTTACTATTATGCAAAGAGATAGGTAAATGAAGTAGTGCTTACGGTCTGAATGGAAGGTAGCGGCATCCCTGTACTTCCATTAGGTGGTGGCACATTTAGTGATCTTGGTTCAGTTCAGATGCATAGACTGATACTCAACAGTTCTATTTTTTAACTCGTTCTTTCTTATAGCTTATGATTAAGAAACTGGAGGAGAAGAATTTGCCTGCTGAAAACAGGGGTGCACTAATGGAGGTAAATAGATTTTAGTAGCCTTGCTTTGGCCCTGACATGAATTTAGGGTTAATTTGTCATGCATCCTACCAATTTTGTGCATCCTTTGTTGCAATATTTTACTTAATTTATAAAAGATTGCTTTTAAAAAAAAAAACAAAACAAAAAAAGTGGCTCAGAATGTGCCATGGTAGTCAAAATGTTGCATCATCATGTTTTTAAAATGCTGAGTGTCCATTGTGTGTTTCAGTGTAGAGATGCATTATTAACATAAATCCAGTTAATAGTTTTTACATTCACAGGATCCCTGTACTGAGCATTCTTAATCTGGTCATTGCTTGTTGGGGTAAAGTGGTAAATCAATAAATGCACACTTCGAAATATCGTCTTGACTAAAAAGTATTGCTTTAATAGTTTTGACCAACTTGTGCCGTGGGCTATGACACTTCGTCGCATTATACTGCAGCAGCAGCATCGCCACTTCGCATTTTTCTGGATAACGTCTAAGCTCTGTTTGGCTGGTGATACTTTTAATAATTCTAGGAGAAATTGTCTCCTCACCTCATGTCTCCAAAAAACATAACTAACAGACCATTCTTGATTGTTGGGGGGGGGTGAAATGGAGTCTTTCACCTTTGACATGGAAAGTCAGAGAGATCCATTAACATTTGAAAGAACATAAAGCATTATTGTTGCTGGGTGTTTCCTTTGCCCCCCCCCCTCGTGACATTTTTTTAGATTGTACCCTCAGTCAAAAGGCTATTTATATGTGCATTGAAAGCTACTTTATACTTGTTTGTTGTTGTTAGTAGTTTTGTCCCCACCCTCTGCTCTTTGAATGTTTAGCTACAGACACACAGAGACTGCTGCTTTTATAAATATGATGATGACAGCATCCATTTGCATGCTTTGAAACCATAAGCCTGTATCTACTAAACTAAACTGTTGCCCCTTGTCTCTGAGAAGGGGAATGGCTTCAGGCTTAGACATCCCACTGGCGAGGTGGTGGTAGTTTGGGACGGGTCTTGATTTTTTTCTTTCTTTCAAAAGCTGCAGTGCAATAATTGGGATTAAAAATGCTTTTCTATCTTACAGAGTTTGAAGGACCTGACTAAAACCATAGAAAAGTTTAAATCTGAACTTGCCCCTAAGAAGAAAAACACACCTGCTCCAGTTACTAGAAGTAAGAGCCAGGTAAGGCATAATCAGGTTGGTTGGTTTTGATTATTTTTTTATTTTTTTTTTTTGTTTTGATAACTTGAGAGAGAGAGAGAGAGAGAAAAAAGCCAGCAGCAAATGTTTTCTGTAATACGAAATTATGCACGTACATCTGCGTGGGTGCTTTTATGTTGTCACGAGATGCACGAAAATGTGTTTCTGCTGACTTGAATCATCTTATGTAACTTGTTTACCCTCTACAAGTATTAACTTTGTTGCTCCTGATATACAACACATCTCTCGAGCTGTGTGTAAGTTTATAAACTCCATGAATTGTTTCCAGACACAGAAAGAAATACTGGATGCTGAACTTGAGCTGATATCAAAGCAGCATAATGGTGAAGACACGTCAGATTTGCGGAAGCGCTTGTTAGAGCTCACGAAAGAGGTGAGAGTTTGAATCGTTCTCTCTCTAACAAGCTGTGGCATTGTGAATTAATGATAAAGGTGTTTACTAGGGCCTGCAACAAGCAGCATTCATTGCTTGTCTGGTGTGATTGGTTGTGTGGAAGTCTAGAAGTGCTGAATTCTGTTTGTACTGTGATGCGGATTCAGAAGAAGCTAGTCTTACAGTAGATGGTTTTATTCGTTTTATTATTAGTATTGCATTTTAATTTTTGTTTGTTTACAAACTTTTTAGTTATTTATTTTCTGAAGTTAACTTCAATTATTTATACCTTTTTGTTTTTGCAGGCTATATCCTTGGGAATACTGAGTAGAGGACATGGACGTGGGCGTGGTCGAGGCACTTTTTCCCGTGGTAGGGCAAGACGACTCTCATCTGGCAGTAGAACTATTGACCACAGGCCAAAGCAGATCCACGTGTCTGGGTTCAATACCAGTGAAAAAATAGAGCTTTTAAATCACTTCTCAGTAAGATGAGTTGGTTTTGACCTTTTTTTTTTTTTTTTTCCCCTTCTACCACTTACTCATACAGTTGGTGGGGTGGGTGGCAAAGATTTTGGACATTTCTGTTTATAATTTGACATTTAACGGTCTTATGACATGGATGTGGAGACCTTCACCTTGGTACATTGCAGCTGCTGAAGTTGGCAGATTGGTTTTAGCTGAGTTCTCAATGATGTCAGAAGGAAATGAGACTGTTTTTGCCCTGATGTGTGGAGTTAAACCTGGTCTTCCTTATTTGTTGGAGTTATACTTTTAGTGCATGCCTTTTTTAGAAGTGATGTCCAATCTTGCTGCTAATATCCAGGCACTGTATTTGGCTAGAATTGTACTACTAAGATTTGGTCCAGTTAGTATAGCACAAATTCCTATTAAAGACACTGATGTTTATCTGAGGCAGGAAAAACATTATTCTTGCTAGTTTTGTTGACCAAAAAATGCAACAGTTTATTATACAAAACATCCACAACTTATATTTGATGCTATCCAATGAATAGTATTATTCTTGCCCGAACACACTGAAGTGTTTCTTTGTGTTAAACAACAGATGTTTATGTTACTGTCGTCATTAACTTGTTTTGGCTCTCAACTAGACATTAGCCTTTAAATACTTTGTTTTTTTCTTTTAAGTAGCCAAAGATAGTTTAAAAAGAGAAAAAAGAAGATAATGACTTGCCAGTTTAGGCTTTTTTACTATCAAAAGAAAAAAAAATAGTAGTACTCAATTTTCAGCTCATATTACAACAAAAGACTGTTGGAAATATTCAGCATGGATTTTGATTTTTTAATCATTTGTTTATTCATTTTCAGCAATTTGGAGATGCCCAAATTTCTGAATTTGATGAAGCTGAACGAAGAGCAGTGATAACTTTCAAGTCCAGAAAAGAAGCAGAAAAGGTTAGTTTATATATATAATATAAATTCAGTTTTTTACCTTAAAGTAGGCAGGCTCAAAAAAGGTGTAGTAGTAGCCTCCTCATTGCTATCAATTTTTCACTGTCCGTGGGTTTTGAAAGTCTAATAATTCAGCTGTTCAGGGAGCAACATTATAACCACTGCACAACTTGATGTCTTATCAGTGCTTGCACTGTTTGTTGTCTGACAAACACCCTTTCAGCTGTTGAGGCATCAATAGTACTGACTTGACATTTCTTGCAGTGGCTCCTGTTAGTTATAGTGTATGTGTTGCTTGAGGAAAGGGTTGGTGTAAAGACTATTGATTTTTCTTGATGCAGCATGAATATTGTTATCTGTAATCTTCACAAAAATTTACATTTTCTGAAGAAATGGAGGAGAGGCTTTTGATCTAGTGCGCTTTACTACCGTGGATTTTCAGCATTAATGCAGCTGTGCATTTGATAAGGGTGGAATAAAACTAATCTCGCATTCAACGACTGCACTAAATTCTGCTAAGTTCCACATTTTTCAAAAAAAAAAAAAAATCTATCTTTTGGGATACCCTACAGCTTAAACCCCATTCAGCACCTATGGAAGCCTCTTGATAGACAACTGAGGGCCAATTAACCAAAACTAACCTCACAGCTGCAATTGAAGAATAACCTACCTGGAAAATTAGGACTGAGTCGCCAGTGGTGTCTGTGTCTGTCTGCCTCTCTCTCTCTGTGTGTGTGTGTGTGTGAAATTTCAATTACAAGACAAAATTTAACTAATAAGGTATGAAATTATATCAGGTAATGTTTCTGTTACTATCATTTACTAGATGTTTTTTGGGGGTGAAATTTCATTCAAAAAGTTTTTAATATCTATCCATAGCTTCAAAAAGTTTGTTGATGATAGAGTAGCTGTGACAACCAGTTTTTCACCTTTTATCTTGAAAATTTGAAATACCCAATAGCATCTATAATGGATATGAAATATCCTATGTTCTCTACATTAATTAGTTTGTTGGTGCATATATTAGTGCATGATTGTTAGAAGATCTGTATCTGAAAATGAAGTTTAATTTCAGGCTTGTTCCCCTTTTAAGCATGAATTACTTTTTTTTTTTATATTGGTGAGTCCAGATAATAGCCACTGGATGCTCTTTAGAACTGTGATATACATTAGTTTGTTCTGCTGACATTTTCTGTTTGTCTGAATTCAGGCAGTAATGAATGGAGGCAAGTACAAAGATAAAGCTCTGCTGTTGAAATGGCATATCCCTACACCGAGTGGAGCTGCCGAGACGTCTGTAGCAGATGAGGCTGCTGAAGAGGTATTTCTTTCTCTTTATAATCCACTTTTACTATGTGAAGAGCAGCAGTTTAGCCATCAGTGATCTGAGCAGCAAGCAGGTGTAGACAGAACGTGATGATTGCATTCTTACTTCCAAGGTGTGCCAAATCTTGTGTGAGAAAGAGCGGAGAATCTGAAAGCCAGAAAAAAAAAAAAAAAAACTATTGTGAAATGGGAGGGGAGAGTTTGCATTAAGGTAATGGGTGGTATGTTTTAAACAATAATAATAAAATTAATGGGGCTGTTATGCTTCACTGCATTTGCTGTAATTTTTCATTTTGACTTTTGTAGTTGAGATCTTGTTGCAGATTCACGTGAGCAGTGAGTGACCAAAACCAGACATCTGAAATAGACTGGGGATAAGTCTCAATAAAAGCCACTGCTGTTTTCAAACTTTCAAATTGAATGTAGTAGATAAAGTGGTCAAAACAAATACAGGCTTATTGTGGCAAAAATAGTACAAATTTATTGAAAATTTGCACACAGCAACTGGATATTGTTCAATGACAACGAAAATAGTCATTACCTACCCACCCTTAAGTCTCTCAACCTTCATTGGCTAACTCTTTATCTCATACTTTTCATCAGACATCTGACAGCAGTTTAGGAATGGTCTTAAAGCATTTGGTTGATATCTGATGCACCTATGGAGTTCATGCCAAAAACGTTCTGTGGGGTTTAGTCTGGAGTAATGAACAAGCCATAGAAGGTGGTTCACAATTATTCTTACATGATGAGTTCTTGCTTTATCATCTATGAAGGCAAATTGTTTACTGTGACTTCTGCAGGTGCTATAATAATAGGTTTGGAGAGCTTATCCAGATATGTAGAACTGTGAAAGTCTGATCAAAGAGAATGGGTTTGCTTTGTGGTTATAGGAAACAGATCCAGTTTTGTTGGTGTTATAGTCTGGTATACAATCTAATACATTAGTCAGCATTATTACATTGGCATGGTTCATTTCTTAACAAAGGGATTGTTGAATTTACTCTCACCAGAGAAAACCTGGCTCCAGTCTGGTGCAAGTGAGTTTTATTTTATGGTGTGCTTGTGTAAGCGGTGTGAAATAATAGAAGTCTATTGTGTAGATAATCAGAATATTGTTGATTCTGTACACTGGTCAGAGATATTGTTCCCACAGACCTGAAATTTGTTCTGGATAGAATGTGCTGAGCCAGTATGGTTACATCAAGGCTGATAGGTGATGTAATGGTGCCAGGTATTTAGAGAACTGAACCCTAAACCAGTGTGTCTCTACCTCTACCTAAGATCAGCTGATACCAAGTTCAGCAGCCACATCTGTCTACATCTGGTCCACAACCCAGCTGTGGCTAGGTGGTGTTGCTTATCAGTTTGTCAAAGCATCATACTGTCAATGTTTAGTAACTTTGTTAGCATTTGTAATATCCATGCTGCAGGAGATCTGGAGAAGAGGTTTATGGAATCTGTCTCTGCTGATAGTTAAGAGATATTCACAGTATAATGCTGCAAAAGCTGACCACCATACATAACTGAAATAATCGCCCCCCCCCCCTGTTAAATTGCACTGTAAACATCAACTCTTATTTTGCTAATGCTGAGTAGTTTGCAATGAAAAGTGGACAACTTGGAAGAATTTAAATGAGGACTGATTTTTATCTATTTTCTGACTGTTCTGCATGGAACAAAAAAATGGTTGTCTTGTTTTGTAACCAAACTCTCTCTCTCTCTCTCTCATACAACAGGCCATTTCACCAGTTCAGGTTGAAGAAGTAGATGAAGATGCCTTGCTGGGTGCAGATGATGAGGATGAGGAAGATGAAGAAAGCAGGTCATGGAGGAGGTGATAACTTTGGGTGGCAATCACTAGCAACTTCATCACCAGCAATGGATTAATTTTGATGAGACTGATTTTGTACATAATTTTATGAACATTGTTTATTTGTTTGTTTTTTTCCTATTTCTCTCTTTGTTGTAAATACAAGCAAACAAAAAATTGTATGTAAATCGGTTTACTTTTTTTTTTGGTGCTGTTAACTTTGTGTATTTAGTTTGTGAAATAATTTTAGTGATTTTACTATTCTTAATATTATGGTTTGCAGCACCGACATCATGTGTGTCCAAAGAATGTATATAAATATAAATTCATACTTTTCATGACATCACCAAACGCATTTGTAATTTTTTTTCCCTCTTCCATAAAAGATAGATCTGTTATCTCATATTTTGTAACTAATGAGTGGACTGAACTTTTCTTGTTAGTGCGTGTGTGCTGTGTGTATGTATACATAAACATGCGCAACATTTATGATTTGAAAAGATAAAGGGCAATTTAAGAGAAACGTGTGCCATAGATTACCACCGCCGCCGCTTCACTTTAAGAAAGGGAAAAGCATTTGGACTGTATAGTGATTTTTCCGTTAAAATTCAGCGACCCACAACTTGATGTGGTTCAGTAAACTTTCAGCCTACTAATCAGTCCACTGTAATGAATCGAGGGAGAGTGGAAACTTGAATATTTGTTGTTGTTGTTTGTTGTTTTTTTTAAAGGAAAAAAAAAGAAAAACTGAGAAGAAGAAGACAGTATGTCTTTGTTTGTATGTACGCACATACAGATAATGTTTAACATCTCCGTCAAGAGTGATCCACTTTTTATATCTGAGAGAAGAAAAAGTAATTTTGTTTATAAGATTTTTTTAAAAAAAAAAGGAAAGAAAGAAAGAAAAAGGAAAAACTGGAAATGATTAAAAGGGGGGAAAAAAGAGATTTTGGAAAATGTAAAAAAAAAAACAAAAACAAAAATAACTGAAGCAAATTTGAAAGAAAAAAATATTTAAAAAAATATTTTTTAAAAAAAGTTGAAATATAGAATTTTAAAATAAGAAAAAAAAAGAAAATCGTTACTTCTCAGACAAAAGAAAATGAATCTGTCACTTGGAGGTTTTTTTTTTTGTTGTTGTGTGCGTATTAAAAAAGGGGATGAAAATTACATAATAAATGGTGATCATTACAATAAATAAAAAAAAAAATTAAAAAAAAAGAAAGAGATTCGAAAGAGACCCCGAGACAGCCCTGTGGTAATGGCTTGAATGAAAGTGATTCAGACTGACTGACTGACAGTCCATTTCTGTCTGGTATCTATACATGTGATGGTAAACAGTTTTTCTAAAGAACTTTTGACATTTTCACAGTTTTACATCATCAATTCTGTCTGTGTGTGTGTTTTTTTTTTTTCCATGAATGAAGTAAATCGCACCATATTAGGGCCACTTAGTTTTGGTGGGTAGTCTTGGATTTACATCAGCATTCCATGAGCCACATTTCATGATAATCTACCTCGATCTCGGCTGTGAAATTCAATGGCATTTTATTTCCTACACCGTCTGGTCAGCTTCATGTCACTTTGTCAGAACGTCATAGATAAGCAATTGCTCAGTGCTGCTGTTTTCACTTGCCCTGCCCTTATTCATGTTCGACAGGTAGGTTAATAGATGTGATTGGTGTTTTATCATTTTTAAAAAAATTAAAATAAACTTGTCTAGTTTTTTCCTGGATCAGCTGACACTTCAGAACCCAGTATTTTTAGATGCAAATCCATACTTTTCCCAGCATTATCCTTGGGCATCTCTGCGCTGAATTGATTGCTTACGACTTTTTTCATCAAAAACTCCCCTATAAGGGCAGCAATGAAACAAATAGTGAATTCAACTTGGTTATTGCAGGAGGCAAGAAATTCATTATGGTTTATACAAGACCCCTTCCCAAAAGTAAGGAACTGTCTATCAATGGTGTATTTAAACTGGTTCACACTGCTAATATTAATAACTAATGATAATTTTATTCTATTCAGTTTTATTATTAATGAAATATTTTCTTAATATTAAACCTTGTAAACAGTAGACCAGTAATTAGCCTACTGGATTGCTGTTCAAATCCTGACTCAGTTTATTTGGCATGGTTTTTTTTCAATCCCCTTCCTCGGTTGCCCACATAGGTACATTGGGTTCCTTCCACATCTAAAAATGAAGGGTTCCAGTACGTGCTTGCTGATGTGGTAGTTCTGGGAGCCTGCCATATCTACTAGCATGCAACGGTAATTGTAGTAACATGATTGACAAATTTCCTATTCAAAGATGCCACAGTTTATTTATTTTTGATATCTTTAAAAAAAAAAAAAATGCTAAAAAATTTTTTCCAAAGTTGCTAAAGATGATTAAAACTCAAAGATTTTGTTTGAATTTGCTAGATTGGATTGAAATTTCCTGCTCAGAAGATTGTTTAAACCCAGGAAAGATTGCTGAACTAATTTTTCAAATGAAGCTTCTGTCTCCACTGATGCATCCATGGCTCTGCTGTATCCAGGTCTCAAACAATGCCACCAAGATTTTTCTTCGGTTCAGTCTCACTCTGTTTTGCAGCCAGACTATTGATTCTCGAGGATTTTTTGTTGTTTTAATGGTGGTTGATCATCAACTTGGTTATTTCTTATGCAGTAACGCTGAGAAATTTTCCTAGGTATCTGAATAACTTTTCATTTGTTGGTAGTGCTAGTCCATTTCCCCTTTTATCGGCCAGTATAACAGCTTTAGACTTACCCGAAAATCAACACGCATGTTATTTATTCCATAAAAATTTTGATTCTTTCCTAAAGTTTCTTTTTTTTAAAACATTACCATGTTACAACATTTGTGTATTTAAATCAAAACTATGACAGGATGCGAAAATTAAACTCAAATGACAAAATCATGTCTAATTAACAACTAAATAAAAGGAAATTCACAACAAATAATTAAATGCGCAACTGAAAATGACTTCTCAAAGTTGTATGATCTGCCTAGTTTGGATGATGCCTGATTTGTAAACCAGCCATAGCTTCACACAGCCAATTATTGATTTTGATATTCGCCAGTTAGCTCCCATGCTAGGTACCTGAAGATGTGCCATCTATCTAAAATCTTTCATTTTCATAATGTGTAACCTGTTTTATTATGCCTTTAAGGGCATCCAGTAAATGAGTTCAGGATCTGTCCAAAGTGGGATTTTATTTCCACTTGGAAGAGAGTTTGTAATAACGGTACGCACAAGTTTTATTGGGGGTAAGGGAGTGTTTTCAGTTATAGTCTAAAGGATGTGACAGACTGGCGTAGTCTTTAAAGTGGTAGCAGTAATGGCTGATGATAATGAAATAGGTAATATATTAAACGAGTGCATTTTAAATGTATTATTTACTTGGTTCCTGCTATGGGCAGGTGGACTGGTGTTTGACACAAGTTGTCTAGCTTGTATCTGCATTTAAAATACTGTAATAGGTGTCTGCAGCATGCAGGCAAGTCTGTCTCCTTACAAATGCATTTCCATGTGTGTAATAGGATACTATGGTACTCTATTAGACATCACCAATAATTAACTAAAACAGATACTCTCTAGAACACGTTGTGGGTTTTTTCCCTTAAGTATCATTAGTTGATTGCTTCAGTGTATCCAATTTGGTTACCTGAACAGTTAACAAAGACTGTTTAGTTGGTAGACCAGCACGTATACCGTCTTCACATTGTTGATTCTCCATTGCAGATGAGGTAGATAATTTTGATATTCTAACTTGAGATGTGAATGTAGAGGAGAGGTGCATGTCCCAGCAGGGTTTTGAACTTCGGTATAAACCTAGTGGCATTATCTAAGAGAAAGGGAAGTCCTGATGGAATTTTTGTGGAGTCTGTTTTTCCTTTACTTTTTTAAATATTTAGTCTGAATAAAACCCAATTGTCGGAACTAAAGCTAATATTTTAGATGTCTGTGAAAAGTTATTTTTGAAGCTGTCATTAGGCTTTGGCTTAGAGGAAAGGAGAGATTGCATTAGGCAGTTGACTTGCACAAGCTGATTCTTGAAGGTTTTGCCAGATGCTGCTTAGGTAAGTAGTTCATTTCGGATCTGACTGTTAAATAGAAATTTCTTAAATTACTGCTATTTACAGCTGCCCCTGTTAATGGCTAAGTGCACACTAGTAATTACAAAATAATTTACAGAGAAAATAGGTTGATAAATCTGAAGTTATGTAAGTCATTTAAAAAAGTATATATATATTAAACATTTTTTTTTCTCAAATGTTTGGTTTATCAATTTGTGGAAAGATATTTGACCTTGAACCATTTGCTTTAGGTTTTCCGCCTCGAGAAGAGGGAGCGCTGTATCTGTATCAGCTAAATTTGCTGATTCCTCTGCTGTGTGGATTTCATAAAACAATTTTCCAGCGTGACAGGAAGTAAATTAGTTCTAAATAAATGTCTTAACCAGACAAGGAAAAAAAGACCAGTAATATCTAAACGGTAGCGCTCCACATTAGATTTTGAGACACTCCACTTGCAGAGTACGCATAGTTTTTGCCTCCCAAACTACACTGTGCTAGATGGTATGCATTTCTGAACCCCTACCACTATTTTATTGGGGAATCAAAGCATTGTAATCAATCCAACAGACATGTTGATGCCAGTTCTATCATCTCTCTTGTCTAGTTCTGTTCTGGATAAAAGGAAAGTAGGTGCACAATTCTGTTTGTACTTCCAACTAATCTTCATGAAATAAAATCTCGAGACATCAAACGGCCAAACAGTGCAACTTTGATACCTTTACAACGTGTAGCATTTTTCATATTGTTTTTAAAAAATGACAACCTACTTTTGAAATTTTGTTTTTATTTTCCTTCAGCTGTGAACAAAATCAGGTGATGGAGAGCATCGCTGTGCTGTTTGACTGCCAATTCTGTAAGCACAACTTGACGAAACAAGCTGCCAATGCATGCAGACTACGATGTGAATCAAAACAAATGTACTCAACTCTTCTGTATATTTTAATTTTTAATACATTAGTTTTGTATGGAAAATAATATTTGTACATTTTAGACTTTGTATTTAAAAAAAAATGTTTGTTAAAGTGAATTTTTTTTCAATATTATGTATACAGACTGATGATAATCGGTTGAACACAGTTATAACTTGTGAACCCTGAGGGGAGGTGGAAATAAGGATACTAACAAGATAAATAGTCATGACATGTTTATGTTATGTATATTTAAAACAAAGATGGCCAATCTTGACAGTAAGTTTAATGTCACTGAATAATGCCGAAATTCTCAAATGTGGTGTAGGGACACAGTATTAAAACTCTTACCAAAGTATGCAACTTCCTAAATTCAATAAGCTACAGTGCCATATTTAACACTCATCAAATTCCATTAAACAGATAATTTAAAAGGATGCCAAATGGAATATAGATTTTCAAAATGTGACGACATAAGATGCCAGAAAAATCTATATTCCCCAACATTAAAATTATCTGCAAGGATTGAAAGCCAAGTACTTCACTTAAAACCATGCTGATCCAGGGTCAACAATAGAATGATAGTTTACAGATTGCATTTAACTCATTCAGAATGCCAACTAGTAAAAGCTAAACTTAGCACAGTTTCCCCCCCCCCCCATGTCACTTCCTACTGTTGGATAACCAAGTATTGCACTGGTGTTTGCTTAAAGGAACCAACATGAATGCCAAGTATGTAATTGTACCTGGTGAATACTACTGGTCTCTGAATACCCAAGTTGCTCTTACTGCCAGCTAGTATTTCTGGATTTGGGTAACTCATGTCCTTTCTCTGATGTACAGCAGGGATGATCTCTGCCAGGCCTGTTGTCAATGTCACCGGTCCAGCGGCAGTGTGTGTACAGTCAACTGATTGCTGTGTAACAGTTTTTTTTTTGCAGTAACAGCAACCTGCAAAGAGTCCCTGGTCATGTCTGCAGACTGCCATTATTGATTTTACTGTACAACTGATGCCAACTACATGGTACCCAGAAATGAGAGTTTTTTAAAGTTCATATTTTTACACATCTTTGAGACTGGGTCATCATGTAGTTTGTGTGTAATTAGTCGGTGTTCCAGTCACTCAATAGTTTTTAAAAAAACATCCCTAGAAGAAAAACTGGCATGGAATTGATTGTAAAGCTAAAATGCAGCCATGCATGCTAGGTAGTAATCTAGATTAAAACCAGTGAGATGTGCAGAGATACTTGGCAAGATGTTAGAGAAAATGATATATTTTTATAGCAAATATTCTGAAAATGCCATATAAAAATCAGTGAAAGTTATGGGTTGTCTGCATAAATAAATTTTTAACGTGCTGATCCTTGTCACATTTGGTTGGAGAATCATTTGAAAACTAACATTCTCTGCCCAGACAACATGTTTTTAACCCTTTCCTATTACATTGAGACTGGTTACATCTATTGTTTTGGACTCATAATGTTTGTATAAGACATCACAGCTAGGAAACCTAAATGTGCTGTCAGAGTTTATTTCTCACTGTGTTAATTATCCTAAATAAAAAAAATAAATAGGCAAAACAATGGATGGAGAAAAAGCAAACTTGTAACTTTTAAGCTGGTGAGAACTGGTTTATGGGTTTGATGTCTGACTAAAAATGATTGTGATAACCCTATGAATACTTGGATGCCACTAACTTGTTTTGAGAAGTAACCTCCTGGAGCTTTTGATTTGAAGTGTGGATTGGTGTAAAGATGATCAAGAAGTATCTCATCCATGGATAAAGACCAAATACAGTCCAGACTCTACTAAACTTCCCTTCTATACAAGGAGTTAGGAGTGTTCATATACTTTTTTTTTACTTGGTTCAATGATAGTTATTTGTAGTTGAGTAAATTTTAAAGCAAACTTACATGGGAAAACAAGTATTTTGGGAATTATGTTAGCAATCGGTGACAAGATTGCAGAAAACAACTAGTGAGGGGGGTCGTTTCCCATCACTAATGGACCTGTTTCTGCACTCTCTCTCAAGGTCTGCTAACTGTCATTAATAATTGGATTTTATCGAGCTGAATTAAACCAGCCAGAAAACCATTTAAATCTTACTTATTTTCAGCAATACTTTAGTCTGCTGTGCTAGTGATTTTCAAACAGCTGATTTGAATGTAGGAGCTGAAGAATATTTATGATTCAATGGTGTAGGAATCCTCAAAGGAAAGATATGACATAATATTGTTATTTTAGTATAGAATCTTAATAAGCATGCCTCCACTACAAAATAAGCCTAATCAAATTAGAAAGGGGTAAAAGTCCAGTCCCTTTCCATGGTGATTAAATCTGGATTAGAGGCGGTGTCTGTCTTGATGGGATCTCTACTAAAGCTCTTCATTTTTAGATGCATGCAGTCTCTGTTGGCCTCTTTAGTAGTAAAGAAATGTGTGTTAATTCTGGGACTGGGTATAACATGCAACCAATCCATTGAAAGGATTCAAATGTTCAGTAATCTGGATCAGGTGATTTTAGATGATGTAGGAGTCAGTGAAAAATCAAAGTCATCTGAGTCTGTTCCCAACAATTCACGTGTCATTGCTGAAAGATCCATTTCATTTGAGTCTTTGTGAGTGGAACGAGATAAGTCAGATGAATCCATTGAAAAATCACTGCTTGTTACCAATTCCAAGTTGGAATCTTTTTTGCCTGTCTGTGACTTCCATGTACTGTTTGAATTAGAATGTAATGTTGTGCTGATGGCACTGCAACTAGGTCTCATCTGACAGAAACCAGCTGGAAGGATTTTGCTCTGTTTTTCGACTGAGTACAAATTTTGACCAAGCTGAGAACTTGAGTAATTCTGAACTGAAGGATTTGGTGTGTTTTGACCCGCAGTAGCTAATGAACCCATGGCTTGCAAACTCCTGGCTAATGGAAGGGAAGTGGCCAGTGAATTTTGGAATTGTGGAATTGTACTGACTAGCGAACTTGACTCATATGGAACAGAAGGTACCTGCATGGTTGGAACTAGCGGAGTTAATGACGAACTTGAGCCGGATTGTAATGTAGTGACCTGTGATGAACTTTGGCTGCAGGTGTCAACATGTGCTAATGGTTGGGTGCTGGGTTTAGCAGCATCGCCTTGATGCTTAAGTTGGCCACTTGGGGGTTTGGCTATAGCCACAGCGGACTGACTGCGAGCAGAGGCAGATGAGTAAATGGGCAACACATCTAAAACAGCATAATTGGAACTCATCAGTCCGGCTGCATTAGTTGTCAGGATGTGCGCTAGGGAACCCATTGTACTTGGAACAACATGAAAGTCTTGGCATGCAGATGTTATTGGCTGTTTCTCCATAGGTTGAAGGATGGACTTTGGATATTCGCTACCATGGTCATTGTCAATAACATTCTGCTTTGAAGAAACACCAACTAAAAATAAAAAAAGAATAAAAATTTTAAAATCATCAAATAACTCTATAACATTACAAAAAAATTTGAAATTTTGTAAATTATTTTAAAAACAAGCAACATATTATTCTATTATTACTATTCTGTTTAGCAGAATGTTACATGTGGCCTCTGATGTAGAATTAACTCAGCAAACTTGTTTTAGATTTTCTGATAATGTAACATTTATCCAACCTGTACCATCTGCTCATTTAATGTTAAATAGTTTATCTAAGAAGAAATCCTTATTATCCTTACTGATTGTAAGCTTCAAACTAAAACTGCCAATGCAAAAACATCAAACTGTACTGTGCTGTAGTTATATAGTAATTTAAAAAAAAAAAATTTGAAGATTACCAATAGATGTTTGTTTGTTTACTTTGCAGCACCATCTCAAAAGCTAAAACATTTGACCATTTTTTAGAATCCATTTTATTGAAAAAGCCTGCTCCAGACTTTGTTCTATGGCCAGCTTTTATTCTATGATCGACCCAAATGTTCTTGCCTTTAACTAACATCATTTGAAATTGTTCAAAATTGCATAGGGGCAAATTACAGGACTACATTTTCTAAGATTGGGATCCTGGGCACCAGCTACATTAGAACCTCGACAAGTTATAGATCTTTAAGCATGCCAGAATCTGCAGATCTTCCTTTATCTCTGTTCTGCTAAATTTTGCACTAGAAATCTTTTCACTCTGAAAGAAGGTAAATAAATAAATAAATGCCCAGTTATAACAACATAGAAGCCTGTTTTTATTGTATGACTATGTTGACTTGTATTAATACCAATATTCACTACTTTGCATTAGCTACATGTAGCAATACTTTTATTAACAAAGTAAAGCAACTCACCATTACAACCAACATGATGTTGGATCACCTCACCACTTTTACCCTGAACATTTCTCTCAGCTCGGTTGAGAAGTTTCATGCAGTCTGTAAACTCTGGCGTCAATGAAATGTTCAGTTCATCTAGTTCACTCTGGATTTTCTGTGTGTCATCTAAACTATTATCACTCAGAACAGTAGCCATGTTTTTATTTTTGATGCTCTTGTGCTTTGTGAACTGAATAATTGCATCTGCCTGAGTACCAGTTATTTCTTCATTAGAAAGAACTGGGCTAGGCATTTCTAGTTCAAACGAAGAAGTACTGACTGGTTCCACATTGCAGGAGACCTTTCTGTGTAAATTTTCCGAATCCACTACTTCATTCAGCTTTTCCTTTCCTCGTCTTGGTCTTTTCTGGACATCTGTTCCTTCAGGCAATGAAAAGCTGTCTGGAGAAATTCTTTTCACTAGCTGATCACCTCGACCAAAGATCTGGCGTCTGGCTGGATTGCTGATGCTGCAGTGGCTCTCTGTGCAACATTCGGGATGGCCAGATTCTGAAGTAATTTCCTTTTCCTTGTTACCATAAGCTGTGTAATGCTCTAGTTTCTTCTCAAGCTCTTCAATATATTTGTCATTTCTTGTCAAAGCCTTTTTCAGCAGGCTTGTTTCTTTCTCTGAGGCATTCAGCTTAGACTCTAGTGCTGCTACTGTCAGCCGTCCGTATCTGTTGGAAAACAATGAAGTTTATTATTTTAAACTGTGGAAGACAAAAACCTTCAAAATGAAGTTTTTTCTTTTGTTTTACCTGAAAGGTGATCTGTTTGCAATTTCGATCTTCAACCTGGTGTTTTCTCTAGTTAACAGGTCGTTTTCTTCAATCATTTTGCTTAGGTCCTGAATAAAATTTAAATTTAGATTTTAAAAAAAAAAGCAAATTATTAACTGCCATAAATGTCTAGCCTCAATACTGGATGATATATTTCAGGAAATCTTAGTTGGAATACTAGATAATTCGCTATACCACTCAGAATTTACCTTGCATTTTACATATTTGTAGATTTTTTTCAGGTGGTGATGGTAACCAGTGTCAAACTAAGCTTAATATACCCAACAAAAAAGTGAAAAGCATTTCCAAGCCTGTGGTGCTTGTATTGTGTATTGTTCATTTTCATTTTCTGGCTGAAGAGGGACTGCAAATTGATCTATACTATCCATTAAAAAAAAACTTTATATCAGTGGGATCTTCAGTTAAATTTTTGTGTGAAAAAAATGGCTGCTTCAAATCAATCAAAATTGGCAATGATGCTGGTCTAGAAGTGATCACAACACAAGTTTGTTCACATCTTGTTATCAACCAAATCAAATGATCCAGTGGTCATTGTGGGATGTGCCATTCTCTGACCAGGGCAACTTCCAGCTGATTAAGATAATGGGGGGGGGGCCTAGCAACTGGACTCCCTAGGATGTCCCAAACACATTTGGTTGGATTTAAGTCTGCAGGCCACACTATTTGAGTAATTCTGTACACGTGAAGTGCAGTATTGACATGCATTCTTGCTGTTAGGTCAAAGAAACAACTACAGACAATGATCTCATCTCTGTATCTGGTACCACTCCTAAAAATGACAAGATCAGTTCTTTGGCCAACTTGAATGCCAACAGAAAATAATTTGCTACTTCATCTTCAGACTCTAGTCTGTCCATTGCTGATGCTATAGAATCTGGTCTCAACAATGAAAAGAATGGTGCCAATGGTTTAACCTCCAATTGGAATATTCTGTCAGCCACTGCATGTGTAGCTGTTGATGGTGCTGTGTTGAGAATATCCAGCAGTAGAATACTGAACCAAATACCACGAGCATGGATCCTGTTGCAAACTGTTGAAATTCTATGGTTGGCTGCTCTTTGGAAGTCATTTTCCAGAGATTGTTCTTTTTGAATAATGGTTTATTCTGGTAATCTAAGGGTGACAAGATAATGATCTTCAAAGGGATGTTGGAACCCTTGAGCAATCTGAACAAGATCTTTTCATGAACTGATCAGTCCTAAAGTACCTTATTAGTGCCCTAAAAATGACACTAATGAGAATTGTATAATAAAGCAGTGGCAGTCTGCCTCATCTCTCCTCGAATCACACTGATGACCTGAGCCACCATATTTGGCATTAAATGACACCTAGGCTGACTTACACCATATGCATGGCCAGTTTATGGAGAAAATGCTAATGAGTCATGTGGAAGGATGTACACTGGTTACATGGGAAAAGTGATTTGCATGTGAGATTCTATGATTGCTTAGTTATAAAGATTACTGTAACATTACATTCTGTGCATTGCAGTATCTAGTTTGGGTCTCTGTCTTCAATATGCAAGTCCCCTTTAGCCAGAAAATGAACACTTTTGAATAGCATATCAAACATTGCAGGCTTGGAAATGCATGTTACTTTTTTTTTTTGTGTGTGTACAAGAAAGCAGGAAGCATCCATATTTTTAAGCCAGAGAAAACTGAGAAATACAAAAAAGTGCATTAACTCTTCAGAAACAAAATATTTTCCATAATCATAACCCTTCCAAAAATAAAACAAAAACTCCTGAAATCTGCAACTTTCAATTTAGAGATTAGGCATTTTTTGTATATCTGAAAAAACTGCAACAGTAAGCAGATTTGTTTGTGATAGTGCTTGAATTTATAGCAAAGTAAAACTAGGTTGGTATGTTGCTCTATATTTTGTTTATAAAAATCACCAGCTAAAAAGATCTCTGCTTGAATGCAGACTGACCTGCTTGAGATTTTCGAAGTTCTCTTGCAGCTTGATGTACTGACTCTGCTGCTCCTGAAGACTGTTGGTAAGGGTGGAAAATTGCTTATCCCACATACCATTATCTGCCCGTGTACTTGCTTCCTTTGTCGGACATGGGATGACCAGGTCAGCAGAAGATTTTTCTTCAAGACTTTGTTTTTCCTTTAACAGTTTTCTCACTTGCAACTGCAGAGTCTGCATTTCAGTCTTTAAATAAAGGGGTACAGTGAAATAGGAAACTGTGTGAACTGCATTTCTCACTTGCAGCAAGTCAACCTGTGCACAGCTGCAGTGCTTCACATCCATTTCAAAAGGTTAGTTAGCAAAAAAATAGTGAGCAAACATTAAACAAGATACCAATGTTAGGGTATGTGAAAAGAGTTTAGCCTGCAGAAACTTTTAAAGTGAGATGACTGAAGATTTTTAAAACTTCAGGGAAGCAGTGTATAAGGATAAATAGGGTTTTCCTTAAAATACTATTGGAATGTACATCACTAGGCAGTGTTTTATGCACTTCTGATATCCAAAAGTTTTCATGCCCTTTTCAAATTGGAGTGAAGGGTATAAGGTGGCACTGCATTTTTGGCATGATTTATATCAATCTATACTTCAGTGCTCAGCTAGAAACATCTTGGAGAAAAGCCAGGAAAATTCTGACAACAGTCTATACTGGAAAACTTTAATTGTTGTCAGAGACCTTTTGGATGATGATGGTTTTTTTCCAGGATTGGAAGAAGTTGCACTTTCTTGATCAGGATTAGATCTTGCAAAACTTGATGCTGTGGCCTGATACACTGCAGAATTGCAACATAACTTTCTAGGATGTTGACTTTAAGTATGATTTAGACAAAACACTTTTGACTATTTACAGATTAGTGACAGCCAGTGAACGAGTTATAACACAGAATGACATAAAATACTTATCAGACATTTTTTTAACTTATTGAAAATTAAGTGACTAAAGGGGAAGAAAAATTGTTCAGTGTACTTACCTTTTTGTTACAAAATCAAGGTGATAAGACCTTGTAATGTAGTATTTGATGCTTTGCTAAACTGAGTGGAATGTAGATATATTTTCAAGCATGCAGCTTTTTGGTGAAAAGGGGGTTGATATAAATATAAACAATTAGCAGACCTTCCTATCTGACTACATTATATCTAAAAGTCATTATCATTGGATATGAATCATCTTGATAGACCTGAAATCTCTCTCTTTAATGCCAGGAATATGCCTTAGACTATCTGAGATCTAATAAAGAAAAGGACATCTGACTTGGTGAAATCAAGAAATATCATGATTCCTTTTTACATCATTTACCTCATACTCCTTGTAAAGAAGATCAAATCTGGCTTTTCTCAATGCTGAACTAGATATCCTGTTCTTGTTGTCTTCATAGTTGTTAAGTCCACCTAGAATATAGAGTACACTCTGCAATATCTATGTCAGCAGCATCTTATAATATTGATTCTTGGCAGCTTTGATATTCTGCAGGAGATAAGACTATAAACTCTCTTTTGCTAATCTTTATTCAAGGATAGAAATTATTTAATCAGTTAATTACCACAATATCCAAGATTCAGTCCCGATAATGGAATAAAGGTTGTTTAGAAAATAAAAAGTCAAGAGAGATAACCTTAAAAACAAGCATGATAAAAATGTATTTTATATTATCATTATTAGAAATTTCAATTTGTTATTAAAAATATATATAGAATTCCATTTATTACAACTGCTGCATATTAGTTATATCTTTATTTTTCAAAATTGCTAACTCCAGCAGATCTAATAATTTTTAATTTTAATTACAACAAAGACACTAAACAATATCCTATGTCATTGTTTATTCATGTATCATTGTATATAAAATAACAAAAAATAAGCAGATTTGAAGTAAAAGCTACCATTAGAAACAACTTAATTGGCTTTTAAGAAATGTATTATTTTCATATGATATTTTTTGTTATCTGTACAAACAATCATCTAGCTGCCCATATATTTGGGAAAACTGAAAGTAAAGAAATAACTTTAAAAAAGCTTCTAAAGTTGTTTAATTTGAAATGCATTCTTTTCTATTACATCTGCAAAAAAAGAAAGAAAAAAGTCAGGGATATGAAAGAGGCAAATAAAATCTAAGCTGGGTGTGTGGCTAACCTCTGCATCCTGTTCTTCTCCACTTGGTTTTGGAAACTGACACCAGGAGGGTGTTCTTTGACCCCCATTATTCTTTATAGAGAAAAAAATCCAAACATTTTACATTTTAATAAATGGAAAGATTATGTTGAAAGTTGTTAACATTTAATGTTTTTCAAAACAAGCACTTTAAAGTTTTCAAGCACAATTAAGTTATTGTTAATGTTTCTGGGCACAGTTTGTGTAGCAGACACTTAGATTATTTCTTTAAAAAGAATACTTATTTTCTTTTGTTCAGATTCAATTGTATTTCCTGCCCAGACTTGTAGCTAGGTAATAATACATTTCTTATAACCTGCTGGAGGAGAGGAAAAAAAAAAAAAAAAATCTGGATTCCTAGAAATTTGCAATAATAAGAACTGTTATGCAAGCAAAATGAAAAAAAAAGCAAACAAATTTGTTTTTACATCTTTTAGTTTGCATGTAGCCAAGACGCTGACTGAATACGCAGACGTGCAGTAGTGAGTATCTTGAAAAGGACATTTACTTTGTTGGATACAATGCAAATGATTTTCCTTTCAAAAAAAATTTTAAAATTGCATTTTTAGTTCCATACAAACTCCTGCCAAAGGCTAATAATTTTCTATCTGAAATTTTAGTAACTATTTTTTTTTTTTTTTTAAATTTCTGAAACTCACCAGAATTATAGGTTCACTGAAAAAAACGGCACAGTATTATTAAAGACATCCACCACAGGTGTAACATCCTTAATTATTTGTTAAATCATCATCATGAAAATGTGAATAAATCTAATGACATAGTTTTTTTTTTATTTTTTCAAAAAAGACAAGCAAAAAGATAACAACACTTTGGATTAGAAGAGTTGAGATTTAGAGAAATATAACATCAATAATAATATAATAATAATAATAATAATAATAATAATACCTTTTAAATTTTCTTGATTAAAAATATTTTTCCAAAGAAACTAACTTACATACCAAGAATCTGTTTACATGGATTACTGGATGATATTGGAACTCTACAGGTAGGACACTGCTGGTTTCTCTCCAACCAAATTTCAATACATCCAGAGCAAAATACATGATTATTGGGACAGAGCAGAGGTTGTTTTACCTTAAGAAAGAAAAAAAATATATATATATATACACACACACACATACATAAAGTATAAAGTACTGTGCAAAAGTCTTATGTAATCTACATTTTTATTCATAATTTCAACTGTAGAAAAAACAAAAACTATATTGTACAGTATTGTTGTCCATGGAAAAATATCATTTTATGTCTATTAGCAATTGATATCTTTACTATTTTCATTCAGTTATTATTCTGAAAGGAAACAAAACAAGCATTAGAGTTTTTGCAAGACTAAGACATTTTGCACAATATCGTAACTGGTTGGTTCCATCAATTATCATGAGTTCTTTAGAAGGCAGTCAAAATTATATTTTAAGAATAGTGTATACATACAGGGTGTCCCACACACCAAAAAAAAAAGATGCATGCACACTTTTGTACAATACCATACAAAAGCATTTAAGAAATATTTCATTCAGAAGATCACAGATGACTTCACCATGCAATAATGTGCAATGCAACAGCATACCTCGGATGTCAGATGTTTTCAGTGTGTGGCAAAAATGTAAAGGCCTTTTTGGATGAACACTTTACTGGGAGGCAGATGAGATGACAGGGACCGGTTGAATACGCAACATGCAATTCAGATTTTTTGTTGTTGTTTTTTTTTTGTTGCCTGTGAGGTGTGTTGAAGGAAAAGGTATATGCCACAAAACCAGCTGCCACCCGTGAGAACTGCTGATGCTTCCACAACCATTCTTGTGAAGACGTGTGCCCCCCCCCCTGCGTGTCAGACCCGTTGCGAGATTCTGCAGTAACCTGTGCGGACGGTGGTGGTGATCATTCTGAACACCTGTTGTAGTATATCGTGTCTGAGGAGTCCGACGTATAAAGGAAAAGCCTTCGTCTACCTGGGACTCGAAAGCCTCGTCCCTAAGGCAGGGAGGGAGGGAGGGAGGACGTGAGCGAGTAAGCGATACATCAGGACGGGCCACGGGACCGGGAACACTGCCGACAACGCGCCCCTTTAGGTTTCCGGAATTTCCTGTGCTAATGAACAAATTCCCCAGCCAACAGCAACTTGAAAATACCAACTCTTCGGTTTCCTAACTTTTTTGCTCGCCGTTTCCTCCCCCCCCCCCCGGTCGGTCCGTCTCAATTTACTCCTCCAACCCAACTCTCTCTCTCTCTCTCACGACGCGTTTCCATGGTAACACCGGCTCTACGAAGCTGGCGCGTAAGCCAACGGGCGAAATTGCCCTTTTCAGGTTTTTACCCGGGTCCGCCGCCCGAGACACTAACTCACCTTTCCGAGGCAGATCTGGCACGATATGGGCAGGGTGAAAACCACGGTATTCGCCTTGCCCCGCGCTCCGCTACCAGCGTCCGCCATATTTAGCCCTCGCGGTTTAGCCGCTTCTACGTACGGAAGCGTTCCTCGTCAGTGAGCCTCCGCTTCGTAGTATTTGCCATCAAACTCCCTCCTTCCCATGTGAGGGGGGGGGGACTGAAAATAAACACGACAGAAGAAGTGGGCGACATGGGAAATCACTAAACATTAACTTATAAAATAAGACGCGAATTTTACGTTTTTTTTTTTTTTTTGCTGACCGTTAGCTTCTTCGTACAGGTTCACCGATCAAAGACATTTAGCTTAACTGCCCTCTCCGAAGGTAAGACATAAACATGGATGATACAGGTGAGATCGCGCATTTTACTTATCTTTATACTTCGTGAAATATTTTTAATGGGTAACGGGGCGGCACTGAAGGGTTTCAAACCGCTAAATATTTCCAAACTGAAAGTTAAATTATACAAGGGGAGTTCACTGGTCTATTATTACTTCAGTTATCTCCCTTGTCGCTAGTTTTTGTTTGTTTTTTTTTTTTTACTGAAAACGTGTTTGTTTGTTTGTTTGTTTGTTTTTTAAAAAAAAGAGAGAGAGAGAGAGAAAGAAAGGGGAGGAGGGATACGTAACGTTTTCCTTCAGTTGCTCTACCCCTTGCTGGATTCCCTTTTATCTAAGTAGGTGACGGTTCCATTATGCTGGAATATGCCGTTGATGCGGTTCATCTCTCGGAACTGGTTTCTTGTAGGAATCCTCCTGGTCATTATCCTGGCCAGGACGGCCCCGGGCATTGGCGCAAAGGATGGTAGGTCGGGCGGAGATTCTACCGTCTTTGCCAGGAGACAGAACCGAAGAACTACTGCGCTGTCTGACTAATACTACTACATCCTCTCCCTTCTCCCCCCCTCCCAAGCCGAAGAACTACTGCGCTGTCTGACTAATACTACTACATCCTCTCCCTCCTCCCTCCTCCCAAGCCGAAGAACTACTGCGCTGTCTGACTAATACTACTACATCCTCTCCCTCCTCCCTCCTCCCAAGCCGAAGAACTACTGCGCTCTCTGACTAATACTACTACATCCTCTCCCTCCTCCCTCCTCCCAAGCCGAAGAACTACTGCATTGTCTGACTAATACTACTACATCCTCTCCCACCCTCCTCCCAAGCCGAAGAACTACTCTGTTGTCTGACTAATACTACTACATCCTCTCCCTCCTCCCTCCTCCCAAGCCGAAGAACTACTGCATTGTCTGACTAATACTACTACATCCTCTCCCTCCTCCCCCCCAAGCCGAAGAACTACTGCACTCTCTGACTAATACTACTACAATCCTCTCCTCTCTCCCCTCCTCCAAGCCGAAGAACTACTGCGTTGTCTGACTAATACTACTACATCCTCTCCTCTCCTCCCCCCGAAGCCGAAGAACTACTGCACTCTCTGACTAATACTACTACATCCTCTCCCTCCTCCCCCCCAAGCCGAAGAACTACTGCCTCTCTGACTAATACTACTACATCCTCTCTCTCTCTCCCCCCCCTCCCAAGCCGAAGAACTACTGCGTTGTCTGACTAATGCTACTACACTCTCTCCCTCCGTCCTACCAAGCCGAAGAACTACTGCATTGTCTGACTAATACTACTACACTCTCTCCCTCCCTCCCTCCTCCCAAGCCGAAGAACTACTGCATTGTCTGACTAATACTACTACATCCTCTCTCTCCCTCCTCCCAAGCCGAAGAACTACTGCGTTGTCTGACTAATGCTACTACACTCTCCCTCCGTCCTACCAAGCCGAAGAACTACTGCATTGTCTGACTAATACTACTACATCCTCTCCCTCCTCCCCCCCAAGCCGAAGAACTACTGCACTCTCTGACTAATACTACTACATCCTCTCCCTCCCTCCTCCCAAGCCGAAGAACTACTGCGTTGTCTGACTAATGCTACTACACTCTCTCCCTCCCTCCTCCCAAGCCGAAGAACTACTGCGTTGTCTGACTAATGCTACTACACTCTCCCTCCGTCCTACCAAGCCGAAGAACTACTGCGTTGTCTGACTAATGCTACTACACTCTCTCCCTCCCTCCTCCCAAGCCGAAGAACTACTGCGTTGTCTGACTAATGCTACTACACTCTCCCTCCGTCCTACCAAGCCGAAGAACTACTGCATTGTCTGACTAATACTACTACATCCTCTCCCTCCTCCCAAGCCGAAGAACTACTGCATTGTCTGACTAATACTACTACATCCTCTCCCTCCCCCCAAGCCGAAGAACTACTGCATTGTCTGACTAATACTACTACATCCTCTCCCACCCTCCTCCCAAGCCGAAGAACTACTGCATTGTCTGACTAATACTACTACATCCTCTCCCTCCCTCCCCCCAAGCCGAAGAACTACTGCATTGTCTGACTAATACTACTACATCCTCTCCCTCCCCAAGCCGAAGAACTACTGCGCTTCTGACCTGTACTACTACATACTCTCCCCCCCCAAGTCGAAGAACTACTGCGTTGTTTGATTACTAGCACATAACCCTACCCTTTTACAATTTCTTCCCCCTTTTGTGTGTGTGTGTGTGTGTCATCCCCTTTACTCAAATACCTACATCCTTTACCCATATGCCGAGCTCATATTAATGACATCCGGTGTTATCTAGGAATGCACCAATATAAAGATCTTGTCCCAAATCGGTGCACTCTTTACCAGAAAATACATTAAAACCCCTCAGTCAAGCCAAACTAGTTTTTGAATTTGCTTTTTCATACTTAAATGCATGCCATCTTAGATTCCATTCTGAATCATTTCCATCACATCTACATCTTTTCAGTGGAAGATGTACGACAAGATTACCTGTTTATCTGAGAAGACTGGCAAAATTCTGTTGTTTATGTATCATTAAAAGTACAGGAATACATAAAATGATGGCAAGCATAACTATGTAATCAAAGAATGAAAATTTATTTTGCAAATCCATTTTTAATAATAAAAAAAAGAACACAAAATAAATATGCCCATAACTGTATTCATTAAGCAGGATGGAGAAAACAAGTCCTACAGTAAACAGATTTTGATTTTTTTTTTTTTTTTCAGGACCATTAAAACCAGAATTGACTGTGAAGTACTTAGCTGTGTCCATAATATTTTTTAACAGCGGTTTATCCCTAAAAACTGAAGTAAGTGATGACTTTCATACTCACCAAATTCTTTTATACGCACTTACTGGTGTGGTATTAAACCCTAGTTGAGAATGGGTTGGGAGAACTGAAAGTATCATTAACAATTACCAATTTCATAAAAGTGGATATTTGTGTTTGAAAAACAATGAAGTCATGGTTTTTTTTTTTGTTGTTACTAGAAAAGATTAATCGTATGTTAATCTTCTTGGATCCTTTGATGTTGCTTGTTCTATTTAAATGCTAGAAATTATGGTAGCTTCAACTCTTTCTTTTAAAATTAAAAAAAAAATGGCTTAGTAGGTCCTAGTAAAAAGTGGGGTAAGGGGATTTAATGTGAAATATACTGCATAATTATCAGTTTAGAATCATATGAAGGCCTGGACAGGTTTCTCTTGGGAACAGTCCTGTGTTATTAAGATTCATCAGCAGAAAAATCTTTTAGTTATGCACTGAACCCTCTTGCCATTGTTTTACTTGTACAAGCCAAAGTGGCTTTTCACATGCTCATCTTTTTACCTGTTTCTCTCCTGATAGATTATTGATGATGTGTTATCTACAGAGAGTGGAAGGTCAGCTCAGGTATTTTCCATTATTTTATTTTATGGTGACTGAACTGACTGATGAATCTGTTTTGTTGATGTTCCCATACTATTCATCAGAGTTTTGTTTTGGGAGAGACTGCTTTTGGTATTAATTTGCATATGTTCTGGCTTATGGCCCAAGCTAGTTTGCACCTACAACCTGCTGGTTGCTATGCAGTTTTGCCTGCTAATGAACTGGTTGGGGAAAATCCCAAAATGACCCTCTACTTTCTGTATATAACACTTCAGCAATGATTTTCTGTTCTTACCTTAGCAATTTACACATCTAAAAAAAGCATTATTAACAGAGATGTCAACCATTTTGGGTTGTTCATAATTATTATGGATGTTAAAAATATAATAAACACTACATCTGGGAGACTTCTTCATACATTTACTACATTAGATTCAATAGGAATCAACTGACAAAACTCCAGAACATTTGTTGTTTTTTATTTTAGCATTCAAGAGTGGATTGTTTTCCCTTTGGTGAACAATTTTATTTTTTTGTAGCTGGAAATATATCAAAATATTTAGTAGCTGCAGTATTTTGGGTACAGCCCATATCCGGTGTATTATTATTTAGCTTATTTTAAGCACAATGCATGAAGATCTAATTAATTTACTATTTCTCTCTCTTTTATTTTTTCTTTTTTTAGGAGCTTACTGGAACTATTTTTCATCTCAAGCTCCACCTTTTTGCGCAATGTTTTACTTTTCTTCTATTTCCCATCATTATCCAAGTACTTGTGAGTCTCTTGGATACAAGCCCCCTGGACAAGCTGCTGCTTGAAGGGTAAGTTAGCACAGAAGTGCATGAGAAGAAGTACACAACCTTCCTTTCCATACTGCATGCTTTAAGCTCTTTTTGTTTATTGTGGAATCTTCTGTGATGACATACACATATAACAGGAAAAACACTTTATCTAGGAAAAAGATGTGACCAAAATTGGATCTGTTATTCAGAACTTCCACCATCTGTGGGCAAATAAAACACCTGTTTACGGGTGAAGAAAGTGTTAAGAATGGTACTGTACTGTACTGTACAGCATTAGATCAGTACATCAGTTTCATGGAGTAACGTTTTGAATAGGCTCCATCTTGAGCAGTTTGTTTATCTTTAGAAAAAAACAAAAGGAATTTGATGTCAGATGCAGATTTGCAAAGTTTTGTTACATGGAGCAAAATGTTTTGTCTCAATTTGAGGAGGTATAAAAATGATGTTTCAACTGAGAAAAGGTTTTGTATGGGTCCCGTTTAATTTCTATGCCATTGGCAGGTGAAAAGATAGCAGAAGCCTACAAGTGTGTAACAAGTTTTACATGCAGTTTTGTCTGGCTTACAGTGCTCTATACAAAACTCAAATTATCCGTGGTTGAACTAGTTCTATTCAACTGGTAGCCATCTGACCCTCATCCAGTGCTTGCTGTTCTTGACTTGTTGAAATGTTATAAGTTTGAAAATGATTTGCTATTATGATTTTTGGAGGAGTAAAAAAGTCTTAGCTATTCATAAAATTCCAACTTTCTAGTTGTCTTTATCAAAAGCTGAAGAAAACAGAAATTCTAGGTAATAAGACATTTTTTAAAAATGCTAGAAAACTTTTTTTTTTGTTTTCCCATGCACTCAGACTGCATAGACCCATAATTTATGATTTGTTTCAAACAATATAACAGCTTTAAAGGATTTCAAAAAAAAAATATTATTTTTATTTTTCTTGCTGAATGGAACAGTTTGTCAGAGAGTTGTGGCACACACACAACACACACACACACACTCTCTCTCTCTACCCCCATCCTCTCTCTCTCCTCCCCTCATGTCCACCCCTCTCTCTCTCTCTCTCTACCCCATCCTCTCTCTCTCCTCCTCATGTCCACCCCTCTCTCTCTCTCTCTCTCTACCCCATCCCTCTCTCTCTCCTCCTCATGTCCACCCCTCTCTCTCTCTCTCTCCTCCTCATGTCCCCCCCCTCTCTCTCTCCTCCTCATGTCCCACCACCCCTCTCTCTCTCTCTCTCTCTCTACCCAATCCTCTCTCTCTCCTCCTCATGTCCACCCCTCTCTCTCTCAAATAGCATGATATTCTTTATTTGGCATGGGATTCTTCCCAACTCTATATACAATATAACTAATTATCTTTATGTCTCTATCTGTTATTCTGCAAGCTGATACTGAAATAAGTTGTTTCTGAAAGCTGTAGATAATTTTCTGTTTGTTTTTTTTTTTTTTTTTTAAAAAAATTGTTCTTGGTGCATTATTCTTCATCAGTTTTCAAATTAATTTGTACAAGGTATTTGCAAGACTTGAATGCACTAGGTGGCTTGCTCAAAAGCATTAGGTTACTGTAGTGTCCTTGAGAATTGGCACAAACCTCATTAAATTCATGCCTGAGCGTATCTACACATTGTTGACTTTACACACAGCAAGAAGTTATTGCTTTTTTGTGTTTTTGAAATGATGATGTTCTTTTATTTATTGATGTATTTGTGTGTGGGTGTGTTGGGATGTTTCAGGCTGGTGGTTCTCAGTTGTATGCCCCCGCCTGTATCTTCTGCTGTTATACTCACCAAGGCGGCCGGAGGAAATGTGGTAAGTTCATGTACCTGTATCCATTCTGCTATTATAAGCTTTCTATAATTTTTTTTTTTTTTAATTTCTATGCCTACTAGATGCATAAGTGTTACCAAATTGTATCCTTTTATTAGATAATCGCTTAGACATTTGTATTTATATTAAGCAAAAAAAAAAAACGTTTCACCCTAGATCGAACTATGTGTGACATCTAAAGTTGCATGTTTACAAGCAACTCTCTGGGAGCTGCAATTTTCTATTCCTTAATGATAACACCATATTTTGAGCATCATTTTTTTAAAAAAAATTAAAACGCTTGCACTTCGAATGCTGCTGCAGGCTTCTGACTGGATTTTGAGTATTGAGAGAGTTTAATTTGACCAACAATAGATTCTTCTGTATGTGTACAGTTCTTTGTTACATTTGTTTGTCCTTTTGCTCTGGAAATTAAAGAGGACTCTCGTTTAATTTTATTTAAAAAATCTATCGAATTGTCTTCCTCATTCTTTTTTAAATTTTACTAAAAATTATTTTTATTCATTTATTTATTTATTGGTTATATCTTTATCTTTTTTCTTTTTTTCAACATTCAGGCTGCAGCTATTTTTAATTCTGTAGTTGGAAGCTTTCTAGTGAGTATTACCTCCCTTACTTATCGATGTATGCATTTATTGTTATATGCTGTCAATAAAAGGGATTTTTTATAAAATATTATTTATATTATTGCACATTTTTGTATGTCTGTTTTAAAAATACTTTTCTATTACTTTCTTTTTATCAACACTAAATATGCTAGCTCTCTTCAAAAGTTTGTCCAAGTTTCTAGCAGTAGTCACAACACCATTGTTTTTAGTATTAATTGTCTTCGACAGACGTACTTCTGTTCTGGTCTTAGTTACATTTAGCTAAGTAACGGGAGATTATTAACCACTCACCGTCCAAACTCTGTTACTGTCATCATTATTATTCTTGTTAATATTATTGCATCTCCTGTCATAATATAAGCAGAAATTAAACACTTTCTGTCAGTGAAGGATTGAAATTCAAATTACAAAGAACCAAAGACCCAGACTGAAGAGTTACAGAGGATTTACAAAACACCGTCATTTTGTTCTACAGTGCAGCACAGAGCTTCCATCTTGATTTGATCAGCGACCAAGCTTCCAGTTAAATTTATTGCTGCAAAGTTGAATAATATTATTACAGGCATTTACTTTGAAATACAAGATAATGATGCACAGGGCAGATATCAGAAGACTGCTAAAATTGGCAGTACTGCCATGAAGAAATGGAGGTTTCCAACCATATGAAGTTTTCTTGGATATGATTCACTATTTTACACACTAAAATTAGGGATGTTAGAGCTTAGGCTTTATTTTATCAAAATGATTGTGTGAGACCAAAATGTAGGCTATCATCAGGTGTTGCTGGCAGCAGGTCTTGGGTGTGCAGACAAACCATCAGAAACTATCCTCATCATGATGGGTAAATTTTTTTGTACCTTCATATGTTCTTTCTTCAAAAATACTAGATTATTCTGGGGAAAGTCCATGTTGTTGGATAGGGAAAGATCTAGTGGCAGCAAGTGATGTTCCTTGATGAAAGTTGCTTTAACTTGGATGATTAGCCGTATGGCATCATCATCATCCAGACGAACACCATACTGATGACAGTTTTGTGTAGCATGATCATTTTGGTGCTGGCAGAAGAGGCTCTCCTAGTCACTGTTCAAAGTAAGTCACCAGAGTTAGATACCTGGATAAGATCTTGAGACTAACGGTCCTGCTTCTGTATTGACAACTAGCACAGGGTTTGTTTACCAAGACAACAACACTAGGACATACAGGCTCAGGGATGTCACTGTGTATTTTTTGGTGGGGGGGGGGCCAACAACATCACTACAATGGACTGACCAACCATGTCTCCAGATCTCTCACCCATTGAGCATCTCTTGTAGATGTGTAAGAATCATCTTCCACAAACCATTGCCAGACATCTTGCGTTTTTGTTTGTTTTTTTTTCCCACTCTGTTGGCTGCCAGTAGAACTTGTGATGTCATTTCTCCAAATGAAAATCCATTGGCTAATAAGGCTAAGGTTATGACTTTTGATTACTTTGCGGTGTTTCTTTGTTAGTGGAATTAAATATATGATGTCATATCCCTATCCCCCATATTTATGCACTCAGAGTATATTCTGTTTGTATTCCCAGTTCTTGCTTGACCAAAGACAAGGTCAGGAATTTGAAGAACTTGGATGGTTTTAGTGATTTTTTTAATGATGTATCGTGTATAAAACAACAAGAAGAAACCATTACAAACTGTGAAAGCTCGAGAAGGCCACGTTTTTCTGTTTTTTCCTGCCCATTCTGTATGAATGTGAATGTAGCTGAGAAATAAAAGAACAGTGGCAGTGTAAAATTGTTCACAATTCCAGATGAAAATCAAGGTGGAAACAACATCCAGAAAATTCAATAAAAGCAGGGATAAGGCAGGTGGGATTGCAGCTGTGGAATGCTGGGGGTTTGATACGTTAAAATAGGGGGAGGAAAAAAATGGAAGGAAAATATTAATTATTTTTCATTCTATTTTCAGGGAATGTTTCTTACTCCCTCTTTGCTGTTAATGTTGGTAAGTGAGACAGTTGATATTTATAAAAGGAATCAGTTTTGCTTAACCCGTACCATATGAACCTAACCAGGGGAGATGATAATGTTTTTCTCTTTTTTTTCCCTGCGCACACAGTACCAAGGCAGTGCAGGTGGATAGATCAGCTCAAGCTATCAGACTATGCAAATTTAAACTTGTTTAGTTTGGCTAACTGTTAATAATATTTGCACATTGAAGGAAATAATCTGGTGCCCATTTGGCTATTCAGAGTTACTTTTTGTTTCATTCAGTGAGGAAACTATACAGGAAAACTGTATAACTTAAACCTACACATCACACAATATGCTCTAAAGGACACCCGACAGATACAAAATTAACTTCTGTACAAAATTCTGGCTGAAAATGTGCGTGCACATAAAATTTGTGGAAGATGGCATTCTGTACAGCAGTTTTAAAAATTCTGACTTCATTATGTTTTCAGGGTTGGTATGCTGTATGATATTTATTTTGACATACTTAAATTTTTCTTCCCTCACTTCATAAAGAGCTCAACAACATAAGAAGGTTATCTGAAATATTGATGTGAGAATATTTAATACATTTTTTTATTGAACAAATTTAATAATTAGTGATTAAGAATTTTAGTATTGAAAATGGATCACAAGTAAACTGTAAAAGCTAAAACTGTGCGGATGTTGGTGTTCTTTTAAATGGCCAGGTATTCTCGAGTTCTTGCTTGGCTTTCAGCACATTTTGAAGCCTTTGTCTGCATGGTTCACTTTACAATATACTTTTAAAAGTCTGAACTGTTTAGCTTGAGAATCTCACAATTTTTTTTTTTCTTTTCTTCTGTCTTCTTTTTTTTTTCCCCCAGTTGGGATCTTTCACTACAATTCCTGTAGGGTCAGTTGTCCTACAGTTATCTGCCACTGTTGTGCTGCCTCTGGTGGTTGGTCAGCTAGTCAGACTGAACACAAAACATTTGTTTGAGAGAAAGACGATACCATTTGGAGAAATAGGAAGGTGCGTAGTATTTTTCTGGAGCAACCCCCCCTCCTTTTTTTTAATCTTTTATGATGGAACTCTCCAGACTGGTTCAACTCTGAGGGGGCTTCTGGTGAACGCGCATACTTAAAACGGGAAGTATCGCTTGAATGTGGAAGCTTTTCGTCAGATCTGGTGGTGTTGCATTACCAAATGTCAGCGTAAACATCAGCTTTACTCTCTAGGTCGGCATCTTTCCTCTTTCCTTCCTTAAATCGGTGCCAGAATATATTCCTTCACATTTGAAGGATTGACTCTGAATGCAAAGCTGTCTCCACACCCCCCCCAACCTGTTTTCACATTTTGGCCTAATGATTGTCGGTGAAGCAGCAATTCAACAACTTTCACACCAGAAATAATTTCTATCCTTAACTAAAAAAATAACAGAACATACACTGGTGGCCATAATTGTAGACTCACCAATAAAATATCTATATCAGTTCATTAGTATGTATATTTATGTATGTGAGATGTGAGCATATAGGATTGGGGTAAAAAACACATGTGTATGGAGACATTTATCTTTTTAACAAATAAATTTTTTTGTGTTTTATGAATTATTTTAATGGTAAGTCCACGATTATGACTGCTGGTGTATGTGGTGTGAGCATGCCCGCCTTTTGAAATATACCTTTTATATCTAAATAAGGTCTTTATGAAGAATTTTTAGATTTTCTTGTTTGATGTGTGAATTTTTAATGACCAATGTTAAACTGTGGCTCCGCTAACACTGCTAATAATAAATACTTGATGATCCTCCTCCAGTGCAGATGGACCTTCTACAAGGATATTTCTTATATCTTCCCATATATACCATTTTCAGTTTTTACTTTACTCACACCACCTGGGGTACATTAACCCTTCCATCAGCATAGGAGCACCAGTTATCATTAGTGTTGAACTGGCTATATATTTAATTCACACACACACACACACACAATGCAAGACATGAGGTTGGAACGACATGCAGATTTGTCGTTACAATGGGTTGTATTAATACAGAAGGTAGTGCGTGTCAAAACTCCCCGTGGATGAACTTGCAACAAGCAATACGGATTTGAAAGGTAGTAGGGTGCAGATCCAAGGTGGTATACAGAGGGTTAGAATTCCCATTATTTTGCTTTATTTTCTGAATGTGGCTCCGATTTAAAATCTTTCGTACAGAAACAACCATTTTCACTCATCAGAAAATTTGTAAAGCAAAAGAAGAAAGTGAATAAATTCTTTTTAAAAAAAATGTATATCTGTTAAAAGCTGATCTTAAGGCGGATAAAGCTGATGAGACCGTTGTTTCAAGATTGAAATTTAATATACAACAGAATTGAGAGAAGCTCTTAAGAAATAAAAGTAGAGTCTTTACAGGTGGTAATTGCTTAAGACCAATTCTGCTGAAAATGCTAAACATTTTCCAGTCACTCCAAATTGTTTCTCTCTTTTTCATCTGCTTGCAGTGGTATCCTGCTTCTAATTATTTACACCACCTTCTGTGACACGTTTTCCCATGACAATGTAACAGTGGACGAGCTGAGTTTATTTATAATTTTGTGTCTAGGTAAGTACAATCGTCTTTCTATTTTTCCATAACAATGACTGCCCTGGGAAAAAATCCATGAACAAACGCCTGTTCGTTCTCAATAGAGTGTTCAATAAATGCCGTACATGCTCCGCCAACAAAGAACATGCTCAGTAGATATGCCATTTTTATTTATGACTGGTTTCAGGGAAAATAATAGATGGGAAATTTCCACAAATAAACAGTTAAACATTCTCTGATCACCCCTTTCGAAGATCACCAAGGGTAAGAGCAGAAAAGTAGTGATGGCAGAATTCGTAATGCCACTTTATGAACTCTTTTTCTTTCCCACAGTTATGATGCACAACTGTGATGCTAACAATGCTGTTGATGGTCTTCCTGACAGGAGAGCTCTGGTGTAATACCCGTGAGCTTTTTTTTTTCTTTTGTGTGTGTTTATTTTTGGGATTAATGTTGTTGTGTATCACACCACTGCCTACAAGGGAGAGAATCCTGATGATGGAGTGTAGCATTGCCAATTCTGTGTCATGGGAATTGGTGGGGGGAATTTTTACTGCGGCAAGGGAAAACCTTACTAGAACTTTTCACTTTTAAGATGTGGGAAGAAACCCATGCTGCTGGGTGGGGAAAAGTGACAAGAAACTGTGCTAAGGATCCCCTGCAGGAAGTGAATTCTGACCCTCGAACATAGCAGTCCAGAGTGTCAGCCCAAGCCATCCCATGGCATTAATTAAGTGTTCCTTTAAGACAGATTACTGAAAGGAAAGTGGGTGAATCTAGATTATAAGGGAAATAATCTTTTTTTAGGCTCTGTTGCTCTTCATGTACCACTGGCACCTCATCTCAAAGATGCAGAGTTCTGAAGGTACTGTAGGTTCTCATGACAACTGGTTTTGCTTTTATAGCCAAACTGTCATCCAATAACACGTGCGATATATAAAAATTATGCTACTGAAGTGGATTTTTTCCCTTAAGATTAAAGTTTTACACATTACTGGTGATGAAAAGAAATGTGTCTAAGTATAAACAGTGAGTTACTAATATAAATGATTACAGAAGACAACTTTTTTCTTTTTTTGTAGCAAAAGCAGAAACTGGAAGTATGCAGCAGGAAATTATTATTAGAGATGCCAGGCACTGTCTGTGTACTCCTAGAAGTTAAATATTTTTTTTAAAAAATCAAAAAATTAATAACCTTCCTAAGTATATTCCTAACCTGGTTGATGTAGAAGAGATTTTCAAAATGAAATACAATCATGGGAAAATCTTGTATCAGATATGCACTTGAGTTTGGTAGATAAGATAATTTCGCTGTTTTTGTTCTCTAGTGAAGAAAGGATGTTTCTGTGGCAAGTAAACGTTTTGGTGCCTGTCTAAAAACAATAGAAAAGTTAAAAGTAAGGCCTCTGAACAAGGTGCAGTTACTTATGAAACATGACCTTTATTTGGTTGTTTGTGTTCCTTTTGTGGTGTGATATGGAACAGAATTACTGCCACTGAAGCTCAGGTGTGCGGAATAGGTGTTAAATATTCAATGTCCACTGAAATCTCGATGCTTATCTTATTTTTTTTTGCCATTAAAAATTTTAAGTTCACAAATGGCCTAAAATGAGATGACAGCCTGAAAGGGGTTTATTGCTCTCCAGCACCCTGTGGTCAAGAAATAATGCATTGGTGATTTTCACCCATAAATGAGAGAAATGTCCTCCCTCTCAACAAACTTTGGAACGACATAAACGTGTCTGTTGGATAGTTCCGCATCTTTCTTAGAATGCTTAGATCATGCCATTCCAGATGCGCATGACTGAACAGGTTTGACATTTGAGAATGAGCAACAGAAGGTTACATGTTCTCTGGTGAGAGACCATGTGAACCCTTCAACATTATCCTGGTCATTGGAGTTCTTCAACTTACATAACTATTGATGCATGTTTTGATGCTGTCTGCTTATGATTGCAGACAGGGTTAGCTGTAGTATGTTATGTTGCAGGTGACCTTGGTGCAAAAGAAGATAGGCAAAACAAATTTGTTGTTAATAGACTCAAGTAAACAAATTATTTTTCTGTTGCCTCCAGTGAAAACCCTGCAGCTGGTCTTTCTGTAGCTGCTGATATTCGAATGGAAGGTACCTTTGTACATCTTTGTTGTGGTCATACATGTGTTGATGAGTAGATGAAATTACTCTGCTTTTTTTTTTTAAGGTGCCATGATTGATCTCCCTTCTCTTGGATGAGATTTTTTCCTTTTAGATTGACTGCAAGAAGATGAATGCTAACCATTATCAAGCAGATTATGTGAACCACTAAAACTTAAATTCTGTTTACATCTGCGGTAAGTGTAGGCCAGAAGTAGACTTAGAATGGGCATTGGCCACTCCTCTTCCCTCAAACGTCACAGACCTGAAGGCACTCAGAAACTTTTTTTAAAATAAATAATAAAAAAAAATTTTTTCTTTTAGTATATATTTTCTGTTTTTTTCTGTGTTTATTTATATTTTTCATTCCCAGTGATCATCTTGCAAATGTTTCTACTGTTGCTGGTGTTTTACCTCAGTGGATTCTGCCTATTTGATCTCAGCCCGGCAGACTGCGTGGCTTTGCTTTTTTGCTGTACACACAAATCATTGACTCTAGGTAAGGCTGTTATCTTCTATTAATTGGTGCACAGCTTGTCGTGCCATGCAAATTAAAGATTTTAGCACACCCTTACTTTGTGTACACAACAGCCATGTATAATGCTACGGGGTGTTTGTCTGCATCTTGTAGCTGTGCATAGTTCTCTATGGTGTTCGTTTGTGTGTCATAGTCATGCATGACAATGTACTGTATGGCATTTGTGAGAGTTCTAACATCACTATATCTACTGTCACTTCAGAAATGATCAAATACATGGCAGTCTCTGGAGTATAGATAAGAAAATATTTAATTCATTAATTCTTGTATGCATTTGATCATTTCTGATTAATGATTTCATGATTGATACCAAATCAAAATAGTAGTCTTATACAGCTGTGGTCAAAAGTTTTGCATCACCCTAGAATGTTTTTAATCTGATACATTTTTTCAAGTGTTTGTGTGTGTTTGCGTATTTGTTACTCTTTCATGAACGAACTGTAGCCCCTAGAGGCCCCATATTTTGGATTTAGGTGCTTCAGAATCTGGGCAGGGTTTTTAAGTTATCGTACATTGACCTTGAAGGCCATTTTGGGGCTACAAAAGGCCGCTTTTCAAAATCCTTATAGATTACACTTAGTTCACTGCATTCATTCAAAATAGGTGATTTAGCAGTCTCAGATTATAATGAAGGTACCTCAGGATCAAAGGCAGGATCCAAGGGTACCATAACCTGGCCAACAAAGGCCACCTTTCAAAGTTCAGAATTACTACAGCACAGAAGAGATCACAGATTAAAAATTTTCAACAGTTGGCCTTGAAGGTCATTTGAAAGCCATCAACAGCAGATTTGGATATCATATGCAGTACAACTTTGAAAAATAAAAATAAAAATTCATTTAGTAGTTTGCTACAGGTTGTATTTATCTTATAAGCCCACCTCGTATTGGTCAGGTAGATTCCTAAACAAGTCTGGCATCTATTGAAACAGTAGAAGGTGAAGAAAGATCGGTCTCAAGATAGATTGCAGAACCCCATGAATTCATGTTTCCAACTAGTTGAGCCAATGTTGGTAGATGTGGTTGAGAAGGCTCTCAGCATTTGGATTTAGGGCCCATCATAAAATCATGTTTGAATTTTTGTCAGGAAGATATCTAGCAATGGAATGCTGACTGTGATCTAGTAATATTCTTATACAGACTGGGTCTGCACATTATTTTGGTTACTCTGACAACAAGTAAGTTGCAGCAATTTTGGCTTAGCACCAACTGCTGTAGCAAGCTGCTCATCTTGCAAATAACCACCTCTTATGCATCTCTGTTATGTTCACTCTTAAGTTTGCTAGAGTGCTTTTTGTTGGTTTTATTTTTACATGCACAACCATTAATTCATTCTGTTTTTGAAGATTCACAGTGAGAGGTCTTGTTAAGGTCAGTATATGTTCCATGTCTATCGGAGCCGTGACGAACTGAACGTTTGTCATACTGTAAAGCATATCATTGGTCTCAATCACAGTATCTTACTGGGTCTCTCTGATATCTCCTATAGGATGCCAACTGCTGCTAGGTAGAGCTCCTCCATCACGAAGTGAATCTGCTCTCTCCGTCTGCCTCCTGTGACACAGCTTTGATCTTTATCCTGTGTGAGCTTGCACAAAGTTCCTCTATAAACGATGTGTGAAAAAACTGTCATTTTGGAGAATATGTGAAGAAATAAAGCACTTCTTTCACTTTTGCCATCGCGTTCCACAAATGTATGCACTTGGCAAGCTCTAACAACAGAAAGATTTAGTGTGAATGAAAATGGGTGTAGTATGCCAACAGAAAATCTTTTTGAATAAGAGCTGTACATCCCTTCATTTTCCCATCCAAACTACCCATTCATCATAGCATTGATTCGAACAGTTATATCTGTTTTTTTATGGCAACTGAATCATCTCAAATACGTACTCCAGCATATCCATATTCTCTAAGTGAACAAAAGACAGAAACTTCGAATGAAGACATCTTTCTTTTTCTGCAAATCTAGCAATCACTGAAAGCTGAACCTCATTATTGATATCTGTGGCTTTATGTGACTAACCTGAATACACCAGCAGCTTGTATCTATTTAATGATTTTGCCAAGAACAGCCTCTCCATTGCCCTTGATTATGTTATTTTGCTCTTCTGGAGACGTGCATTTGCTTTTGTTTCCACCTTTGCATATATTTTTGTTAAGTAATGCATCACTGTATTCAGCTTGGAAGTAAGTGTACAAGTCTGAGGAAGTTTCCTCGATACCCACTGTCACCATGTTTATTATGTCTCTGAAGTGGTCCGCAAAAGAGAATAATTTCAATAACATGCTTTGAGACTTGGCAGTCGCTCTACCTGACAGTCAGTGCTGAAGAAATCCTATTTATTGTGTTTTCCTGAAGGTTCGAAAGTTTTGTAAGAAATTATCACTTGCCGCAAACCTGCTACTTTTCGCAAAAGTGAATTGTTTGCATGGTTGTGTATCGTAGATTTAGCACTCTTCCAGCATATTAGAGGCTCTTGAAATAGTTTTTATTGATTTGTTGTTTGTGGCACCAAAGTTAATTCCCAAAAAGAACAATATAGACAGAGTGCACAATCACGTGAAGGGGAAATGAATGAGCCATGGTTTTCCTTCACACCACATTGGATTGAATGATTGATTGCAATCACCTTGTTGTTTTCCGGAGAAAAAAAAAAAAACATGGCTCAGTAGATGTCTCCACACATTTTTCAGGATATTTAATTTATCAGAATTAGAAATAGCATCTGTTAGAGTGTAAAAAATCTAGTAAGAAGCCTCCAGTCACTGAGAATGCTATCATAATGTACGTATATTTGAAATATTAACCGACTTAGGACTTACTAATTATTACAATCTCAAATGGAAATAACTGGAAACTACAAAAAAAAAGGTACTTTTAATTATTTAAAATTTAAATATTCTATACCTAATTAAAATGATAACCAATTTCTTATCACTGCTTAATACAAAAGTTGTTTATTTGCATTAACAGTATAACAAGGTGAAGCAATACATTTAAAATTTCTCCACCTCAGCATATAGAATTGGCAGCCAGGTGCTTAAATCAGTCTATTTAGATATGAAACGTTTCCAACTTTTTGTATTTTTATTCCTTTTTTTTTTCTTTTACGACTTAGAATTATTCATGTGATAAATTGTTTTATTTTAAACAACAGAATCTTTCAATGTTTCTTAGTTGGCACCATGGGTCTCTTTCAAATCTTATGCTCACAACTGTTGTACCTTCTAATGCTAGCAAGGCTATAGAGCATATTATTACTACATCAGTTTGTGTTAAGCTGGCCTTAAATCTCCACTTCACTTCTACAATAATGTACTAGGAGTCCTCATTTATTTAAATTGCATCTGCTAATTGTTATGTAAAAACTGCATACATTTTCTTCTTCACCTAAATTTACTTTTAAAGGATTAAACTCACGGGACCCAACATATCTAAAATATATGCTACTAATTTTATTTTTCTTTTCAATTTTTGAACTAAATATTACTTAAGTGAGATAAAATTACTTTTAAATATAAGAAAAATGTTGCTTTATTCCTTTTTCAATTTTAGGAGATGAATTATTTGGGAAAATTCTGAGATGAGGCTAAAGAGCCATTTTTGTAGCCGTTTCCACCTAAAATCCTGATGTTCAAGTTTACACAGCATACAATTAGCTTAAACGTATGGTAACCCAGTACCAAAACATGATCAGGGTGGGTTCTGCAAGCCCGCTGGTTTACCTATACCTTAGTTTCACATAAAAAAACATAAAAGCACTTACCTTTTTGTCCTTTTGAAAAGAATTCAGGAAGACCTAATTGAAATGACATTAGTGATAATTAAACAGCCTGCAAGCACCTGCGATCTGAAGCAAAATCTTAAACTTGTAAAAATGTCATCAAAGAATACACTTTTTAGACATGATGACCCTTGAGTAGCGCATTTGCAAATACTAGATAAAAATCAGTAATCCCAGCTGAAATCAGCTGTAGCCAACTTCAGAGTTCTTTTCTTATCTTGAAACCATCCACCTCTGCGATAAACATATATTGTTTATTCATGATATTTGCTTATTGTCTGTTGACACACGTCCCTCTACTTGCATACTTATATGGTGTCCCTGTGGCATTTACAGGACATTTCCTTGCTTGATAATACTTTGGAAAGGATTCCTCATTTGGAGATGTATTTGACACACCCTACAGAGATTATGTCAAAAATCGCTATTTGTTTTGCCTTTACCATTCTATTACAAATTCTTATCCCTGTGTTCACTTATTTATTTGAAATTCTTGTAACAAGTTATGAATCAACTTCATGCTTGATGCTGCTAATTATGCAGTATCTATGACAATTAGTTGGGGGGGCAGGATGGAAATTTGGTGTTAACAGGAAAGGAGTTCAAGAGCGGATACAACAAACTGATGAGGGAAAAACTGATTGTAGACTTGCTCAAGATGGGAAAGTGTGGCTCCCTGTGGATGAGATGCTGAAATAGGGTCAACAGCAGCTTCACTGATTCTCTGAACACCTGTGATCATGGCATACGAATCACAGGAAAACAAATGACTCCTGAAGCACACAGAATTTCCATCTTCATTGGCTGTGGATATTTTGATGCAGAGTGCCTGACATGGATGAAGCGCCTCACCATCTCTGTGACACACAAAATTGAGTGTTGCACAAAAACTGCCTCAAGACCATCACTGATACCATAAATGCGGATAAGACAGTTGTCACTTTGACATGCCAGGCACCGTTACCCTGCGCCATTGCAGGGAGGAAACTAACTGAATGAAAATAACCGTGTGAAAGAGACAGTGACAGTTGGACTTGGTGCAGTGGTCAACAACAGCAAATTCCCCTTGTTGTTTTGAAAGGGAAACAAGACGCGCCTGCTTAGTTGATTCACGAAATGGTTGGCTGAACAAACGACGGGCTGAGAAATGTGTGGAGTCACCTTGCTGAGTGGGGGACTTGTCTAGGGTAAAAGAAGCCTAAAAGAGACTGCGAGCAAGTGTTAGCAGCAACTCAGGTGTCACAGTGATTTTCAGGTGGGTTGCTCTGGCTTAATACAATCAGCTGTATCCTGGAACTAGCCATCCAAGTAAAAAAAAAAATTCAAATCTAAAAGAAATAGGATGATTGGATGGTAAATGGACTCACTCACATGAAGGATAGGCAAATGAGAAAGACAGAGCCACACATATCCCCCTTCAGGTGGTCAAGGATACGGGAAATTCGCTGTCTCCTGATGTGACCTGGAAATGTTCCTTTCAAGAAGACAAAAGTGCTCTAGACATTAAAAAAGAAAACATGTTTGGAGCATGGATTCTGATTCAAATAGCAATAAATTGGACTTCCTAGGATATATGTTACAGAGTTGCTAAGTGGTGCAAGAAGTGACTACACTCAACATTAAGGATAGAGAGCTAGAACAACAGCACAACGATGAAGTTTACAATGATATCAAAAAGTAGCTTGGCAAAGTTAAATCATGTGATAAAACTCTGTAAAATTAAGTGTACCTAGTTTGCATTTTATTTTCATTTTCTTTATTTTTCTCCCACTTCCCAGAGAGAGAGAGAGAGAGAGTACATTTCCACCTTTCAGGTTATGTGTGATTTTTTATCCTTCCTATGTTTTACTGACAAGGCAACCAAGTAAAATTGGTTCAATAATGTTTTATATATTACTTATTTTGTTCTCTCAATTCACACAGGTCTACGCTTTCTATCACGTATGTTCAGCATTACCTGCTTTGTATTGGTATTTAAAGATAGATCCTACATAGTAACACACAAACATTTGCCAGTTATAGGAAAGTTTGGACATTTCTCTTTTATCTTTTGGCAGATTTTGGCCATTTTGGCCCAAACGACGCTCCTCCCACTTTTGAATTGAGCTGAATCTCATTAAACACCTGGGCAACAATTACCACTTATATGGTGTATATATGTCTGAACTTTCTGCTTCTCCGAGAAAACATTTCCCTGCAGGATTAAGTTATTTCTAAAAGAAAATGTCCAGCAATTTCATCATGTTTTTTTTTATTTGCAGGCATTCCGATCATAAAAATTGTGTTTAGTAACTATGATGGCGCCTCGATTATGTCCATCCCACTACTCATCTATCATCCAATACAAATCCTGCTGGGAGGACTTCTTATTCCCCTTGCTAGTGGGTGGCTGGTCGCCACACAAAAATTCAGGTTACAAAGTTAAGTATTTTTATTTATGCTGTTATCACTTTCATGAATTCTCCTTTTTAAATATATATATATATATGTCCATCTGTACTTGGAATCATTTGAATTTATCATAATCCCAGTTTTCAGCATCCTATTGGGCCCATTATTTGCACAACTGCAATGCCTGATAGAACTTATAATGGGGATGTATCAAATTTGCAACAATATTCTCTCCAGTACTAGACATTCCCACAATGCTTAACTACCCTTTGTTTTTTTAAAAAAAACAAACTATTACTGCAGCTGGAGGGACCAACATTTTGCATTAAAAAATGCTGGTAGGGTTTTCAGTGGTTAGATGGGTTTTCTGCTACGGCCGAGCAATACATTGGCTTATGCAGTATTGCATTGTGGGATTTTTCTAATTATCAGTGGATAAAGTCTTGTCCCAGATACCATACATCCCCGCAAATCATATGTGGGAAATTAATGAAGGACCAAAGTAAACCAATGTGTTGACCAATTGACTGCAGATACTGTACACACTGGGGGTGGTCAAAAGAAATCAGGCCAAAATGCAATTGCTGTAATGGTATCTTTCCAGATTTCATTTGAATGTTCTTAGTAGAAATTAGGGGGTGTCTTCATTATATCGTTGGCTGGATGCTGCTTCAGAACCCTGAAGGGCCAAGCCAGGGTCACATCCATGACAAGTGAGTGCACTGCACTAATTCATTCCACAATAAACATGTGTGGATAAAATAAGAGAGGTGTTTTATATGTTTCAGAGACCGAGAGCACAAGTGAGATATATTGGAAACATTTAGAGAATACGAATTTAGATTTTTATATACATTTTACTTTTACAGTACATTTGTATTCAGTATCCTGTATATTTGTAGTTATTGGTCCAAAAATTTAAAAAAAAATTTTTTTATTAGTTTTTTTTACATTTGGAATGAAATATTCAATTGACTTTTATGAGACTAGAAACTAACTTTATTCTTATGTTCTGTAAATGGCCTGGTATCTTACATCTGTTTATAATTTACTTGTTTTGTGTTTTTCAGAAACCCAAAGTTCATCAGTTCTGTGTGATTGGAAACAAGAAATAATCGCTCAGTATAGTTAGCAATGTGTTATCAGAAATACTACTTTATTAATGCCGTCATGGAGTTTAAGGTAAGCCCAGTGGGGCCAAAATCAACTAATTTGAGGGAAGATAGGAAAATCAGGTTACATATATCAGAAAATTCTGTGAAAAATGACGGTGTGGCGGCAGACATCTATGTATAGAAAGAATGTGCTAAATTGCAGTTTTAATACACGAAATAACAGCCATTGTTAATTAATTAACTACAAGTACTGAACATGAGTGTATATAACTGAATGTAATAGAAAATTGTGAAACACAAAATTTACAAATGGCTTTGCAGGCTATTTTGGGAAAAACAAAAGGCCTGAAATAAATCTAACATTTCTTACCTCATGGGAAATCCTACTATTACCATCCACTGCTTTTATTTGTGTGTTATTCAGTTTTACTAAAAGTTTGTTTGTTTTTTTAAAACAACATAGGTTTCAACTTTTCCTCCAAACTTTGGCTGTTTAACAGTAGTATTTATTCTATCCACTACTGATCATGGGAAAGTTGAAAATCACAGAGATTATCCTAAATGTACTTTTAATTTCTTGAATTAACAAGAAATAACTGTGCATAAAACAGAATGGTTTTAATCAAAGTAAATAATCTTCTTTTTTTAAAAATTTATGTAGGATTACAACACATTTGCTTTCTAACACTGAATATCTATGCTGATATTTCAAGCACCTCGTGGTTTTGGATCCTCGGTAACCATAGACTCCTGAAAGAATATGGTACTCTGTATGTAAGAAATGCTTTATTATTTCGAAACTTGGCAAGTATCTGTAAAAATACAGTTATTTTCCTGAACTTAATGTATGCATCCAAATAAAAAAAGTTAATGCATTTTTTACCTAAGGGACATTCAAATAAAAACCCAGCAATTTCAAAGGTTCCTAGTATACATGTGTTGTGTGTGTGTGTGTGTAATTTTTTTTTTTTTTACATTATACAAAAATGCAAGATTCTTCTTTTTCCCCAGTCTGTTCATTTCCAAAACTGACTATGATCTAATTCAGATAATAATTAGTCATATGAAAATTACTAATAAAGTTATTCAGGTGAAATTCAAAAAGCTATTTCCCAGAAAACAACAGGCATTGTAATCAGTTTGCTCAGGGGAAAGGGAGACGACTGAATTAATTCTTCAGAAAAAAAAAAAAATTAAATAAATAACTGGTGAAAGGAACCAATTTAATTGAATTTTATTTAAATATTTGTGATTTCTTTATTAGTTGTGAATACTTATTATTATTATGAATATAAATTGTTTTAATCAGAGCCGTGCACCGAATTAAATCTTGCATGCGAGTGAGACGAAGTGTATTTGAGGAGAAATCTGAAATGCGTAGGAATTATCTTTCCTTCCTCGGAGGCCACGGTGTCGCTAGTGTACACGTGATGCATAAGCAGCTGATGCTGGGCTCGACAATGGGCTCTGTTCTCTCCTGTCGGTGTTCCTCCCGTTCTCGTAGCCGATTATCAGGTTGACATCGGCGGCTTGCCCAGGTGGGGGGACCCCCCTCTCCGCCCAAAGACGAGATGGAGAGCACAGCGAGTCCCGACAGCTGGAAAAGACGGAAGGTAGGTAGGTGAGGTGGGTGAGATGTTGCGGGAGTTGACTAATTGCGGATAATGTATGGATGGACATTTCGGCCCTGGTATTATTATTGTTGTTGTTGTTTAAATATCCTTCTGTTTGGAGCCGGTAATACTAATAAAACTGATTGATGTTCTGTTCCGGCACAAGAGGGCGATTTACGGCTTTGTCTTTGGCAGAGTTGAAGATTAAAGGTCCATGTACCGTTTGTTTTTTTTATAGTTTTTAACCAGAAAATACCATTATAATTACTGTTGGGGAGATATATATATATATATATATTTCCATCTGACAGGGTTAAAGTCAGATTGGTTTAGAATAACAGAAGGCGAATATCGTCGAGGTCTGAGCCGAACGTCACATGACCAAAGTCGTGCTATCTCCCGATTTCAACCGGACCGCTCCCGCTTCGCACCGCAGTGTCTCCCGATTTTCGAAATCTTCCCGTTTCTGGGAGTTTTTTTTTTTTTTTTCTTTTTCACACCATTAAAAAAAAAATAGACAGAAGTCTGGCACCGAGCTCGACGGCGACAATGACACACACACACAAAAAAAAACAAGAACAAATGACTGAATCGGTTCGATTGCCGGAAATTCCCGGAAGCAGTGGAAGAGAAGGCGGCAGGTCCATCATCGAAAGAGTTTGAATTCATAATGAAACCAGCAGGGTCGATAACGACACCGAAAACGAATTTTCGCAGAACCAACTCGGGACCGAACGGCCCTTAACATAAAAAAAAAAAAACGACGACAACAACAACAACAAAACCAACCGAATTTTGTCAGAATTGCGCCAAAAGAGATTCCAAATCGATAAATATCTCGGCAAATGTTCAAGATTTTCATTGCGGCGACTGGTTTTGGCATCATCCAAAATTCCCGCAACCAGGGCCGTTCTTCCGGATGCTTCAGTGCGCTGCGGTCAATTAACTAATGGATCGAGATCGAAGACGGACAATCAGCGTTCAATCTGGAGGCTATATCGGCCCCGCGACTTTCCCTTCTGTTACGTATGAAATAAATGTGTGTGTGTGTGGGGGGCTCCTATCAAACCGCCCGACTTATTGGTGGTTAAAGGGTAAACGCTGAGAACAATGACAGTTCCATATGGAAGTCCGCCACCATAATTATCATAGTCGGATTAGAGTGCTTTTGAATGAGTATTAATGAATACTGTTATCGATCGGCTAGTTATGATCAGGATTTGACTGTAGGTACAATGTATATGATCTTGTAAATATTTCATACCAGCTTAATGACATGAATATATATATATCATATATCAAAAAGAACGATTAAAGATATTAGTTCTGAATGTTTCAGGAGAAAACCTAATAGGTGTTTTTCAGTTGAATTATTGGTTTTCAGCGTGTAACAGCAAATAGTTATTAGATGGGTTCCGCATCACTATTAAAGTAAAATTAACCAAAGTTGAGTTGTGATTTGTCATCGCTATTTACTGTATTAATTTTCATATTTAAAAGATTGGCTTCATTGTAATTGTTCTACAAATGGTAACCGACATCAGACACACGGCTTCCTTATTCGCGAAGGCTACCTTGAAAAGTGAAAGCTCTGTTCTTTCTTGCACCTCTCTCACCTTGCTTAGACATCGTGGAATCACAAGATGAGAGATACTGCACTAGAGTTTTCTAACTTTCCCCAAGTCTAATTACAGTGCATCATAAAACAACCCCCAAAAAGTGCTGTTTTTTTAAGAAAGAAAACCGGCAACAACAGGTTGTTGCATCCCAAGACACGGATATCTAGTAAGAATTAGTCATAAATGCTGTTACTTTAAGAATAATATGCCATAAGTAGTAATTAAAATGTTTTTAAAAAAGGGTGGGGGGTTACTCGACGGCAGCAAACTCGATACTTTTGTTGCATTCCGATGCCATCGAATAACTAAACTTAATTTTAAAAAGTTCTTAAAAATAATCGGTTATTTATCTAGGTGAACTGAACAAACGGTAGTCAGATAGACAGACAGGTAGTGGGATTTTTTGTTGTTTTTTTAATATTGAATAGCTAAATGGGAATATGTATGACAATCTTCTGCTATATCTTTCAAATTATTATTATTATTATTAAATAATAATAATAATAATATTAAGTTTAATTTTATTTGAATAGGTTTAGAATGAAATTTTAAAAAAGAGAATCTATCCCAGTTGCACCGAAAATCCAGGTTTTAAAGATTGGTTATCTCCCTTTAATAATAATAGTGTCTGATTAGGCAACGGTTCTGACGATGCGCGTGTACCCGAAGTCTCGCAACTTCTCGCGCCGCGGTCAGATGCCGTTGTTGTTGTTGTTGTTGTTGGTTGGTTCCCTGACGGTGTGTACGAAGCGCAATGGCGGCTTTAAAGGGAGTCCGACCACGCGCTTCCCGAAAGGGGAGCCAGATTCCTCGGCTGACATTGTCCAAAGGGGGGCTGAGGATCGACGGACGTTAGACGGGGGATTCCACGCAGGTATGAGGGCAAAGTGCAGGTATTCAGGGTCCCCCTCTCCCCACCCCGCCCACCCCACCATCCCCGCTGTCAGTTACTGACTCGTCGTGGCTGTGGAAGGGAGAGAGAGAGAGTTAGGGGTAAAATGGGACTCTCTGACAGGTGACACGACCCAGATGTCGGGGGGGGGCTCGATCCACGAGCGGTGGCGGCCGCCGTCGCCACAGGTGAACGAACAGACGGGTACATGTGCGGGAAGCAGGGATTCGAACCCCTCCACCCACCCCACCGGTGCCACGCCCGCCCCCCTCCACTTTCCCCGAACTTAGTGGAGTCAATCCTGCGAGAATTGCCGTCCAGTCCGACAAGCAGACAAATTACTCGACCCTGAGACAGTTTTCCTCCTCCCGTTCATCACCCTGTGTGTGACTCTCTCTCTCTAACGCGAAAGAACCCAATGATCTTCTGAAGTTACCATGGCAACTATTTAAAAATAAAAGGAAATAATTAAAAAAAAATTAAAAAAAGTTTATTTTCGTGTCTTGGGGTGGAACACTAAGTACAACCACCACCACCCCCCTCCTATATGTCATTTGTGTCTGAATCTCCAGGCTGGGGCCATCCCTCAAAAGATCCCTTAGTGTTTAATACCATATTTGTTTCTCTGCCCCCCCCCACCCTTCTTCCTTCCTGGGCACCAACCCAGTCTTTGTTTATTGATTGCTTTGACACTTGAAATGTTTATCTGGTTTTTCCTGAGATTTGCTTTAAAATAAATGTGTTAATTAATTGTGCGTGTAACCAGCTGAAAAACCAAAAGGGGGAGGGGGGTTATTAAAATAATAAGCTGATTAAGTTTCTGCAGAGATTAGGTCCAAGTATCTCTAGAATTAATGTTGAAATATAAAGTTATCTAAATACTTATGTTTGGTTATTATAAAATGGTGGGGGGGGTTCTTTTCATACTATTTCTGTAATGGCTGGTTGACCTGTTGGAAACCTCAGCAGTGGAATGCTTAATAATTGTTGCAATTAGTTTGGCCTATAATGATGCAGATAAGCAATTGGAAAGTTTAGCTACCTACATAAAGAAATGCATGCATGTGTTGAAACAAACAAAACTGAAAAAGAAAAAAAAAAGAGTTTAGAATAGTTAACCAAAAATAATCTGATGCTCAAAAAAGAGAAGAAAAAAAGACGACTTAAGTTGGGTGAGAAATGAGATTACAGTGGTAACTGAATGGTAACATGAGACATCTTTGTATGTGTGTGTGTGTAAATTTAATATACAGTAGCTCTCGTAACTTTAAAGTTTCTGAATCATTTCAGTTTAGTGAAGAACTTCATTTAAAAAGTATTCTTTCTTTTACCTTAATGGTAGGTGCACTCATCACAAATGAAAATTCTCATCAGATAAGTTGGTGAATAATTTTAAAAAAATTTGATTTTAAAAAATTATTGAAGATGATATTTTTTTAGAAAATTTTTTCTTTCATTAACATTAATAGAAATGAAATGAGCTTTTGTAACATAAGTATAATGATTTGTTACATTGCATATTAATGTTCCCTGTACTAAAAAATATAGTAGGGAAATGTGAGTTTTGCATTTTAATCTTTTATTTTTTTAACTTAAAAAAATGTACAATTTAAATTTCGTTACAGAATAGGAGTGACCATTATATGCCAATGGAGAACTATAAAGATGTCAATAAATTTGATGAATCAGTATCTGACAAAAACCAGCTATTCCACGAAGAAGAGCCAAAGTTTTCCACTCAGCTTTTTCCAGACAGCGACACAAAGTTTCCTTCTCAGCTTTACAGGGATGAAGATACCTCATTTTCCCAAAACCAAATAGCCAGCCAGCCTGTTATGGATGACCAGTACAAAGTGGTTGATTTTGCAGAAGTTCCTGAGCTGAACGATCAGACAGATTTCCAAGAGTTTTATCCAGGGATTGATGCTGTCCAGCTGACTGTAAATTCCATGGGGGGTGCTTCCGTTGATACACAGGACAGTGGAATGTACAAAGATGCTCCTCTTACATGTGGAAACATTCAGTTTTGGACTGATATTGTGGATCATGCAAACTTCTCGGTAAATTTGTGTTCTGCACACCCAAAATAAGCAGCAATCATTTTCTAAGCCTGTAGTCTTTGTATGTTGTCAGATGTATTTATATTCTGGTTTTAATGTTACAGTCATCATCTTTGGAACCGAGCAAACTTGGAAATTCATGTTGGATAACTTCTGCCACTTGACCCGCATACGCCTTTTTTTTTTAACACGACTCTTACCATTTCTCCTATAAATCAGTCTAAGAATGCCTAGGTGTATTGTTTTATCAAAATGAAGCTGGCTTATGTCATTGGCATTGTTCAAGGAGGGATGATGCAGACTATTGTTGTTTCCTAGTATTGCATTCTCATTTCCGGGAGATTAAGATGTCATTGGACTGACCAGTTTATGGAGAAACTGTTATAGATGCACTGGTCAGTGTCTGTCTCTGTCTCTCTCTCTCATCTAGGCATGGACAGGCTTGATTCTGTAGGTAAGATGGAAAGTAATTTATAACTGCCGTTTCTCAGCAGGATTGAATTGGTGGGGAAATTATGTTGGTACGGATTAACATTCAGGTTGGTTGCTGAACTGATCTCATCACCATTTGCAGGGGTGCCATGACTGTCAGGTACAGGGCTGATTAGCCTGCAGTCATCTCTCCGACCCAACAACAAGATCCCAACTTTATTGATGATAACGTCCGTCCACATCTTGCATATGTTGTTGGCGTTATGTTTGTTCACAGTGTCATTTGCATGGTGTGGCCTGCATGATCTTTAGACTTAATTCAGCTGAAAGTGGTTTTGGTCGAAGAATGGCTCAACATCCTGCAATAACAGCTGAATCATCTGATTTGGTCAGTGCCAAGATGTGTACAAGCTTTGGAGCCAAAAACTGTCATGCATTGTTAAAGCCTTTTCTGCTACTGTCAGTTTGTCTGACAGTTTTGTTTTTACCTGGCTATTTAACTTAGCATCAATTTATTTTATGGAGAATTTAGATCAGTATTCGGGTCTTCAACGATACAAGCACAACAGGCTCAGAAACACTTGTTTCTTTCTTTTTTTTGTTTTGTGAATAGTATATAAACACTTTTTTTAAAAATTGTTAATTTATCATAAGCTTCACCTTTAATTGAAATAATTTTCAGGTGTTAAACGAAGTTTATATAGATATTTATTGGGATGCTTGTCTGTCTGTCTCTCTGTCTATGTGTGAATTTTTACATCAAGTCTGAATAGATGTTTAACACTCTCCCTACCAGTTTTAATGGCAATATTCTTTTATAATGGTATTGGAAATAACTTACTCTTTATAAACATTAAAAGCAGCTCAACTTAAATTTGTATGACCATTTGACTGTAAATTACTTTCATGTACAGAACTGAATGGGATTCAACTGTAGCTAGACTGCACGCACACAACTACCACCACCCTCCCCTCTGCTGTATGTATACATGACTATTTTATTTGATGTTTAGTTTGATTTTCTGTGGAGGCAAGCATCTGGTATCTGTGGTCTGACTGACTGGTTGATTTGTTTGTTTAGGCCAAGAAGCACTACGTTTGTGTTCCAGTTGACACTCCAACCGATGAGCTGGCCGACTTCATGGCCACCTACTGGCGCATGCGAAGTCCCAAGATTGTGCTTTCTGTTGTATCGGGGGTTAGGCATTTTAAGGGCTGGAAGAATGTGAAAATAAAAGAACAGTTTCAGAGGGGAATCATTAAGGTAAGTTTTTTTTTTTTGTTTGTTTTAAAATTTTAAAAAATCTACCTTTCATGCCATAGATTTTGAGCAAATATGTTCTAAAAATCGAGTGCAATAGGAGATCCCTTGTTGTAATGTTTAGTTCATAGTTGAATTAATGGAGGTTTTGTTTGGCCATTAATGTAAGAGGAGTTCATTAGTACAGCCTTAGAATTTGGCTCAGGGCCATTTATCACTCTTCACTCCTTGCCTGAGAAACTTATGGTATAAAAGGATCCATCATTTGCTTTTTAGATTTTCAGAAGGAATTGTATGCCCTGCTACTACACTCCTTCGATAAAGGTTTAAGGGAGACTTCATTTTTCATTTGACAATGGGCATTGTTTCTACAGCCCTTGCTGACAACAAATTCTGACTTAGCCATTGTCATATTGTAAAACAACTGTTCATTGGCTTTCTTTATCAACAGTTAGTGGGGGGAATCGTCCATTGACTCCAGTTTTTGTTTTTTTTACTTTTCTGACAACTGAACAGAATTAAGGAGGCATGTTATTATTGAAAGGCGCCATTTGGAAGCCAAATCTCTGGATTTAGTTCTCTATAGCCGCAGATTTCTTTTAAATTAATGTTTCTCTTTCTCTCTCCTTTACTCGTGATGCAGGCAGCGAATACTACAGAACTGTGGATCATAACTAATGGTCTGGACTCTGGCATAGCAAAGACTATTGGAGATGCTGTGAGGGAAGAACGGGCTCGTAGAGTCAGTAATCGCATCCAGCATATGTACCTGCATGGTAATGAAGCTCCTGAACGACTGCCAAAGGTGACACTAATGGGAATCATGCCAAGGGAGTGTGTTGAATATGCATCTTCATTTGATGGAGTTGTAAGTTTGCTTTTTTTTTTTTTAAATACTATTTAGTTCCTCTTTTTAGTTTTTTTGCTATATTTTCATGAGAGAACTTGGTCTACCGTTACTATACTTTGTACTGTATTACAATTCACTCATCTAATACACTACCACCTGTTTTTTTTTAAAAATTATTTATTCTTTACCTTTCAAATTTCAAGAACCTGTAACATGAGAATTTTACATTGTTTACTGGGGCTGCTAGATTTAGACAGGCAGCTAGCTAGCAGTTGCATTTGAAGAACAAAAGTAATAGGATTTTGTCAGATTGTATTTGACTGGACTAACAGTCAGCAGTAAAAGTTAATGTCTATTAATTTTTCCTTTAAAAAGAGGATAAAATAAAATGCAGGTTGAGAATCCCTTATCCAAAATCCTTGGCAATGAATGTTTCGGATTTTGGAATATACGGCATAACTTGGTAGCTAACCCAACGAAGTCCATTTACAACATTATAACTGCGTGTGGATACATGTGGCCTACAGGTAGTTTTACACAATATTTTAAAATCATTTTGTGCATGAAACCATAAGAAAAAGATGTACATTTAACCATCAGAAAGGTAAGCTATCACTACGGCAGGCCTGCCGGTACCGTAGGGGTATTTGCAGCCCCCTTTCGACATTTTCGAAGCATATTCACACCAACCAAAAAGCACAAAAATTACAGCGAGTGAAGCGCATACGTCAAGCGTGATAGGAACCGCACAGTGCCCAGGAATCTTCTGGAATTTTCCACTGAAGGTGCTCCAAAATCCGAAACGTTTTTGGAGCTTTTCGGATGAGGGATTCTCGACTTACCTGTGGAATGTTAAAGTGATGTTATATTTGAAAATGAGATTCGGATGTTTTGAGGCAGTGCGGACCCAAATAATAGACTTGTTCAGCTATCAGTGTCTTTTAGTTCTAGCAGCTAGTACAGGCTGAAAGTTGGGATGAAAAGAACAATTTGCATATGTTTTGCCACATTTCATCATTACATCATGTTGCACTGGTGAAACTTTTGCATCTTATTGTATTTCTCTTTATAAGTTCATTGATGTTTGTATTATTTATTAAAAAAAAATCCAGTATAAAAACTTTTTTTTTTAAAATCACCATAGCATGTCTGTATCACAGCTGTTCTTGCCGTGCGATAATGTTTGCATCATCTCTGTGGTTCTCTTCATCGTAATGAAGTGTTTTCAACTCTCAGCACACAGTTTCTTTTTTATGGTCTGAGAAAGATGCAAATACTTTGTGGGGGATGTGCACCTTGATTTTTAAAATGTAACATTTAACTGCTAAACAAAGCTTGCTGCAACAGACTGGAAGCAGGAGTATGACATGAACATTTGTCCTGTAAGAAACAAGGTTTCATTAACCAGCTGTATTCCATCGTTTGGTGTCCTAGTGCAAGCTGAAATAATAACACTATTACTAATAATACTGGGAAGTGTTTATACATTATGAGACTGTTAGTCTTTAAAGAAACCATGTGAAGAGTAAAAACCTTTACCATATTCTGCTTTTGTGTGTGTGTGTTTGTTTGTTTTAAAATGCCAGCTCAGTGAGGAAAGAAGCAATTTTGCTGATGACTTTTATTTTAATTTTACAGTATGAAGGACCAATCATAATAAAAAATGAAGGGCACAAACCGAGCAGTCTACGTTATGAACTAAACCCTGACCATACTCACTTCATTCTGGTGGAGGAAGAAAGCAAGACTATTTTCACAAACTTTCGGTGTCTCTTCGAGAAAAGACTGGGCTACCAGCTTGGCCATCCTCGCTGGCTGCGTCGTTTTTTCAGCTTTGGTGAGAAAGGTGGCGGTTCGTTCAGGAGAGTTGTCCCCTCTTTTTTTTTTTGAGAGACAGGGAGAGAAGACTATGGTAGGAAAGTCACTTAGACCGCTGCTGTTGTTTCACGACGACAGATCCGTGTTCTGTCTTTAGCGGCTGTTTGTTTCCTAACCTTGTTTGAAGCAGAACATACACAGTGGATCGCATTACCCCCTCTGGGGTCACTATTTTAAGAGAATTTTACAACAAATACCAACCAGCCAAGCTGGTGCTAAAGAGGAAAAAATGAATTACATTACTTCTCATTGCAAAGTTTTAGTTTGTTTTTTTTTTTCTTTTATAACTGACTGACCCCTGATGTCACCTTTACGTGTCACCGTTCCATGTTGTTTACGCTTGGCTGTTGCTGAAATGCGCTGTAGTTCGCCATGTTGGATTTGTTGCTCGACGCGTCAAAGCAAGATTTCAGTTGGTGTTAAGAAAACCATTTAAAATGGCCATGATTATTAGTTGGGAGCAAACAACATGAAATGGTGGTGTGTAACGGTGACACCAGGGGTCAGCGAGTTAAAGGAATGCAAATGTAAAACTGAAATAGCTGGTGCAGTGAAGTATGAAAATACTGATGAAGAAAACCAGCTTGGATCACTGAGTTAAAGGTCTGGTTTGGATGATTCAGTTCTTGTATTTCATCTTGAAAGTAGCTTTCTGAAAAATGGTATTTTTTTTAGACAGTTTGCTTATGAAGTCGGATGTATCTCAAATTAAAATCTTTGTCATCACTAACATATGATTCTCTAAAACCATTAAATGCACATGTATCCTTTTTTTATCTTTTTACATTATTGCATAACTAAGGTTTGTGCTAATTTAATGGCATCTTTTTTTTCCTCCATCTACAGAATCCTGTGATACTGAAGAAGAGAAGAGAGATATCAGTAATCAGTCAATCCCAGTGGTGGGATTGCTGATTCAGGGTGGGTTCCAGAGCATAGACCACATCCTATACTTTCTTAAGAACAAGATGCCAGTACTGGTTCTGAAAGGCATAGGCGGCGTAGCTGATCTGATTGCTTATTGCTACGAAGAACTGCAAGAAAGGTATGCACCCTATTGCCTTCGTGCCAGATGCTCATAAATCGAGAGTCTACTTAACTGTCATGAGTCTCAAGGCGCGCAGTTTTAATCATAGAGGTCAGTCAGGTATTCCCATGAGTTTATTTTTTTTTTCTAACCAATAAAAAAAAAAACACTTTTTCGTTAGCTGGCTCAGCTTAAATAGTCATTTCTGCCCCCTTTTTTTAAAAAAATTATTACACCTTGAATCATGCTAGGACTGAGGTTCTCTTTCTCTCTCCCTCCCTCTTTACATTGAATTAATCTTGCTTTCAGCTCGTAACGTACCAGGTGAGCATCTCTTAAATTGTATGCTGCCATAAGATTTTGCATGCTAATTAAGAGCATAAAACAGTTCACTAAACTTTTTATTTACATCTTTTTGAGTGTGTTCTCATTTTCTCTTTCTTGCTATACGAAAGCAAAACTTGGAGCGCATCCTGGAACATACCGAGATTCTTCTTCTCCCAGAGAGAGAGAGAGAGCTGGGAGACTTTTATTTCACTACTATTCCCTTGTGTGTGATGCTGTTCACTCTCAGTAGCTACCGTAATGTAACGGTTGAAAATGCATGCGTTGTATCTTTCTGAAAGTGCGAGTCGCGTGTGCGTGTAAAGTATTTTGAACTGATCCAGAAATGATCAGTGGAGATAATTTTAATTTTGTTAACCACAATGGTACATTCACATCGATTTTTCTCATCAGTCCAGAGCCCGTAAATACATGCGCTAGGGGCAGAATTTTCTTTTCCACTTTCTTTTTTTTTTTTTTGCATCAAAATAATTGTGCTTTTGTAATTGCTGTTTGCAGAAGCGACCTGGACTTTGAAGAGAACGCTTTGAAACCAGAATTAATCAAAAGGCTCACGAAAGCATTCCCTGATGATTTTAAAGAGAATGACATTGCCAGAAACACGTTTAGGGACAAGATATTGGAGTGCGTGAAGTGTGCGCAAGAGGTAGGTAAGTTTTTTTAATTGTACGTATGTACGTACGACACACGCACGTGGGGTGGGGAAGGGAATCCCAAAAGAAAGAGAAACAATTTCAAAATTTGTCTTATGTGTGTTTTAGTACAAGGATGAATTTTCCCTTATTCTCATAAACTGCACTATGATAAAGTTTGAAAGCTTCTGTTTAAAAAAAAATACATTTATTCCGATTAGAACCATCGCGTCATCAGTTAATTTGAAGGTTCAGTAATTGATAAGTCCGGCCAGGGAGGCGATACAACGCACAGACAGAAAACCGTGGTGCAGATGCTAAAATGTGGTTCAAGCGTAAACCTGAATAAAACCATTTTCTTTTGAATCTGCAGGAAGAGCAGTCATTCCTCACGTTTGTCAACATGAAAGGCTGGGATGCCAACCTCAAAGACCTGGACAAGTATATACTCAGAGCACTGTTCAGATGTAAGCTTCCTTTTCTGTGTCGTCGTAAGAATGGTTGTACTAAAAATGTTCCTCCAGTCTCTCTCTCTCTCTCTCTAGAAACAAAGCTGGTAGCCAATTAAATAAGCGCGCCGCTTCTGACTCTCCTGCGTGACATCGTTGCTAGACCTTTTCCTGATAATTTCCATCTTGAAATTAACCTTTTTGAATACAGGCTGCTGTGGTGATGTTTGTTTGTTTGAAAGCTGATCAATTTCTTAGCTGAAGCTTATTTGACGGCTGTTGTGTGCAATTAGGTTACCTTTCGATCAGTAAATGCATGGATTATTTAAAATTGTAAATTCTCTTTGTTAGATGCAGGTGTAGGGTTGTTTTTGTTTTTTTTTTTTTTAGAATTTTATCTTTATTGCATTTTGTTAAATTTAAAAACTTCTATCTGGCTACCATCTTCCGAACCATGCTATACTTTAAATCTGTATCACTGAGCACAGGTTGAGCTGTAGGAGCTGTGAAACACTCTACCTCCCTCATTAATACATTAACCCTTTGTAACAACAAATCTGTGTATCGCTCCAACCCCATGTTTTACGACCAGCTCATCACAAATGCTAACTGGTGCTGGTTGGGGGGGTGGTGGTACAATACAAGGGAGGTAAAAACTGATGTGGTGTTATTCGGAGGTTTAAGAAAAAGTAAATTTTTAATTTATTTTTTTATCAAAATTTCAAAACTGGTAAAACAGAGGGAAAGGTGGGGCAGTTGAAGTGCTGGTCTTGGAACTAGCGAAATTTAGATAAAAGAAACAAAAGGCTTAAGTTTTTCAGTGTGGCATCTGTCAAAGAAGATCAGGTGTACGCATGGTCGACCGCATTAGCTGTTTTTGGATATTTTCAAAGGTGTCATCTTTAACAAGGTATAGAGTAATACAAGGGGGGGAAATGCAGTGAAAGAAAGAAATCTCAAGAAAATACAAGTACTGAATGAGGGGGAAGAGAGAGAGAGAGAGACTGATTTGACTGACTCTCAGCTGCAATTAGCAAATGTTTTTTTAACTCGTTTAAAACCAACAGCTATCAGCTTTTATTCGTAATTTTTGTTGCTCTCCTATTTAAGTCGGTTTTTATAGCACTTAGAGAATTGCGTGACAGAGAAAAGAGGGGACACTGTATAAACCTCTAAAGTTAAAATCCATTATCGCAGGTTTTATTTTTTTTATTATTTTAGGGCGAGGTAACTCCTCGTGCATTTTATCCACTTTTACCTAGAGTGTTAACTGGGGCGTGGGAGGGAGGGGGCTCTTACTCGTGAAACAAAGGGGTCTAAAACATCATTTAAAAGGGTTTCTTTGTAACACAGCCAGCCTTTTCTTGTTGTATTATGTACAGTTGTCGATTGGTGTGCTTTCATGTGTTTTAGCTGAGAAATCGTTTGTGTGGCGAGAACAGATCTACAAAGACCTTCAGCTGACCTTGGACTGGAATAGGCCGGATCTGGCTTTGTCTGAAATCTTTGAGAGAGAGGACTGGACAAAAATAAAGGCAAGTTCTAGTTTGTTGAACAACTTTGGGCTTTAAAGAAAAAAAAAAATGCCAGTGTGAGGGAGGGAGAGTGTGTGTGATGACAGATTTTGGGATTTTTCCATGGGCGGTTAACTTCAGTGCGAATGGGACCAAAAGGGCCCTCCCAGCAGTCTACAGAAACCTTCTCCTGCAGAATTAGTTATAGAATATTAAATGCAAAACAAATGAAAAATGTATGCAGAAGTACGTGCACAATGTGGTTGGTGAACTCTTTTAGTAGCTAACCGGAAGAAAAACGAATGTGGTGCTGTACTTCTGGCAGTAATCTGAAGCCCTTTCACATTTCATGGTCAGCCTCTTGTAACCATGAGACATGAATAAGAGGGAATTGGCCGCAATTCTATGCGAACAAGCTACACCTGTATAATAACACATGCTCTCTCTCTCTCTCTTTCATGTTTGTTTCAGGTGGAAAAGAATATTTTTGAGCAGGCACTGATAAAAAAGGATCGGGAAGAATTTGTGGCACTCTTCCTAGAAAATAACTTCCAGGTCCACAAGTACCTCAACCACAAGAAACTGAAATTTCTTTTTGAAAAGGCTGAAGACCGTGAATTCTTTGTCACAAATTGCATGGTGGCCATACTAGGAAAAACTGTAAGTATAAAAAAAATAAAATGAATTTTCCACATTTGTTTTTTCATCTGTAGAAATTTATTTTGTAGACAACCAACGTCTTTTTTGTTGTTGTTTTTTCTTTTTCTGGGTTGTTCGCGATGTGTGGTGTAGTGTAAAGTTCTTGTGTACATGTAGATTTCCGAAGAGAAGGGAATGGGTGGGGAGGTCAAAACCTCTAGTGGAGCAAGCTCCGAGTTTGGGGCGAAACCTACCAACATCTTCGCAAGAACCGATAACAAAGGGACAGCTAGTGGCCCAGTGGTTAGGATCTTGGTTGTGACTGCCTCAGCTTGGTGCACCATCCTGCACAGTTTCTTCCCACTGCACTTCACCAACTAGTTGCGCTGTATTTTCTCTGGTTTCCTCCCACATCAAAAAATGAGTTCTGGTATGGGTTTCCCTGCCAAAGTTGGCGCAGGATGGGCAACATGCTCTAGTAATTTTAAGCATTCAAACTTTTGTCTGCCTTCTGAAGCAAATTTCTTCAAGTTTCCACGTCCGGAATCCACTTCATTTCTTTATTTAGCATTTCTTTTTTTACCTGACAAGGTTGACGGAGAATTTACCCATCTATCCATTTGTTTTAATCTTCTTCCAGGGAGAGCAGCCGTTGGTGAGTAACTTCCTGGACACTGATTTGAATCGGCTCATTTACAAACTGTCGGGAATCAGAGATTTTGTCCAGCCGTATGAACTGTCGATGAATTCAGTGGGACTGTACGTGCTCGATCCAGCTGTGGCCGAAAGAAAGGTAATAGCCCTGACAGAAAACACTAATGTCACAACAGTTTTAACTTCCCTCTTGAAATTGGAAATGCTAGGCCTTCCCACGTGGTGAAGTACTGGCAGACACACCCAGCACCATCTTCCTTACCAGGGTTGTCTACCTTGCAAGTATCAATCAGTGTACAAAAGAAACAACAACGAAAATAAAAAAACAAAAGTTTTTGTGGTAACGTTGAGCTTTCATTTTTTTTTTACCATTGTCGTCTACTAATTATTAGCAATGTAATGTCTGTTTCTGTGCAGGTGAGATACTTTTAATCTTTTTTCTTTTTTTTTTTTTGTTGTAATAAGGCTCTGAACTGTCTGATTTTTTGGGCGGTGCTGATGAATCGACACAAGATGGCCAAGCTGTTGTGGGGCCGTTCCGATGACCCCATACCTGTCGCCCTCATCTGTAGCAACATCTACAAGCAGCTTGCAAACTTCTCCATGGAGCTGTATCTGCGTCATGAGATGGAGCAGAATGCAAAGTAAATGCTTTTGCGCTGTACAGATTTTTTTTTCAAATGGTGATGAGATTTTAATGTCAGTTTGTTGTGCAGAAAAGTGTTGGTGCTTTACGCTGGCTTTTGAATATTTGTTGGCAGTATTAAGATGTTTAATAATTATGAGTTATCTTTCGCTGGCTGGCTAACAGATAGAACAGCCATTGTTGTTCATCTTCTATCATAAAGCTATTATCTAAACACAGTCAACATGTAGGTAAAGAACTATTTTGTTGTTCATGAAATAAATTTTAGTATTAAAATGGGTGAATTTAAAACACTAGTTTAAAAAAAATGGAAGTGGGTCTTTAATTTCAGTTATATTAGTTTATATAAATATTAATACTTTAAAAACAAAGGGATTTTTTTTAGACAGCATGTTTGTAATGTTTGCTTTATTTGTGATATATAATTGGTCTGTTTTTGTTTTATAATATGTGTATAATAAATGGTGGCAGTTTGTTATGCTCTGTGGAGCGGTGGGAAGGTAGCTTGTGGCAACTCTGCAAGGTACCAGGTGGGGACAGCACAGAACGTCCAATACGGGTAACATTAACCAACATAATGAAATTCTACTTGATTAGAAAGGTGAAGCAAACCTAGAGTGCCTTAGAATGGTTGTTGATACAGAAGAACCATTTCACTGGTCAATACCAAGGGCTGTCCAAACCCACAGGAACTGTCCACTGTAACCATAACTATTGAGAATGCTACACTAATGTAAACATCCAGTGTATACGTCTGTTTTCCATTTCAGAGAGTTTGGTAAAATGGCTCTTGGCATACTGGACATAAGTTTTCGTGATGCTAGCGCACAAGCATACAGCATGCTGAGCAAACCACTGCCAGACTTCAACAACAAGACGCCCATGGAGATTGCCCACGATACAGGCTACCTCCACTTCATCGCTCATCCTTGCTGTCAGAAGTGGTTGACGAAGAAGATGTTCGGTGCGATAGTAGTGAAGGAGCTTGACTGGGGAGTGTTTCGTCTGCCTTACTGGTTCAAGGTACAGTGTGGATAATTGCCACTTAACCCAAGGAGGCAGCGCATTGGATTAAACAGCTAAGCTAAGGAATTGTGCGATTTTAACAATCTCAGAACCCCCCCCACACACACACACACAACAACACACACACACACACACACACACACACACACAACACATTTTTTATTGCTCGTTGTCCCTTTAAGGAATTCATAAATTTTTTATTTTAAATTGGCCTTTTTATGCAAGACACCGATATTCTGACCTCCAGGTGCCAGCTTTAGCTCCCTCACCCATGGCTGGCTCCAGGACGAGGACGGCATTCGTTTCCTTCCTCGATAACTCTGAACGCCGCTTGAGTGTCTGCATGGTGAGCAATCAGCCGTGGTGTCATTGATGAAAGGAAAATAGACCGGATCTTTCACCGTTTTCATTCTTGCATCTGGTCGAACAACTTGAGTTTGCTCTGATGATTGGATACTTTTACTGTTTTCTTTGGGTGTGCTGCGCAGGCACCCTAATGGAATCCTTTAAGTTTGGTGGCATAATAAAGTTACAGCTTAAAAAAATAAAAGAGAAGTGATTGAATGCTTATCAATTAGTGAAGATTGCCCAAGGGTAGATTACCTGTTGAACTTTTTAAAATTAGTAACACCTTTGCTTAATCACACCTTTGCCCCGAAGTCGACTGCCATTTCTGATGGAGGGACGATTGCTGTGCTGACTAACTTCATAGCGGGGTTCACACAGGCAACAGAAGAATCAGAACTTCAGCTGTTGGTCAAATTCTGTCTGTAGTGGGATCATTTACTTAATGCCTTGTGTTGTGGGGGGGAAGGGGAACCAGATCCTCCCCTCCCCTCAGCAGGAACAACAGAGCCGGCCCGGTGGGGCAGGTGGTAGCGGGTTAGCTCCGTAAGGGGACTGTTGCTCCTGTACCGGGTTCGATCCCAGGCTGGGGTCGGAGGAGAGTTGTCGCTGATGATCGCCGTAGCGTGAAACAGCTGTACGGCATCTCCTTGGTGTCCGACGTGAGAGAGACCTCCCGGGTCCTTGGGGCCCACGGTGTCGGGGGACCGGGCCGTTTGTCGGCTCGACGAACATCTCTCAGTAACGAGGAGGACTCGACAGAGAACAGGCCACTTGTCTTTACGGGATGCGATGCCATTGACAGAACCTCGTTCGGAAGTCCAACTCGCTCAACACAACAACAACAACACAGCAAAACAACAGCAACAACAAAAAGGGCATTGCATTGTTCCCTTTTATTGTAGTTGTGTTAATTTCAGTCACCTTCGTAAGGTTCTGGCAGAGAACGACACCCATTTTAAAACACGTTTTCCTTTTTAAAATCGATTATCTTGCTGCAGATAGATACGAGAGAGAGAGAGTTTTGGCATGACACCTGGTGGTATTTTCAGAGTATAATGTCTCCTGGAAACATACGATTTAGCACTCTGTGCTGCACAGTAATTAATAGCTTCTAGTGATTTGACTCTTTCCCAACCACACAATCAGTGCTGGCATCAATTGCAGATATGTGGGAGAATGTTGAATTTTGAGGTTGTTCTGTGTAGAATTCTGCAGTTATTTACTTGATTTATGGAAAGTTTGTTTCTTTGATAGCATTTTGTTACTATCTGTTTGTTTCTCGTTGTAAGAATTTTGAAAAGGTCAGTTAAGGATGGATTGGGGGTTGTGGGAAATACTTAATCCAGCTTAGATGCTAGTTTTCTAAAATGGCAGAATGGTTGTGAATTTTGGGGAGGTTGTGTGGTGTGGTTGGTTTTTCGTAATTTTTATAAAGGAAAAAAATAGAAACTTGCATAACTTGTTCTTTCAGATTATAGCCAGTGTTTTTCTGATCTTCCCGATGTACATCTGGATAAAGTTCAGCCCAGGTCCAACACGGTCCAAGGTGGAAATTTTCACCATAGGTTGGTACCACATGCACACACATTCATATTAACTTGGAATAGCAAATTCAAGGATTCTACCATTTCTAGGGAGCATTGGCATTGAAAGAGTGGTAAAAGAGAGAGAGGGGGGAACCTGAGGTCAGGATTAGCTGGAACTCTGAGGTGAAGTTTTCTCGTGATGAAAACCATTTAGCTAAAAGTTACAAGCATATTAATCTTTGTTGTTATTGTTAGAGGTCAGAAATTTTAAATTGGGAGTTAGCGGCAAGAGGCGTACTGAATCTTAGTCTTAGATTTGTGTGTATTTACGTGCATGTTTTAAAAGCATTTCTTTATTTTCAGACGATGTAGATGATGATAGCGTCAGTGATTCCACTGATGATGGAAATTTGCCGCACTCCAAGTCCATGCTGGAAAAAGAGTTTCGCAGGGTAACCTTAATTTAGCAATTACACTAATGAATGTCTGAGCATTTTCACAAAGTTACTGCAAAACCCACTATATACTTTCTCGTGATCACTACCTTATGTTTAATGATGTACGTCTATTAAAAGCTACCATGCGCACAACAGGTGAATTTTTTTTTAAATTGTTTTAAATATAAATTTAAAGATATTAACTTGATTAGCGCCGCAATATGCTTCTTAATTTCGAAATGACATGGTTCGTTTCTAAGCCTGTTTTGGATGTGATTAAATAGATAGAAATTTTAAAATATCTCTTTAATTAGTGAATCTTTCGCATTACTTGCACAGTAGGGCTGTTTATTTTCGTGAATGTGTGTGCTGGAAAAACTAAAAGAGAGGTAATTAGTTGCATGATAAAAACAAAACTGTCTTAATTGCTTGACATAGTAACTGGCTGCCTGACATTACTAAGCCTGTTTGTTGGGGAAATTGACAAAGAAAGACGAGAAATAGAGCTGGCCACCTTTTTTTTGCAGTATGAAGAATTGCTACCTTGTTTAGCAGTGAATCCTTGTATCACTCACTGCCTGATGGAGGTTCCCTCGCGTGTGAGAGCTTTTTTTAAATTACATCATGTTAGGTGGGATGTGGATAGGTTCTTCAGCTGACAGTGCAGATAATCTAACAGGCGTTTTATTGAAGTTGCATCATATCAGGGCTTTTGGATGCCCATGGTTGAACACCTTGATTCCTGTTTCAGACCATGGCCACAGTACCATCGTCATGAAGAATATGGGCATTAGATCTAGGTATGCCTTGTTGGTACTGTGGATGTGTTTAAAACACCAGTGTACTCAGTAGAATTTAGATATCCTTTGATAAACACACATTCTGTCTTTCTGCCATGGCGTTTTCTCCTTCATACTTGCCCATGGGCAGAAAAGACAGGTTTTGAAATCTTCAATCCCAAATCGAGATCTCCAAATGCGAACTGCTGAACCATGGACTCAATGGAGAAAAGTATGCACTGGCAATATGTGAGGGTTTTGTCAACAGACTCCTGTCCTGTCCAGATCTTTCGAAGTGTTTTATTCCTATTGGACAGACAAAAAGGGGTTCTTAACATGTTACAGCATCCTCTGTAGCCAAGTCGGCAGTGATGTTGGTTCGTTCTTCAGCTCATTTCTGTTGCACGGGGATGGTTTGTAACGAAATGGTGATTGTGAATGTGGCAGGTGAAAGTATGTGCATTTTGTGCTGTCACTGTCGAAGGCCTTCTGTGTCGCTTTTTGTTATGGCAGTGATGTTTGCCTTGGTAAACTTTGTAATAAAATTGGCCTTTAGCAGCCCACCATAGACTCTGTCCACTCTCTGAACGGCCTTCAACATGATCCTAGATAAACTGGAATTTTGTGGGATTTGCCTGTTTTTTAAATTTTTTGCCATATTGATAATGCGCAGTGGTCACCTGACCACCTAGATGTCCAGTATATACATAACCACACCCAAAGTATGTAAATTTCTGTCGAGTGCATACTTAAATGATATTTTGTAGAAATTCTTCTGATTAAAAGAAACAAAGCAAGGACTAGTTTTTTCAAGGTTATTCATTCAGTAAAGCAGGTGAAGTAGGAGTACCCGGTAATAATGATAAACATCAGTAACTAGTCCAGATCTGTCACTGTTAACTTTCCTTCGTAATTAAGCATTCAGATTGATTGGAAATACTGTAGAAACCCAGCACTGGAAACTTCAGCAGTATTGCCACATTCTGTTAGATAGATTTTATCATCTCTACCTCTCAAATAAAACTAAACAACCATGCTTTTTTTTAAATAAATGTTTTTATTTTGAAAGTTAGCCACTGTCTAGAATTACGATGCTTTCCTTTCCATTTTTCTTAATGGGTTGCTGAATAATGTGATTAAAAACTGTTTTCCTCTACTTCTGCTTGATGAGCAGAAATTTTATTTTTTTAAAGCATTTGTATCATCTTTTTTTTTTTTCCAGAATGGAAAGAAACCATCTGGAATTAGACTGCGGACTGTTCTGAAGAAAAGGCGTGAATTCAAACCACCATTTTGGAAGCAGATCAATCTTTTGTGGAGTGCACCGATAACAAAGTTTTGGATGACGCAGGTGAGTGTTATTCCTTTAATGTGTTGACATTTTAAAGAAAAAAACAAAAAAAACAATTTTGCACCTCTTGAAATTTCCACAGTTTAGATGCTACCAGATAATAGAGATTACATCACCGGTTTATCTGATGGCTGGATTGCTTCCTTACATCAGAAGTCAAACATATCCATTTGTAATTGGTCTTCTGCATCATTGTGTATCTGTAGGTATTTTTTCTCTCCCGCATCACGGTGACTGGGACATACAAAAATTCAGAACCTGATTGCAAGCCAAAGTAACGCTCTGTCTGAGAACCACTGGTGCCACTTGCAGACACGATAAACCCGTCAATGATTTAAAATTTTTACCAGCGACATTTTCCTCGTAGTGCCATCTAGTTCCAGAACTCTGCTTTTGGCCTTTTGGATCACTTGGCTGGCTGTACATTTGGTCAGCTTTGGTTTACATTAGAGGAAAACTGCCCACGGCTTTAAGGCAGACTGAATTCTGCTGCAACTGGGCAGGGGAGGGATCTGTCTCTCCACATACTAACAGAAACTGATTCTCTTGACAATGTGCTCCCATCAGCATTGAATCTCTCCCTCACTGTTGAAAACAGTCTTGCAGAGATGCTCACTATTATACATTCTCGCTGTTTCAGTAAAGTAGCATTCGGGAAGTTGGCATTATCAACTTTTCAAAGTGTTCTATTTTATTGAGATGGATTAATCATTGCAAACCTGTTGATATTTTCAGGTTATTCCCCTCATTTTAGTTGAAAATGCATTAGAAGCTACCAGCAAGAATTCAGCAGTTGGTAAAAAAAGAAAAGGCAGACAGCACTGGTGCAAATCTAACAAAATCCCAAACCTTTCTGCCAAAGCTTAATTTTTGTGCTTTAAATATCTAAATTTTGTATGTACACAAAACAGCAGGGCTATAATATTTAATTTTTTTTTTCTGTATGTTGAAGTAGATCTAGTATTTGAGGAATTTCTAATTGCAAGTTTTGTATTGCTCTCTCTCTCTCTCTCCAAAAAAGCATTATATTTTATAATTTTCATTAGGTATTCTACTTTATTTACCTGGGCATTTTTAGCCTGGCTCTCCTGTGGCCTACATGTGGTAACTTCTATCTGGATTTGATTGTTTGGCTGTGGACTGCAGTCATCCTGACGGAGATAGCCCGGAGAACGTACATCAAACATCAGGTAAACCAGACAGCAAGTGTTCTCTTGTCTGACTCTCATCTAACCAGTTAAGATAGGCCAGCTTCCCTAGTGAGTATGAACTCACTGGAGGGGCATCTTAACGACAACTGTATCTCCTTTCTGTCTCCACAGTATTGTACTGTAAAAGTTGGTTTCTCATACTAATGCTAACATTCCAAGTCTGTTTAACTTTGCTAATATATTATTTCACTTGTGGTTTGAAAACTAAACTGGTGAATGGAAAAAAAAAACAACCTTCAGAAGCAGGTAAAATGAAGTATGAAGCAGTCCATTAATGCACGAAATAATGGTATTTAAAGCTTATTTAAGAGTTGCTTGTTGGAAATTTCCACTCGCTAGGGTGATGCACGATGATGCTGCTTTACAGTTGTCTCCACAGCAACATTTGTCTCATTGAACTTTGAACTGCAACAAGAAGACTCTCTTGCTTCAGCCAATCTTCTCCCATTTAAGCGTCCACAAAAAAACTCTTTAGTCTGCACTATTTTGCACACAGCAGATTCTTTTAACTTAGTGCACTGCATCTTTACTAGGTGGCAGTGATAGAATTTCAGGCCCCGACTACTTAGCTTAATTATGGTTTAGCATCACATTACTGAATCACTGATTCCTAGATCTGCTCACGTTTCCCATGATTCCATGCACTAACTACATCTGTAGTCAAATGAATTTCTGAGCAGCTTTGATGGCAATATCACAGATGGCTGGCACAGTGGCAAGTTAATCTAGTACGATTCATTGATGGAATGAATTCTGTATTATACTACAACTATTTGCTTCTGTTTTCCATAATTTCCAGTAAGTTTGTGTTGAGTGATGAGTTTTACTGATCACAAATTTAACATTAATACTTTCAATATTGAATTATTCTGCTTCTCTGCAGGAATTTTTAATATAGAGAATTCAACTTATGTATGTAACTATTTCTTATTATTTATTGATAACTGAAAGGTTTTTGTTTTTAAAGTTGCATTATGAGAATCCTTTATCTTTGCATTTTAGAATTACTGTTTTGTTTATTTTTATTTAAATATAGAAATACAAAGCACTGTCCCTGTTTGGTCACTGTGTGGAGATTATTTTCATCCTCCTCTTCCTTATTACATTCCTGATCCTGCGGATCATCCCGCATTGGACCCGGTTTTCCAGCTTCATCACATCCAAGATTGTCATGAGTATTGCTCTCATTTTTTTCTTCTATCGGCTGCTTGGCGTCTACCTTCCCATCAGTCCAACGCTGGGGCCAAACTTGGTGCGGATGGTGCGAATGGTAAGATCCCTTAAACGCAGATTTTTTTAAGACATCCATTTACAAGTTCACTTCTTTCTCTCTCTCTCTCTCTCTCTCTCTCCCTCTCTCTCTCTCTCTCGCTCTCTCGCTCGCTCGCTCGCTCGCATGCGTGCACACAGAAACTTTAAAGATGAAGTCCTGAATAAATTAAAAAGCAAAAATAAATCAGTATTTCCATATCTAATCTTTCCTTAAATTGCTAAGTATATTATTAGCAAGGCAACATCTAAGCAGTTTGACTAGATGTTTTGATGAAAATTTCTCAGAGTAGAGATAATTGGGTCTAGAAGATGTGCTGTCATTATTGCTTTGATTCTCCGTTAAAAAGATTTCTTCTCAGGAGGGCATGATGCATTAAAAGATGCAGAAGCATTTAACCTGAGTATACCAGATGTGGCACATTTGCACCCAGTGACTATTTTTTCAAATCGGCATTACTCATGACAAATTGAGCCATAGAGGCTGTGACATAAGTTCTGTGATAAAATCTTTATATCGCCCCTACCCTCACGTTTTGACTATTATTTAACTTAATATATGCAAGGTAAAACTGATGTGGTATATGCTAGGTCAAGAAAGACTTGAATTGTATATAGGGAAAGCCACCCCCCTTTTTATTTGTGTGTGTGTATGTGGCCAAGATCTTCACCTTATTTTTCAGTATCTTGGAACATTGTCCTACCTTGTATTAGTAGTAATAAATATCGATGAAGTTTAAGCCAGTTTAATTTTTCTGTATTTAATTTTTTTTAAAAGAATTTCATTTGCTGGCCAGTGCTCAGAACGTACCACATTGTGAAGTCTCAAACCTGCATTTTACGCAATCCGTCTACCATTTTGGAAATTTGGTTTGAGGGGAAGAAATACTGATATTCTTTTTTACAATTATAAACAACAAAAGTAAATCCACCTTTACTCTCCATGGGCTTTGAGATGTTTGTTTCTGCTTTAATAGGTCAAATATGACTTTGTGGCCTTCATTCGTATGTTCCTGATCTTCCTGTTTGCTGGTGGTGTCACTACGCAGGCTGTTCTCTACCCAAACTACCCGCTTGGCATGGAGATGGTAAAAAAAGTGCTTGTCCGCCCCATAATCTCATTATTCTTGACACCAATTAGTGATCTCGATGGTGAGTATGGGCTCTCTCACTTTTTCTCCATGCATGCTGCTCTTTCTTGGCATTTGAAAATTTAGAGTTTCTTAAAACAGAAAATGGAATTGCCAGTCTGTTTTTAAATTTAAAAACAAGATGATGATGATTATGTTGCTTACAGTTTTGGAAAGCATTAACAAATTTTTTGAGGTGTCTGTCTAAACCAAGGTCTTCAGTGTAACCAGCAACTAAAATAGCTTGTTCATGTTTTGTGGACTACTGTGGGTAGAACGCCTTGAGATGCTTGTAACTGATAAAGGTTTTAATCGTGGAATGATTCATTTTAGAAAAATATGTTATATATAATAATCTCATCATCATCGTTGTACATAATCTGCTGACAAACAGATGTGTGGCTTTTGGGCAAACACCAGGGAGATGAATAGCTGGTAAGTACGTTTTCACGTATAGTCAAGAACGTTTAGCAGTCTAATTATTTCACCATGAAAATGTCTGAGAGTCAAACCCAGTTAACAAAATCCGTTCCTTTGTACTTGTACAGGACCAGTTATTCTAGAAAATTGCTGAAAAACGTTTCTCAAGATCTCTGTTAGTACGGAGTACTGCGTCATCCAATCCAATAATTTATAACAGAAACTCCTAGGAAATTTCTGAGTTTTACTTAGCATCTCTTAGCCAGAGGGCATGTTAGATCATATTTTCTCTTATTGTACTATTTATTTATTTATTATAACACCTGGATCCATTTTCCTAGTTCAGGTAGTTCATTTCAGCCTTTTGGAAGGTTATTGATATGCTCTTGGAACCATTTAAATTTAATTTTCTCCTTAAGAAAATGATTTATCTTGAGCTGCATGGTTCTGTCATTGTTGCTGCTCCTACCATATGTTTTAGTATCATTTGCAAAGTCCATAACATTGCTAGGGATTCCAGTATTAAAGGAAAAAGGGCCAAAGAACTGAACCCCTCCCGCCTGGGGTATGCTGCTGGCGGTGAGAATCTGATGTCTCCCACCCGGTATCAAATCTCTGAAGCTCTAGTTTGAATCTAAAAGATTGCCATTAGTGTCAGTGGTTTTTCATTTCTGTAGCAAATGTTTTTATAGCCATAATTCAAGATAAAGAACGTTTGTAAGGTTACGACAACTTCATGAAACTCTAGCAAATTAGTTTGGACTACTTTTCTCCTCTTCCCAGAATAGAAGCTATAGTTATTTTCTTGTTGCTGCTTAAATGAGATGTTCTTCACTTTTGATCTCAAGGATCTTTCCAGCAGAGCTTAACTATAAACTAACTGGCCTGAAACTTTTAGGAGAGTCTAAATATTTGTGGACGACATGTTGCTTTGTATGTTGATGCCTACAAGGGAGACAACCTTGGCAAGAGAGAGTGCAATGCTGTGATTGTCCACTAGAAGGCATTGCCAAATGGTGAAGAAGAGAGGGAGGGAGGCCATGTTGAAGGAAGTATGTCATATCGAGTTGAACCTCTCTACCTCGGGCTTTCAGCCTTAGCAGTCACCACCACACTGCCAAATATTGGTAAAAGTTCTGTTCTGATGGTAATACCCATGACAGTTTTGGGTCCTGCTGCTATTTTTTAGCTTAGTTGCAAAAACCATCCAAAACATCTATAAAATGCCTCGCTGTTAGGTCTGAAGCCCCTCGTTAGTTTTTATCTGATGCTACTGCATGCCCCATCCTCTGTTTTGTATTGTTCCGGGCTTATTCGTGGACAACCGCAGGGTACCGCGTGTTCTTTAAGCTTGAAGTAAAAATTCTACCACGTTACCTTATCTACAATGGAGTTGGCCACCACTGCTCTCAATCACAGTGTGTTATCTGTGTAACTCAACCTCAGTAGCCCACGTGTTTTGCTGGGTGATATTGCCGTCTGTTTGTGGATAAATGATAATTTCTTTATTCTTTACCCATTTTTATTGCTCAACCATTTCTCTGTTGCTTCTAGGTACTGAAGACTGTAACAAGCTGTACAGTAACATCTCAGATGGATATTGTGCCAGAGGTATGGAATAAATATATTTTATTTATTTGTGTTCTGTGCACCTGATTTTGTTTACATCAAAAGATCATCTGAACATTCCGAAGGGTGCCTCAGTCCTTCATTTGCTGCGGCCCTGACATGGACATGCATATACTTTCATTTTACTCTTGTAAATGACTTCCTTCTACATTGAAGTTTTGTTATTGTAATGCAGTATTGTTTGTTTTTGTTGCTTTTTTAAATAAAACCCCCTAATTGCTGTGTTGAAATTTTTATTCTGATGTAAATCAGAGCATCTTTAGTTTTGTATATTATTTCATAAATTGACTGTTTTATAATTACAGTGCTATAGATTTGTAATTTTGAAGTAGTTTTTGGGTAAATGACGGCAATTAGAAGCTGAAACGAATACTGCAAAATCACTCATGGACATTAGGGGTGTCTGACTGTAGAATGGTCCAGAGAGATTGAGCAGGTGTCAGGAAAACACCTGCACTATCACTTATGAATGTTTAACTAGTTGGTTTTTCTTTGGCTGGAAGTTTTATTTTTCACTAGTGATGTTACATAGGCACCACCTATGTTTGGCTGTTCTCTTAATAGCACTTTGTTTTATTTTTTCAGCTTACTCATTAGAGGGTTCTCCACCTTTCAAAGCTGGTGAGTAAAACTACACACTAACAGAGCTGAATAGCTGTGTTTTCGCACACAGTCAGCAGTAATGCAATTGATTTTTGAACAAATTCACTTACTTTACTGCGTGCAAAGAATGAACCTCTTAAGAAGTATTGCCTTTCCCGTTTTCTGCGTGTATGTTGCTTTAACCCTTAGGCATCCTGAATGAGGTCTTTCCTTAATTCCTTGAACTGGTTAGTCTGAGAGTACCTTGTTAGCACTCTAAAAATGACAATGCAATGAGCACTACTGGGAACCAGCAGCAGTCTACATCATTCTTCCTCAAACTTCCCTGATGTGGTGTTAAATGATGCCCAGGCTGACTTACAGTGGCCAGTTTATAGAAGAAAGTGATGGGTCACATGCACAGATATACACAGATAAGCTGGAAGAAGTGATTTTGTGATTTTGCACATGAGCTTCCAAGTTAGCTCAGATATGGAGAAGATGACTTTAATATTACGTTATACGTGCAATGTCATGTTTGGGTTTCTTTACTAGAGCAGTCCGGCATGTAGTCTTGGAGCCTGAATAGAATCTGTTGCTAATCCAAATATTTTGTATTAAATATATATAATGTGCAGAAGAATATAAAAAGAAAAAACAACAAGAACTTGATTTCCATTGCGAATTTGTTGTGCATTGAGGAAGTGGCACCAGTCAAGCCTGCAGTTTTTGTCGTCATTGCGTGATCCTTTTCTCGGTGGTTCCAAAAAAATGTCACCCTGCCTGCGGCTGCAGTCATCTCATTGGTGAAATGTTTGAGCCTCTTTTTGGATTGAATGTTATGAAGTTGAAAACGAGGCTCTGTGTATCTAACGCACGATTGTTCAGGTTTTGTAATCGCATCGGTTGCTCTGGGGTTAGATGTAGGCTCCTTTTGTCTATCCTCCCCTTCTAAGACGTTTGCATGTTTTCGATGCTTCCCAGCAGAGCAGCAAATGGAAAGAGAATCGCAGTAGGGTAGTTAAAATAGAGGGTTGTATTTAAAAAAAAAAATTATTTTTTTTAAATTAGAAATGGAAACTGTTGTGCAGCAGATTTTCCGTGTTTTTTTTTGGCCTACAAACGATCCTGCGTTCTGCGGCTGAATGTAGTAGACTTCTTTATGTCTACAAGGTCATGGACTGATTGTTTTACCTCTTTTTTTTTGGATTTCCTGACGGGCCTTGACTCAATGCATTTGCATGAAAATCTTGGTGTTTCTGGTTGACCAAGAAATCGTTCTGATTTTATGGGTTGCCAATCCTGTGAAGGGACTAACCTCAGTTTGTAATTAACGCAATATTGGCACATAGAAGAACTATGGGTGTAGAATAAATTGCAATGTAAGATACTTAACAATAAGAAATATGCTGCTATATTTATCACTTTTGCTTTGTCATTCTGTGAAAACACATCCAAATATTTGCCATTATGTGTCTGTAACCTGATTGAACTGAAAAGCTGCAGGATTATCCTTTTATTTTATTTATAGAACCTAAGATGGTGCCAGTTACCTACTGTCCATATTCCAGTCTTGGTGGCCATGTGGTTGTGCTTCAATACCTGATTATATGCAAGCTGATTCTCACCACCATTCTCTTCGCTATGTTTGCGTATGTATGCTCACCTTGCTTTGAGGATTGGGATGGTTTGGGAAGAATGGTAACTGAGAATCACGCTACAGGGTTCATCAACCAACAAATTATCTTAACTCCCCCTCCCTCCCTCCCTCCCCAATTCCTGAGTCCTCATTTCGGTGTGACCAGAGTTTGAATCCATCTTGTTAACATAGCAGCCCCAAAACTCTAGCCAGGCCTTTGTGCGTGACATCAGAAACTAAGACCACCACAATAGTTTCCAGCGCGTTTAGACTCTGACCAACCTAGTGAACGTATTGAATGTTTTTGCCAGAACTCTTCGTTTTTGATAGGGACACTGCAGAGTGCGAAGCAGAAACCCATTTTGCTTGTTATAGAAGTACACGGAGTTGTCCTGGCTGGGATTCAAAACTTGGACTTATCAGTCCAGTGCGCCACACTCCTGCCTGTTGACATTTTACTGATTTGTGGGAAAGGGGGAGAAATTTCTTTGAGAATTGGTTTAACCCTTTAAATATGTGCAGGGATATTTAGGTATACCAACAGTTTTTCCTGACAAGTGTTATGCCAGACAACCAATAGTCTTGTACTTATTACTTTGATTCTTAAATGTGCTTACTGTAACTAGTAGTGATTTCATACTTGAAAGGGAAAGTAGTCACTCCTGTTTAGAAATAATTCACCCTGTGGCACCACGGTTCAACCCATATGGAAATAAACAATTGAAAATTAACCGGAATTGTGGGTTTATTTTCTTGAAAAGGCCCAGCTCCCACTTGGACCTGTTAATTCTAGAGAGTTGAAGCCTCAATGAGAAATGAAGTTGGATGCTTTCTAATTCGTGACTATCTTATTTCGACTTGACTTAAACTGATGTTGGCCCAACAGGAACAAGGTTAATAGTGCCCAAGAATTCATAAGATTTGTTTGAACTCATTAGCCCAATACTTTGGGCTGTGAACATCAACGTTACTCTATCCAGTAAACCCAATACATCGGTCTCTGGGCGTATTGCTGGTCTATTTACAATCTTCAAAGTGGGGTGGGCAATCGCCAATTGTCTACAACGGGACCTCGGCAAATGAAGTTTGCAAGTGGAAACTGCTGGTGTTTGTTAAAAGAGTCAGGGTAATGGTCAAATCGGGCCATCGTGGTTCAAAGGGTTAAACAGGAAATAAGCTAATAAGAAGGGAAAAGCTGCATTTTTCTCTATGGTCAAAAAGATGCATTCCTAAAGTAAAAGCTGATGATCTAATTTTCGTTTTTATCTTTCCAGTTGGTCTTTGTGCGTGCACTTTGAAATAAATTTTTTTCTGCTTTAGATTTGGCAGCAAAAACTGCTCTTCTGAGTTTCATAAAATGCATTAAAATACCAATCTTGGAAAATTGAACGCGTTTTCCGTTAATGCCAGACTAACTAAATTTTTGTTCTCTCTCTCTTGGGAGGGGATGGACGATTGGGGCTAATTTACCTGGTCAGCGAGTTTGAATTATTTCTGTATTTTAGACTGACCATTTCCAAAGTGGACAACGAGGCCAGCGAAATCTGGAAGTTCCAGCGATACGCGCTGATCGTGGATTTCGAAGAGCGACTCTGCTTCCCCCCTCCACTCACCGTCGTCAGCTACTTCGTCATGTTGGTGATGCTCATCTACAAAAAATGCTGCTTGTCGCTCAGCAGCTGCTGGCAAAAGACTCCCTTGGTATGTGACTTAAAGGACTGTTGTTCTTAATAATTCCTCTTGTAATTAACCGTTGAATATATATATTTATTTAGGGTTTTTATGAAGTGTAGTTTACCGTGGCCTTTACAGAATGAAATGGTACAAAGGTGTAAGGGATTAATTTAAGGGCCAGTCCATCATGTCAGAATTTCCGATTATCAGAATGCCCAATGATGTTTGGGGCTTCCTTATAATGCAGGGGGGGGGGGAGGGTAGTGCTAAGTTCTACAGAAGTTCCATTGTTCAGACTGGTGTGTGGCACAATGATATATCTGAAAACAAGGGAGATAATCTATAATCGTCAGCGGCAATCCTGGTGAGGAGACGCAGTGCTGTGGCTATCCACCAGAAAGCAGCATTTATCTTGTATCCCATGTGAGGAGGAAACTTATTCAACCGGTTAGTGAAGAAACCACAAAGGAAGGAGCGCCAGACTGACCAAACTCCGACTGAAAATTGATCTCTGACCAGCTGCCCCCCAATAAATATAGCATCGATAGTTCGCATTTTCACATCTGAAGAATTCAAGGTTGGCGTTAACCACTGCTGAATTGGTAAAGAAAATGTGTTAATTCCCTTTAACCTACCCCCACCTCTCTCTCTCTCTCTCCACCTGAAACACTGTTCCTCGTCTATTTAGCCAAGCAGGTATGTGACAAGTACATTGACATTTTGTTTTGTTGTTTTTGTTTCCTTTTTCCTCAAAGATGACAAATGTGGCTTAATTTATATTTAAAAGGATTTTCTAAGTACACAATTTTTTTTTTTTTTTTTACAAAGCTTAGCCTGGAATCATTTGTTTTCTTCCTGTCTTTAGCAGAATACGTTTGGACCAAAAGAAGGACTTTTTCGGACACAAGCTGATGTTGATTCTCTTATCTATTGAGTTTCTTGCCTGAAGGAGGAGGAGGGGGAGAATTGTGTATAAGAATGTAGCTAATGCAGCCCGCAGTAGCATGAATAACGTTATCTATTATTTTTTTTACTTGTCTATCTAACAAAAGAAAAATGCCAAGATTTTTACTACCAGATATAGAAACACGCATCAGCACTTGGGGAATGGTGTACTCTAAAAAAACAGGCTGTGTGTGTTAAGTTAAGCAACATCTGGGATGTTCACACATGGCTCTTAGGTCGAAGTCAGATGTTATTGTACATTGCTGCCCCCTTTTTTTCTTCTTTTTTCTTTAAAGATACAGAATTTTTGTTGGCCTCCAGAATCGTCACAGAGCAGCAGGAAAACCAAAAAGGTATAATTTCCAGTGTTTTCTTATACAATTCTAAAGCCGGAAAAAAAACAAAGACAGGTAGATAAGGTCCATTAATTTAATTTTAGTCTAATCATGCTCATTACTAAAGGGAAGACAGTCATTGTTTATGGAGATTGTAAATGCAGTTGAGCTTAACCCATAACTGGCACCTGTTTAGCACCAATCTGAAAGCAGCTGTTAAATGTCATCTTTCAGACACAGCAGCATACTTCTCACCCATTGCAGGACCAGGACAGATCTGAATCCATTTTGCTATGCCACATGTAAAAAATTTAGGGAAAGATAGCAAAAAAAACAAAAAAAAAAAAAGCTGATGGGCTTAATGAGCATTTTGCATTGTCCCATCCAGTTTTTAAACCCTCTCAACCTAAAGTTTCTGCGCTGGAGCCAGGAAGGAGTTTGTCGACTTTGCAAGTGATAGTTTCTAGTGTGGGCAGAACGTTAACGACAAAGGCGAGATTTGCTCATTTTCGGAGAGTTGATTTCTGGTGCATAGCACACCAAGCTGTGCTATTCGTTAGATGGCTACTTGCCATAGGCCTTGATCTTTGTCGTGGCGCTCTGGCCAAGTTTCCAAATGATGTTTTTCTATTTTTAAAAAAAAAAAAAAAAAAATCTCTCTCCAAGAAAACTCGTCTGTTTACAGTTTATTTCCGAACACCAGTCCAAAATGCAGAATGTGATGCGAATGAAGCAGACCGAAAACTACAACTATTGGAAAAAATGTGCCAAGGAGTATACGCTGACACTGGAAACTCAGAAGAAAATCCATGATATTCCCAAAAAGCAGGCTGAAATGTGAGTGCTTTATCGGAGATTGTGCTGGGTGCTTTTTTTTTTCCTTATATGAAGAAAGGGAGCAAGAATGATGGCTTTAAATAAGACCCTTTTAAACTCATCACATCTGTTATCAGTAATTAAATACCAAACTCTGTAGATTCTATATAGTGTCGTCTAATAACCTACTTATAATTTATTTGTTCCAGCATGTCTGAGAGCCACAAAGATTGGCTGTTTTGTTTTGTTTTTTTTTTCAATAAAAAGAGAAAATTTCCCATAATGCAATGCTGCCAGAAACTCAAAGTTTAGGTTCTGATCATTGCTAAATGACTTGGAAGACGAAGTAAAATATTTGACAGAAAAAGATGATTCAGAACTTTACTGGAGAAGAAATTGTTCTTGCAAACTCAGCTCTAAAGCATTACAAAGAATTAGCCTTCTGTTTTTAAGTATTCATTTTATTGACTTGTTGGCACTCATAAGCTTTCATGGTGTTGCATCATGAGAAGGTTTTCTAAACTGTCTGCAGACAAAAAACAAGATTCAGAATGTACACGCGGCCACTTTAAGTCATAAATGGCATTGTATTCTGAACACTATTGTCTTCTGCCGAATGTTCTCTCTGTACATAATATAACTCCCCACAGGGGAGGGCACCGTGGTTACCTAAAGCCTCAAACGGGCAGGTAATGTGGTGGCAAATAAACCAACTCCCCGGACTTCCATTGATAGGATGTTTACGAATTATAAGTGACCAGAGTGGATGATGACTGACCAACTTTTTACAGCAAAAAAATCGAAAGTAGTAGTAGTACTTTTTTCTAAAAGATAGTAGCAATGGCATCAAGCTGCACTGGATATTGTAGATGTAGGTGACATAAAACTCATTTTATTTAACATTTAAATTTCAATCTACTGTCCTCACTATAATATGAGTAACTACCATTGCAGTGTGCACAGATGGTTTTGCTGTTGTCTTTATACAGTGTTATTAATCTTCAAGAAGATATGCAGCTTCAGAAGAAAAGTATTAAAAGACTTAGCGATCGGATTGTGGAACTTGAAAGAGCTCTTCAGACCAGTCGCATGTATCTGGAAGATATCAAACACATGCTGGATAAGTCAGGTATGCACTGATTATTTTTCCATACCCCCCCTTTTTTAAAGGTTATCTCCCTTGTTTCTGTTTTAAAACAAAAAATTTTTTTTTAGTAAATTCTTAGAACTCTCTCTCCTGAAATTTTCTGAGTAAAACGGTTCGTATCAATACATTATTATAACTAGTAAAATTGAAAGATGTTTATTATAATCTAGATGCCTGTTGTTGTTTTTTCACCATTATTAAATACCTTGGAATTTAAGGTACCAAATGTTTCCTTTAGAAACCACTTGCCGTTGATATCCTCTTTCCTGAAGACACAAAGATTAGCTTGAATTATTTTTTTTGTTGTAGAATCATCTTGCACGTCTAAGGTGGCTTATTTCCTAATAAAAACTAAGCCATCATGAGTTTTTGTAATACAGGCTCAATTGAGTTTCTTCTTTTTATAGATGTTCAGGGCGTGTCAAATGTTAGAGGGCAGAGCCTTCACGTTGCTGCACGTCAGTCTCCGTACCCTGGTACAAAGATTGCCAGGTTTCCAGTGTTTGACAAGTATGTGCCCTGGGAGGTGAGCTTTATTAATCAACTAGCTGTCAGTAAACTTGGAGAATTCCTCATGTCTTTTTTTTTTTTATTCAGTTAATGGTGCAAAGCCCAGTTCCTTGGCTTTTGTGTCTGTTCTGCTGGTATATTGTAGCTTAAAAGCAACAGCAGCAAGCAGCCTGTACACTGGTCTGAGTGCTCTCAAATAGACCTTGCTGAAGCATCTGTGGTCTTGTCTGTCTGTCTAAACTATTTCTGGAATGTTGCAGAACAATGAGTTGGAGATGTGACCTAATTGTCATTAAAGAGAAAAACAAGCAGGTGAATAAATACTATGTAGAGGCCAATAAATGATTTGAGGATGCTCAATGAATGTTAATTATGCTAAATTTCATGAAATTCCAATCTACATATGTCTGTCTTCACTAGATTTCATTTCTTTAATTAAAACACCCTGTAGCAGGTAATTTCTCTTTCTTTTTTTTTTTAAAAAATTTCAGTATCTTTATGATGTTTATGATCCTAAAACCTACACCAAGTCAAAAGATCAGTTCTCAGAGCACGAAGCAGAATTTGCAGATGAAGACATATTAGAGTAAGTTGAAGATTTTGCAAACTGTTAACCCCTCCATATCTGTCTTAAGCTTTATAAAATGTTTAAAATATCCTGTATGTCCAAGCATTAGTAGAAGGCAGCCACACATGGAGCACCTGCTTAACCTTCCTGCTGCTTGTGTAGGTACTCGAAGAATGTTTGAACAATCCTGGCCGTTGGTAGTGAATGATTTTATAGGCTTCTGAATTGTATGATTGTTCATTTAAAATTAATTATATTCTATAGTATGTAGAGTTAATGGAAAACTAATTGTAACTTTATTATTTATTCCTGTTAAAAAAAAAAAGAAAACAAAGTTCTTTTTTTTTTTAAATCTTTTTTGCTTCTCTACTATATTATTATTATTATTATTATGGTTGGTGGATAGAGCAGAATACTGTACATGCATATAGTGTGTGTGTGTGTGTATACTGTAGCCAAAAAAATTCCTAACCTAATAGCTTTCTGGACCACCATGCACCACCTTGGTGACTTCTTCAGTACTTGGGACACTATGACATGTGCTTGAATTCTCCCCCTCCATTTCTCTAGCAACATTGTTCACAAATCAGGTAGAGGAGAACAATGGAGTTTTGCATCTTTTGGCATGCACCCAATGAGGTGCTGATGCGATCCACTTCATTAACAGGGCTGCCTGGAGCCTCTGAAACATGCTGCACTAGATGAGATGAAGTTGCAGTGCAGATGTATCCCAAGAATTCAGCTTCCCCACTTGAAGTTTGTAGTGATAATGGGAAGAGAAAATTATCGGCCAGAATGAAGAGCAGTTACTGCTGAGGCACATTGTTTCATAAAAACTTCGTGGTTTTGATAATCATGGAAGGTGTTTTTAAGTATGTTGGCATCTGTGCATGTACTGCAGGTGATCTGTCTCTAGAGGAAAAATAGCCGAGGGATAGGAGACTGCTCTGAGGGTTGGGATATCCAGCTGAATTACTTATATGGGTGTGGCCAATAACATTTCTGAGTATGCATCAAGACTTATATAGTAAATTAAAGGACATTTGCTTTGTTTCCTAAAACATCTGCAGCATCTATTCATTCCCTTTTTATGTTGAAATCAATTAAGATATATACCACCTGCCTGTTCTAGGTTAAATACCTTGAGGGAAGAAAGAATGCAGCTGTCCGAAGAAGAGAGAGAGGAGTTTCCTCCCTTGCCACAATTCAAGCCTGTCTGGAATGCTGTTGTAGCATTTCGCCAAGAAAACAGCACACGTGAGGTTGATAGGCGATCTTGGATTACCCTGGACAGCCAACCTGTTCGCTACAAACTTGACGCCACTTCACTTCCTCAGTAAGAACAGATTGATTGAATTTCTGATCTAGTCCAAAATTTCGGTGAATCAATTATTTATGCCCTCTTTGTGTTGGCATAATTCAAAATACTAAATAACAATTTAAAAAAAAAAAATAACATACAAAAACTTAAGTTTACACATATTTGTGATGGGACTTAAAACAACATTTTAATTTTTAAATTTTCTGTTTTTAAAAAGGAATACACACATGTATTTCCCTCTGCATATCTTCGAAACCTGGTCGTGTTCCAGAGATCTGTTTCCTTGCCAACGAGGATGGTTTTGTTTAAAATTGCCATGCCATTTAAACGATCACCTTCAGATGAATCATCATATAGAAATTATCCAATCTTTAGTGTTGTGCCCTACCTTATAAGTACAAAGTATTTAATTGAAAATTAAAATTATCATAAAAGTTGGGACTCTTCTCCCCTTGGCTGTCCTTGCAGGCCAGAAATATTTTTGAAGGCTCACCTCCAGTTTAGCAATCGCTAGCCTGTTGTTTTTTTTTTTTTTTGTCACTTTCAGAAACCCTATGGGTCGCACAGGCATTCGTGGCAAGGGGACACTGTGGCGATGGGGTCCAAATCACGTGATCAAGGCTGTGGTGACAAGATGGCGGAGAAAATACACACCTGACTTTCAGCCATCGAGCTACTTGTATGTGGAAGGCAAGAAAGTGCTGGAGTTTATAGCTGTGCGCAAGGAGGAGGCTGGAGAATTAGTCTTCTGTCTGCCAGGGGTCAGCACTGTCTTGTAACTTCTTGAACTCTAATATCTAGTCTGTGTGAGATGTTACACATGTAATCTATGATTGATAAAGTCCCCGATTTTTCTGAAGTTAATCTAAACCCTGTTTCTAAAGTCAAGAGGCAATGGGTCTTGCCTAATTAATTTCATTTATTCCATCACAATTATTACTAAGTCCGCTACATAAGAATTATTGAGCAGACTATTAAAAAGTTTAAAAGTTGAGTGTAATTAAAATCACTTATTTTAGGTGGTGGTTTTTAAAGTTATGTTGTCTTTTGTGTTTACTTAGTTAAGTTTAATGATTGCACTTGGCAGACCACTCCATGTGTAGAGCTGATGTAAGCAAGCCCTAAGTTGCTGTTAGGGTGGCTGTCCATGGGTCTTCCACGATTTAACTTTGCGCTGTGAAGAGGTACACGGACATCCAACTATGGTGTTTGGTTGCAAATGTGGTAGGATGTGTAGGTTTCCACAAAAACCATTGGATATTATATCCACAGCATGAGTTGCAACAGAAGAATGGTGAGATGCAAACCACTCGTCACCCTGATTTAATGTTCTTTTTTAGTTGTTTTCTTCCCGATAGCTAGAGTTTTTCTAGTTCTTGGACAGCGGTCAGGTATATGGGTGTGGTACCATCCGGGAGAACTCTCACTTTCACCTGATGTGTTAGCATCCTCTGAGAGACTTCTTCCTGTTTATGCTATTGGTCCAAAAAGTGCAGTTTGTTTATGAAAGCAGTGACATGGCGCACCATCTATGTAACATTAATTTAGAGAGAGAGAGAGAGAGCGCGGGTCAGGATACCACAACTCATCCATACAGCAGTGGTCATGTGGGGGCCATCTTTGACCGCAGGGACACTCCAATATAGATCATTATGCCAGTGCTATGTATAGGTCCGGAATAGAGAGGATTTTTTTTAAAACTTGGATGCCTGTTTACTTATATCAAGTCTCTGTATTCACCTCTCTTTCAGAAAAGATAACAGTTTTGACCTCTTGTAACCTGAAAAACCAGAGACGATGGCAACAGAAAAAAAAAATACTACTATTAGAGATTTTTAAAATCTAATTTTCTGCTAATTGCACTCAATAACTAGGATGCTTCTCCCAAATCCTGCTTATGGAAAACCACTTTGCATCTTTTCCAGATTGTCACTATTCCTAACAAGTTATGGTTGTGCAAGTGTGTACTGCGTACTCCAGCTGAGTTCTAACCATAACTTCATGTGCATTTTCATTGCTATGTGGTTTGTCCATTTGCTAAAAAGCATGCAATAGACTAGACTGTATTTGATGAAGGAACAAGAATGAATCTGTAAGATTTGCTTGCTCTTCCTACCTCCTGCTTATGCTTCAGATTATGTCGTATAGCCATACCAAGATTCTATTCTATTCTTCTCTTTCATTGTCGCTGTTTTGTATGCAGTGAAGACCTGTATTATTGAATTTGTCTTGGAGTACACCACTTGCAGTATCTTTCAGCAAAGTTGCATCACCATTTTAAACTGAGTTACCTAGAGAGTTGGGGATCAGACAGCTCTTCCAGCAAGTGCGAAAGAGAGAGAAATGGTACCGATGTGACCTCTGACACTGTTCTTCATTACAGGACGCCTTACATGGCTTGACCACCCCGTATAGCACGCTGTGTGAAGCATTCATGAAGTCCGTGTTTGATGAACAGGAGGTAGATTCCAAGACTGAATTGGATCAAACTGATATGGTCCAGGTAAAAGAAAATTATTCTACTATTTTCGTAAAAATGATGAATATACATATGAATAATAAAGATAATGCTAAAAAAATTTGAAGGGGGATAATAGGGGGTGTCATAAGGAGGTGGTATATGCAGGGTTATTGTGCTCATTTGCTCTGATTGCAATACGTTGGCATGGAGAAATATGAGCTCATCTTAATAGTTTGTCCACTGTACGTAAAGATTCGCTGGTGCAGAGGAAAGGTCAGTCAGCTGTTGTTTAAAATCTCTTTAATGTTGATAAGAATCATAAAGGGGGAAAAAAATGATAATTTTTGAAAATTAGGCTCACATTTTGATAGTTCTTATGCGCAATAACTTTTTTTAGCATCTGGAAATTTTATTGGATGAAAAACAAAATCTAATGCCATTGTCTTTCTTTGCCTTAAGTTTTTTGCTCAGTTTGCTTCGGCTCAGACATTTCCCACGATTTCTCAAAATTTCAACCTCCGGAACTGCGCATCATTGATGAGTCCAACCCACAACAGCTCAGTCATGCAGCGGCTGTCCAGCTCTGTCACCAGCCTGGACACGCAAGGGGGATTCTGTGCGTGCCTTCTCTACAAGGGTTACGTGGACGATCCCCGGAACACTGACAATGCGTGGGTAGAGGCGGAAGTTTGGAACTTTCATTACGACTTTGGCGATACGTTTGATACCAAAATCTCTGAGGTAAGTAGCTCTGCCAGCCAGCCGTTCCTGCTGGCGCAAGGTTCAGATTATGGTGAGGCAGGCTGTAGTGATGGATCGTGTGTTGAGTAACGTAACTAAATACCATCTCCTCTACGGAGCACCAGCCTTACTGACATTATAAATTGGCCAAGCATCTTCTGTCTACTTTGTGATAAAGAAAATGGATATTATAGTCTGAGAAAAAATTGCATTGGGTCTGCTGCAAGAATTTATTATTGGAGAAATATATGGATATAATTTGTGTACTATACTCTCTTCGACAATATCAGCTGCTGCATAGGTTTGTAGGTACCCTGAATGCTGTAGGACACCGATTAAATCTTACAATGATTCACCCGATGAATGGTTTAGTTGGAGAGAGAGAGAGCTTACACCCTGCATACTTAATTTTGTCATGTGATTTTAATATACAAGTAATTTCTGATTTTTAAAAAATTCCCTGAAAATAGAACTATTTCCCTCTATATACTTGAGAGATCTCCCCCCCCTCCCTTCTCAATCATTAGCAGAACTGAGTAATTATAACAGTCCTCAATAACCTGGAATTCTTGACCCCCTTCCCCTTTATTATTAGTTTATTTGTGGGTTAAGACAGTGAAATATTTCTGTATTTCATTTGTCTTTGCTTTTTAAGGAAGGAAGCATAAAGTGGAAGGAGGTATCTCCATACATCAGACTGACTGGTAACGAGGCTGTGATAGTGCAAGAAGCGGGCAGAATCCACGATGCCTGTAACTGATGTCACGGGACTTTAGAAAGAAATTGTACTGCCACATTCAGGGTCATTAATTATGGTTCAGTTCCCAAATTTAAAATCTCATACAGCTTCTTTGGGCTTTATTTCGAAAACTTTTGTATGTACCATATGTTTTTTTTTTTTTTTTTTTCATCTTTATGAATTAAAAAATTAATAAAATTTTGTGCATCCAATGCACATACATAATGTATATAGAAATATAGATATTTAATTATACAATAAAAGGTGATTTTAAAATTTTTTCACTGCTGTAAAGCTTAGCCGTTAATGATGTATTAATACTTATGTTTCTTCTTTGCAATTAACCAAGATAGAGAGAACAGCGTCTTTTTAAAAACTTTTAAAGATAAATTTCCTTTCCCCCCTGAGTAGCCTGATACAAAACCTGAACATTGCATCTCTGAAAACTTCAGGGTTAGGGGGTTAAACCAGCTCCTCCCCAGGCAGGTTTAGTTAAGTCTTGAGAATTTCTGCGAAATAGTTTTGGTAGGTGGGTGGTGATTTACCAGTCTGGCTGAAAGTAAGTCTAATTTAACTGATGTAAAAAATTGGAAATGTACCCATGTTCCACTTGTGCATCAAGCTTCGAGCAAATATTCACCCATGAGTGACACCTTGTCCTGCGAAGTATCAAAGTTTTGCCATGGTACCTAAGTAGAAATCTCGTGTTGAATGGCATTTCTGGGAAATTAAGGCCCTCTCTCAAACAGAACCTTTGACCAAAGGCATGAATGAGCCCTCCACTCCCCATTGTTCCAGGAAATCAGTAGAGATGGCATCAATTTACTGTTAGTCTTGATATTACAGATTTCCTGCACATGAGGTGGTGGGCAATATGATGTGACAGCAGCAGTTTTTTTACAGGAATAGCATGTTAAGTGGAGGACTGTGTACTATTATTACCTTCAAGGTCTTGTTTCTCCCATTGGTTTGGTCCAACAGCAGCTCTCCACTTGAACGCTGCACAAAAGGGCGCGTAATCGTTTACCATTTCAGTCAAAGAAATTAAAGCTGGCATGGCTAGTCTGCAGTACACTGTTTATTCGTTGGCACCATGGGAAGATAACCCAGTAGATGGAGCTTAAGCCTGGAACCAGAAATGCTCTCTCATTCACCACCTGGTTCTTATGTCGGCAGTTCTGCCTTCAGTGTGCTTGCATTACTGGACGTAGAGTGTATTGATTAAGGTGATCCTATACATGCACACGGGCTCTGTGGATGCCAGTTTTGGTATTTCAGAATTCCCAGCTGCATCCATCGCCTGTTGTCTTGCAGTACTTTCTAGTTATGGGTTCCACAGCCTTCATACTGGACGTACAGCAGGTTACAGGCATATCTCCAAGCATCCAATTAACCAGAGGATAAGTTTTGAAGATGTCGAACAAAAGGAAAAGTGCTGATGAATGATTGGGAGTTTCTAATCTTCAGAATCAGAATGAGAGTACTTGCTAACTGCAGCTATGCAAAGAAGACAAAAGTACTTTATTCACATCCTTCATAATTTTAAAATATTAAATTCATTTTGCAACTCAATGAATATTTATAAATCGGGGAAACACTAAGACTGTAAAAACTACACTGATTCCATGCATTATTTAGGCTTGAGTACAGACAAAATTAACTGCCCTTTTCTGACTAATTTACTTATTTTAGGGATAAATTGATTTTAATTTGGTACAGTATATGCAAATGCCGACACTGGGTTTCTCTTCATTATGCCAAGTAATACAGGACAATAGAACACAATCTTTATGTACAATACAGGGTAAAATCCTGCCTAAAAATAAATTTATTCTAGGGTTTCCTTGTTACCAGAGCTATTTTCCTAATGTCCATCCCCCAACTTCTTGCGTGAAAACTGTTTGTTTTGTAAAATCACTGTTATTTGAATGCTTTTTTTTTAAAAAAAAAAACCAAACTTTGTCTGCTAGAACTGCATATCAGGAACATTGCTGCAGTTTTTGTTTTCTTATCTGGAATTCTGAACAAAGACAAAGGACTAGATTTGCTCTTTCTAAGCAATGTGTGCAGGCCACAGAATAAGGTAAATAGTTTAGGAAAGTTCAGATTCTAAACCTAGCGTTTCGAAACAGGAATGGTTAACAAGGGTCCATATGGGGGCATTACAAAGGGAGAAATATGCAAGCAACTTTTTTTTTTTTAAACGTGAGATTGTGGTGTGTGTATCCAAGTACTGACTTCCGGCATGTGGAAGGTTTTCATTCCTTAAGTCCAAATATTGCACTAACTGCTTGCCTTGTGCCTGCGGAAAAAATCTAGTCTTTCAAATTTCCAAAAAAATTAACTTTTATGTATAAAATTGTGAATAAGAGCTACATTATTTTTTTGAGTGTAACAGTTGACCAGTTAATGTGTATTTGAGCATCTCTTGATGGCTAACATTTCATAGCTAAGTTTATATGGTTGTGAACACTGCCTCTCAATATGCTGTGGCTAGTATTGGGGGGGGATAGAAACCCAATAAATTATTTTGTTTTAAAAAAAAAAAGAAAAAAATTACCTAGAGAAAAAACCTTTTTTAAGCATTGTTGTACAAGATACTTCCACAAGTTATATAGTAGGGATGTTGAGGTAATGGTAACCCAGCCAAGTTTCATTTGAGCACCACACCTGTGTAATGCATTGTTAAATCTGTTTCACTTCCAATGTAGCCTCTTGTGTATGTACGAACACGAGTTGCTCACTTAATTTTTATTTCTTGTTATGACATGGTACTTTACTGATTTTCATAACAGTTCAATCTTTGTATGCTGCTCTTAACTTTCACCGATCTTCATGTTTTGTATTTGTCTGGTTTTGTGCCAAATCAGTGGAGGAGGACCGTGATTTTACTATGTATAAATTGTACAATTTACAAAATGTTTGTCCGTAAATGATTACTTTCCTGTTGTGTCTTTAGCAATGGAAAATTGTTATCCCTTTGAATTTTTTTTTTTTTAGAAAGTTTATACGCATCCTAAGAATACTGAAATAGTTAACTTTAGTGCAACTGAAATGTTATACTCACTCGCATTTAAAAGGCAGAGTTAACAGATGCTTAACTCAGATAATTTTAATAAAATGCTGTTATTTGCTTGTCCACAATAGAATGAAAATGCTTCCATTTTTATGTTGAAAGTCCACATTTCATTTTGCCATAATTCTTTCAAACTTGGACAAGCATTAATTCTCTTAAGTCGAATGATGTGATTCTATGTAATCGTGGTTGGTTGTTACTAATTTGTTTGCCTATCCATTTTTTTTTTTTTAAAGAAATGTTACTGTTTTATATAGTATTTATATTTTAAAAACATGCACATCATGAGGAACCTGTTTCAAAAAAATATTATGACCAATGGCCTGAAAAACTTCTCATTACTTGTGTTGATCTCAGGGTACTGCGAGTTAATACTGATATCCACACGTTGCACACAAACTGTCCTTTTGCTCCCACACACACACCCCCCCCATTCGAGAGTGTGTGCAATTGTTTTTCTTAATGTTATTAAGTCAGAGATCTTTTTTTTTTCTTCTCTGCAGACTTGAAATTTGTATAGCACGTTGAAAGATTACAACTTGGTGTCATTTTGCTAATTTGTTCAAACTATTATCATTTACTTCACAAGCAATCTTTATGTAGAACTGTTGATAGAAAGCTGTGGGTGTCATACTCACAGGTTATACACATTTAATTTTCTTATCTGACAATGTTTATTCAACCCATACAAATAAACAGATTTTTACCTGTTGGTTTGTTTAGTGTTCTGACCGGAACTTGTCTTGTAAATGATCAACCGCTTTAGGTTATTGCTTGGCTTGTTGATGGATGTTGTAATCTGATGGGAGGGGATCTCCATTAATCCTTTTCTTCTCAAAAAAAAACTTAGATGATTGTTCCAGTCCTCAAGTCTGCAATAAGGAACTGGTTAAAAAAAAAAAGAGAGACTCCAAGCTGATTTTCATTCACTTGTACCTGACTGGTAGAGGTTGGATAGAGAAAATGTGTCATTCGTGTCATTGTCGGATAAAATGCACATTTCCTGCCCCTGACTGACAGCCTGACTAAGACCTGTAATGAGTTGCTGGGCCGCTTCAGCTCCACGGGACATGAGCTCATCTTCTCCGCTGTCGATGATGTTTACATCTTTCTCCTCATCGTCAGAGCTGCTTAGTTCACCAAATACTTGCTCTGTAACAAGTAAAAGTGCAAAAAAGTTAGATTTAATTACTCGCTCCCCTTTCTTTAGTAGACTGTGATAGTTTGATGTTCAGAATCTATTATCAAGTGAACAACGCATGATGTACCTATATCGAGGCTGGCATCATTGCCACCAAACTGAAGGTTCACAGAGCCAGCTGTACCACAGACCTCCACCACCTGGTTCTGACTATTGGACTCTGATAAGGTTTTCTCCTCATCCGTGATGACTTCCCATTTTACATCTGTTGCTTCAGCGTCCATGCGAAAGAGCCGTTTCACTTCTTTCTCAATGTCTGGCTGCTCCATATACTAGAAGAAAAAAAAAACAACAAACTAGTATGTTTATATAAGAGTCACTAACAGAAATTTGTTGCATGTCTTAAAAGTTTCTAGAGAAACTCATTTGAAGGATTTGAGTCACTGGCATTTACTAATTCAGTGGACAAACAGAAGAGGTGACATAGACATACTTGTAGAAAATTTAGCTTCAATGTTTGAAATGTCATTGCAATTTACTTACTTTTGCACCAACTTTTTTCTTCAAAGTCTTCCTGAATCTCCTCCTCTTTACATTTTTCAAGGGAGCTGTTACTGTGAATATAAAAGTGGATTATTTTTAGGCAAGAAAAAATGAATTTAGGTTGAACTGCTGTTTGTTTTTTTTTAACTCTCCCAAGAACACCAAATGATTTGCAGAAATCAATCAGATCAAGTTCGGTACTAGCACATCAATTCAAAAGTGAACATGGAATCAAGGATGAGGAACCAGTGCTGCTCTACTTGCAGTATAGAAAAATGAATGTAATGTAATCGATTTCAGTTGGAAATTAAAAACTCTGCAGCTTCTCAAACCTAATGGTGGCCAAACTGATTGCATTGCACAATATAATTATCCTATGAACATTGCAAGGTATAAACGTGCGTTATTTATTAATTGGCTTCTAAAATTATCAAATATTTCAATAGATCTATATGGTGGATAGAGTTTTAAAATAATAATTGAGGTAGGTTATTAATGGATTTCTTTTTCCTTAAGTGGAAGTCGGTTACATCTCCCTCCATTTTAGCTACAAATAAGTAAGTTGCTTACTCCCATGATTCCAGAAATGCTTTTTGTCTTTGTCCTTTTTCCTTGGACTCTCATTTTCGTCCTGACTGTTATCATCTTCGTATGAGCAAATAAACATCTGCCAATAATAAAACGAGACCCGCCTTTTTATTTCAGCACGGGAAAATGCAGTAAATGATTGTTATGTAGGCATGAACAATAGCACCATGATTTACTGCATATCTATCAAGTCCCCCACCCCAACCATTCTCAGAGACTGTATAATACACTTAACTTATAACATAACATCACTGTCTCTCAATGGCAAGACGTGTATGTGTGCATCCAATACAAAAGCAATTAGATATATGCATTACAATTCCTCTTTATGTAAGATGGACAAATTAATTCTAAACAGTCACACTATAAAAATTTCACTTATCTCTCTCCTTCCTGGATAAAAAAAAAAATCACAAATATTAATACTACTGCAAATTATTGCAGTTAGTATATTGTTTCTTAGAGAGGTATATACAACATTAACAGGTTATCTCCCCTTAGTGCTTTTAATGGGCACTTCAATGTGTTCACAATGCCTATTAGAGCTGCTATGAGTCAATAACTAAACAAAAATTCTAATATTTTTTTCATTTACCACCAGTGTTACAGCCATACTTACCTGCATCAAATCCGCTGTCTTGTAAAATGTTTTCCTGTCAACAGTTTTCAGGGTTTCGATGACGCACGGCAAATCTACCAGCTTAAAAGAAAGATGTGTGCACAGCCATTTACTACCTGTCCCGTTCAGTAAGGAACTGATAAAAGTAAAAGTCCCTAAACATCTGCACACCACGAGTATGTGTCATACTGTCCATACATTTAGTCAAAAACAATCTTAATACAAAAGAGCATGGAGAGTTGGAAGGATATAGATTTATATTAAAGAAGAAGAGAGCTAGGTCACAGCCCCTGCTGAGGGATACAGATTTCTGGATCAGACATTAATGTAAAGTCTTCTCGTCAACATCTTTGAGTTTACATGTGCACGCAGTTTTTCAGTAAATTTTACACTCACATTATAATAAGAAACAGATTAAGTTACTACATCTTTGTTCCCACATTTTTTTTTTTTTTAAATTAGTGAAAGATAAAGGTGAGGAAAAATTAAAGAAAGCGAATAGTAAGGATTAGTTCATTAAAAGGAAAGTTAATTATCCATTCTCATCTGCAATCTGCTGATTAAAGGTCTAACTTTACTGGAACTTAAAGAAAAAATCATTGACTGCATATGAATAATAGTAGGTTCTAAATCAGCAGTTCGAGAGAAACAGGAGTTTGTTCCTAAAGCCAAAAACAATTCTCCAGGAATCCTCAGTGTGGCATTAGGTAGCATGCATCTCCCACATGAAGATCTACTCCTGGCAAACCTTTGCATTAACTGTTTTCATTTGGCTTTCCCCCAGACAAATCAGAGTGAAGATGATCAAGATTGGGGAACATGTAGTGATTTATCATTTCTGTTGGCAAGAGTTGAATTCCCAGTTATAATCGGCTGGGTTTGGTGTACCTCCTTGGCATAGTTTCTTCTCCTCCAGAACACTGGTTTCTTCCCATGTATGAAAATGAAGAATGCTAGGTCTCTCAAGGCGCTACATAGACAATGCTTGCTAGTGGAAAACTGCGGCATTACGCTCCCTCACTGGGTTTGTAGAGACTGGTGTACATCACCACAACATTGGCTACATATTGATACTACAACTGGCAGAGCACTAAACTGCATCAAACAAACAAATTTTTTTTTTTTTTAAGTTTATACTGCAGTTTGTTTGTTGCATTTGTTTATATCAAGATATCTGAGCAAAGGTCCCTGATCAGTTTCAAACTAAAAGCTGTCATGTGAAGTGAAAAGGGCAGACAAGAAGTCAGCTAGAAAACCAGGAATGAACAGGATGGCAACTTGGAAATCCAGTAAAAAATAAAATAAAATGTCAAAGAGGTCGACATCTTTTTTTTAACAAATTCATTCTTTCCAATTAAATGTCCAAACTCTGAACAGGTCAACGCCTTAGTTAGGGAAACTCCATCAAGGCAGAAAAATCTTTGATTTTGTTGAGGGAATGTACCTACACGTAAATGGTTACATTGATTTGTATGTAATAAAATCAATTTCAACATGATGTACATGTTTTCTGGATTGAAAGTGCACATTTAATATCACCAGCATTTTTGAATTTACATACACAGGCATCTTTTATTGAACCGTCGCTACAATTTGATTAATTAAATTTACAAAAGTTAACCTTTTTTTCGATTTTAATATTGAGTGTCATTTTGATTATTTAATATACATTATTGAAATACTAATTTCCCAGAAAAAAGTTAAATGCAAAATATAGGAAGTGATGCGAAAGAATTTTCCATTTAAAAGAGAGTATAGTGTGGTAAGTAGCCATTTCACTAAATATTGTGAATACACTCTTTCCTGATTACTGATGACAACAGATTAATAATAATTATGAAAACTTAATCAAAACTTTAATACTCACTTTTGCTGAGAAAATTTCACCTCCATACCTTACAGAACCATGGCGAAGATCAGGTTTTAATAGTATGCTTAGTTTGTCTTTGAGAGACATATTTCCTGACTGAACATCTCGTCTTAATGCCATGGCCGGACCCTAAAAACAAACACACACACACACAAAATCATTTTTCTACAACAAAGAAAATGCAGTCTAAATTTTTTAGTATACTACCTACAGTGGTAGAATGTCTGACTTATTGTATTAGACCCATGAGCCAATGGCATCTGTAAGTATAATTTACTGACCGACTGAGATAGATGCACTTATCCTCTTATCAAAGGATGGTTTAAATGTTTTTTAAATCTATTCCAGACAGATTTAGTTAAATAATCTGAACCAGTTTTTTTTTTTTTTTTTTTCATTTTTGATAAACAGTCAATTACAAATTAAACAATTTAACTTAAATTTAACTACATGACTAATAAGGACTTTAGGTAAGACTGGCGATGACTCTACTACTTAAGTCAAGGCGAAGAATGGGGAGGACTTCAGGTCCCGACTAAGACTGGGCGATGACTCTACTACTTAAGTCAAGGCGAAGGATGGGGAGGGCTTCAGGTCCCGACTAAGACTGGCGATGACTCTACTACTGAAGTCAAGGCGAAGGATGGGGAGGACTTTAGGTCCCGACTAAGACTGGCGATGACTCTACTACTGAAGTCAAGGCGAAGGATGGGGAGGGGAGGAAGCAACACTCAGCTGATACAAACTAAAAAAAAACACACAATCAGGGTAAGCATACCGGAGGTAGCCTCATGACAAAATGCTGCTCCAAGTCAAATACGCTTTCTCCGACATTTTCCTTCTTTTTCGGAACGTTTTTGGAACTCATCGAGCGACAAGATCAGCACCGATTTGGCGAGGACGCTTCCATAGTTAACCGGTGGTCCGGCAGAGGGCGCTGTTTTACTGTTCGAAGTTAAGTCCCTTTATCAAGAGTTTTGTCGATTAGAATCGTGTATTCTTATTTATAAAATACAAGTTTTTCAACGACAACAAAAAAATCCCACAGGCAGATGGCAAAAAATCGTGTAGCATTATTTTATTTATTTTTTAAAAATAAAAAAAAGAAAACAAAGGATGAATCGAAATTAATCGAACCAAATAAAAGTAGCCACACTTCGTCGTGCCCAGTCTTCCACCTTCGACATTACGTGAACCGTTAAAGTCGGGGTTTCTTCAGTTCCCGTGTTTACTGGAGCATTAACCGAACCTGCTTCTTCATCCATCCATCCAGCACCCCCCCCCACCACCATCATTCACTGACTAGAGCAACCGACTTCCATGAGATGCTGTTAGTCTTATTCTCGATTGCTTCCCTTCTCCTCCCCCCCCCCCCCCAAGTCTGATCAAAAACAGATAAATGAATGGAATATTCCAAGCCTATGGCTTTTCGTTACAGTTTATATATACATATATATTCTTCACCTGGTAATAAATACTACCAAAAAATCTCCAAAAGCAAGACTGATGATGAAATTAATTTAAATAAACCTTGTGTGACTAAATAAGATCTTTCATTCCTCCATACACATGCCATGCAAATCATTAGTGTCAGACAGGATATCAAAATTTAAAAAATAGTTTTTATTTATCCTTTTCAGCTTATTCATATACAGGTAATATACACAGATTAGAGGTTAATTATATATATATATAAGGAATTATACAGTTTGGAAAAATATTCAGGAATGTTGTCATTACAAAGGGGTTCGTTTAAATGCAAAATTGAGAATATTCTAAAAGAAATCACACTAAAATGCTTTGTTTTAATGTAGATTAAAAAAAAAAAAAAAAAAGGAGTTTGAAATACTTTCTTTAACAGTCAGAGAAATCCTACATATCAAAAGTTCATCATAGAGAAGCTATGCAACCTAAGGGTTCCATAAAGTTGAAAAACACTTAAGTTCAACTAAAACTGAACAAACATCAAAGCCTGTGATCTCATCAGTCAAACCTGGGATACCTTTTCAAAATGCGGAATGCATGAGAGGCGGGGTGTTGATTCTGCTGACAAAATAAGTTAACTGGCAAACTTGTCTGATTTGGTGTGGTAGTGAGCTACACATCTAACATGGCCCAGATAAATTAAGAACCAGCTGCCCAATTATGTAATTATAAGACTTTATGATGAATGAGTAAATATACATATTTAATTAGTGCGGTTGTTGGGATACACGAAACAAGCAAGCTATAACCAGTTTGGTCGGCCAAAATTAGGGTATACTCAGTTGTACCACTTCTGGATTTGCACCTCACCTCTGAGTTTTCTTTAAAGTTATGAGTAACGAATAAGAGATTTGTTCCAAGTGGTATCTATATTAGTGAAGGGAAAGTCTACAGCACAAATCTACTATACTGCAGTTATAACGGTTACTTGCTCCAGAATGAAGATATGGGTAAGTAAGAAAAAAATTTAAAAAATAATAGACTATGCCAAATAATACAAGTGATTCCCATTAACAAATTTAGAATCTACTTTTTGGGCTTTTAAAATGTTTCCTCTAATTTTGATTGAAATGTAGTCAAATAAAAACTTAAAAATAAAAATGTATTTAAGCAGTTCAAGCATTCTGAAGAATTCAAAATTACATTTACTTTTTCATCATAGCTGCCAAAATGACAGAGGCAGCCATTTTGGCTGTAGTGAAAAAGTTAACATTTTGATTTAGAAGCAAAAAACCAACAAAAAAAAAGCAGACAGACAGACAGACAGAAAGAAAGAATGGTTATTCAGTTTTCAGGACACACCACTAAAATGAGCATAACATTCTTTAAGTTGGAAAAAACAGATACTCTCAACTACATTCTGGGTATTTTATATATTGGACACACAAATCTAAGAATGTTGGATTTTGTTTTTTTTTTTAATATTTGTTCACATTTTCAACAAATACAGGATCAGAAAATAAGCCATAAAGAACAAATGTCCACTTGCTGTTGTAAAAATCTCCCACAGTTGTACATCAGGTGACAGATCAGGGAAGACTGTTGGCCACTGACTCCAAAATCCTACAGCAATCCTAGCCCTATGTGGCACTTAAATTCAAAACCCAGTTGATGTCAAAGCAGAAAATTGGTCTTGCAACTTCATCCAGACCTCTGATTGGCCGAGCAACATTAAACAATCCGCAATAGTTTTAGCTAAAATAATTCCTTGCCATACCACAACACTGCTACCACCTTAATAATTACAGAGAAATGTTCACAGCATCATATTGCCAATGAGAGCCTTGTCCAGCATGAAAATCTACTATAGTCAATTCTGGGTAGCACTGATCTTTGACACCAGAGTGGCTGTCGCTGTCAGTTGTCATCAATTAATTTATCCTTGGAGCAGTTACTACTGTTTCACAAGATCATTCTTTTGATCAAGTGATCACCACATTAATCGGCGTAAAACAATTTTTAAAGAAACACCTCCACATCTGTTATATCACAGGTCTGTATATATTGTGCACACAATCCGCTGACCGGCTCCCAAGACACCACATCATGTTGACCCGATTTAAACCATCCAGTGGCAAGTAATCTTTGGTCATGTGATGCCCGTCTTTGAGTCACAACTGTAACTTTACGTTCCAAGTAATGATGTTCAATGTATTGTCAACATTTATATGGTGTCAGCAGACTACAGCACCATCTGACTTTTAGGTTTTATTGTAAAACATCCATTCACTTCAAGTGTTAGTTGTACTGCAGCATTCAGCTGCGACTGTTGGGCTGAAAGTTAGAACACCGAATCAGCCGTAGACTGAGATGAATATTTCAATGTGGTCGTATTAAATGTGATTTTAAAAATCTCATCCTGTTTTTTGTCCCTCCCCAAATGCGTACGATCAGATCAAACAGACAGGGAGACAAATGACTTTCCATTTTAAAAACTCAAAATTGCTGCATATAAAACAAAGATGAAAACAGAGCAGTAACACTGAAAAAAAAAAAGAAAAAAAAAAGAGGATTTATTTATAAAAATGAAAAACAAATCCAGAACAGTACAGCAAACACAAGCTTTGCTTTACTGAGAAGTATTTAAAAGTTACAAATGTTGATATAAAAATTGAACCTGCAAGTTTGCATTTGCTATTTGAAACAACAAATATGGCTGCTCATTTGCAGGTCCTGGCAACATGCATTCTGGTACTGCCACCGTATCACCAGTAAACTGTTGATGTGTCACCCCCCTCCCCTTTCTTCATCAACAAGTATCTCAGCACTGAATGTCCATTTTTACCATTTGCAGATGCAGCACAACTAGGAAAAAACTTAGCAAATCAGTCAGCCATTAAATAAGTTAAATGTTTGTATTTTACTTCGAACATTTTATCATAAGGTTTCAAGTCCCCCCTCTTTTTTTACAGGTTTTGTAAGTGTACACCAAAGCAAGGGCATGTTCCTTGTGTGTTATCATCATCATACAACTGTAAGGGAAAACTTTGGTGACTAGCGACTTCTTTAAGAGAAACAAAACAGCAATTTTATCTATTCAAGAACAAAGATGCTAAACTATTCCAAACTTACACAGAACATCGTAGATATTAGTTCATCGTACTTACTTCTTTAACCTGATCTGATGAACTTTTGCTCATACACAAAGATGGAAGCCTCTATCTCAATCAGCTGGCCTCTTTGGAAGATTTGGCAAAGTGATTGATAAGAGACCCCTTTTCTTTTAAGCTGTAATACAATAAGGCATGGTGAAATCAATCTTCATCGCTGCTTGCAATTCCCAGTTTCCACTAGGTATTGATTTATAATGCAGGCTGAATTGACCCAAGAGTGCAAGCTAAAGGCGGAATTAAACCCACGTTGTGGGTGAGAATTTGGCACCTTAACCCCTCAGCGACTATGCTCCTACATCCCCTTCTACCCTACAAAATATATTATTTTTAAAAAGTATAGTTTTCCTGGAAATAACCATCTGAATCCTTGGACTACATTTCCTTTATGAAAACTTGAATAACTTCATCCTAAAGCATCAAAAAAGCACATTTCTCATTAACGCTATTTCCCCATCTTTATTGATGGAGTACGATTGCAGTTTTAGGGGCAGACAACCAATTTTGAAATAAGGTGTAGATACACAAGTGTTTTGCTGCTGTAGATGTTAGTCATTATCTTTAAAAAAAAAAACCTTTCCAAAAGATATGAGATAGAGCTTGGTATGGAAAATGTTAAAAAATGAGAACAGATGAACAAAATCAGACCTTGAAAAAGGGGAATGCTACAGAGAACAGGTCTGTCTTCAAGCTGTTATTGTGTAAACACATACAAACAATTAAATACAAGGTTTTTGACCATCCGTACTTTGAAAGAGAGAGGAAGCCTGTGTAGAACAAGGCTAGTACAACAAAAGAGAGAGAAACCTCATCAAAAATCCTGACAAACAGGAGACTGAAGCATGGCTGCACTACTTTACCAAAAATGCATTATTTTTACTCCCTAAAAAGATACAACTAACTTGATGAGGTCGAATCTTCGGAAATATCCTTCTACAAAATTTTTGCAATCAGTTCCTATGGTTATTCACAATACTATTCATAAACTGCAAACCCTAAAAGATAGCCCATGATATAATTTTGTTGCACCACTTATACATTGTTCTAAGCCTGTGAATGTTTTCTTTAGCATTTCTATTAGCTGCTGAAAGGCAATGGTTGTAAAGTTCAAAAACCTCATGGGTAGTCTATGAACTGTCTATATTACATCTTACTGATTAACCCGTTCCTCACCACAATACCCATTCATGTTATTTTTTGCAACTACCACAACCATATGGCAACATAAACTGGCACCTTGTACCAGTCCTTTATCATCCTGAAAGTTATCTCATCACTATTCTTTGTAGTGTATGATGTGTATCGCAAAAAGACAAAAACAGCTTTCTTGTTTTGAGGCCTAATAGAGTTTTGTACCAAAATTTAGGATGGCATATTTATGATTAGCACAATACTTGTGTGGATTGTTTGACAAATGTAAAACATCAACCATATCATAGTTGAGAAGCGTTGGGGGACCGCGTTAGTTAGCAATATCTTATCTCGAGCCATATATGAGTTAGGTGGTTAAAAAATAATGATGGCGCACTTGGATGAGTGCAGTGGGTGTGTGAGTGGTATCGAAAGTAGTTGATTTTTTTATAAAATTGTTTAGACTTAAAATAAAATATAACATGGAAAAAACAACAACACCAACAACAACATAGGGTTGGTAGGTAGACATTTGTCAAAATAAATGCAAAGTTCAGATTCTCAGATGATATTCTTGTCCTTCCAGAAAATAGTACAAAGAATTAGTAAGGCTTCCTCAAGCGGATGCTCCTAAGAAGAAAATGACCTCGGAATACATGATGAAATCTACTGATGATGTGGTGGGATGAAAGGAAGCTGCTATAGAAGAGCTAAATGATTTGAACTCAATTAAGATTTTTGAATACATTTTCCATAGGAAATTATTCAGCATATTGTTTATCAGACAAATCTGTAAGCTGCTAATAAAAAAAAACCTGCCAGTTTTAATGCAAAGAAATGAAAGCATTTTTGATAATTTTTATTTCTCAGTTGTTACCATCAACTTCCTTGAGAGCATAAACATTAGTCCCTTACTAAGGAATTATCTGTCACTTGCAGTTCTAAGAATATGACCCACAACTGATTTAAGAAATAGAATTTTACACAGTTTCAAAACATGGGTACCTATCACACCAAAATCTGTCGCAACAACAAAAATGCCATTAGGTTCCAGAGTTGGACCAAATTCCAACAGATCATGCAGTCTTTTTTGACTACTACGTTTTGAGCTATGACCTCTTTGTGCTATTGAAAGAAGATAATTGACAAAAAGAAATTGGTCAAGACGAGAGAGAGGGATGCTCACAACTAGTGATATGATTCTGAGTAGTCAATACTGCTGGTTAGATGTAAGACAGCAGTGTTGTAACTATGGGAATGAACTACGAGTCAATTAAACCCATGGGAAAAGTGAATCACTAGTCCAAAGAATAAGTATATGTGGCCAAACCTCTGCTGATTTCATTGTACAATGCTGGAATGACAGATGTAAACTTGTTTGATCAAGATGTGAATAACCACAGAGTTGCAATTCATGGTAAAAAGTGGTGGTAAGTGTTTCCTACTCACATGTTGAACCTTGCTATAGTATATGCCTGAAAACCACAACAGCTGGTAAATATGGATCTTTTGGCTTTCATAAAGAATATTACCTGTCATTACTACATATTACTATTCCAAAATCTCAGCAATGAACCTTACGCATTTCATCATGTGCAAGTTCTAGTGATTGTTGGAACACTGTTCAGGATCCTCAGGGACATTCCCCTTAGATTGAAAAGAAAAAGACAATGTGCAATGTACCATACCATAATACAATGGCCTGACCTTGTGGTTGAAAAAGATTGTATTGAAATGTTCCATTCCTAGAGACATGTTTTAACAGCTTGATTTTAAGTACTATTTATAAAAAAACTGATTTAGCAATAGCTTTACTCATTTACCCCTTGCAATATGTCAGTCAAGTGCACCCTTATAATATTAATACAAATAAAAAAAATTCACAAGATACATTTTTCTTGTTATTCATTCCTCCCTCATCAGCATTTAATGATAAAACTCATTCCAACCAGTAATTATGTCTTGTGACTTAACGGGTCAATGGAAATAAACATCATCAATATGAGACTATTCAAGCAATGATAGGCCCTGTAGAATTTGTACAGAGCTTGCCAACCAAAATTCAAGGATTTGTCAAGAACCACAAAATTAGGATACATGCCTTAATACACAAATTAAAAAAAATCCTAACTTTACTTTTAGATCCTTACTGGATCATAAACATAATTACAATACATTGTACATAAAACATTAGATGTGTTTAACCTTAAAGTCCAATTAGTGACCTAGCCTCATATCTGTCTCCTTTAAATTCTCTGACGCAGTAAAACCCAGGCCAACTCTGATTGAAGGTACATTTGCCCAGCATTATAAAAAATGTAATTTTCTGCTTTCATGTTGGAAGTGAGGAGTTCTAGAAGGGTATTCAGATAGCCTGTTGGAGTAAAATAGGCCCTTTTTGTGCTGGATGTAGTTTTGAGATCCTGGCCTCAAGTTCAACAGGGGATACAACAACTGTATTTGCCCTGACAGCTTCATTAATGTAAAAAGAACAGCCATCACATAACTGCGAGGGAGGGCGAAAATAATTCGATCTACAGAGAATTGCATGTGAATAAGCTGTATAATGATTTGGCTTAGAAGCAAGGCTCTATTTACTTTGTAACTTTTTAAATTTTATTCTATTTTTCTAGTGACCAGTTTCCCCACTTTTTATTCTGAATAGATAAGAAAATTCAAAGACTTTTCAAGGCCGCACATCCTGTATATACACATGCGCGCTGAGATCATAAGGAATAGTAAAAAGGGGGAGGCTGCAGTGAGATCAGACATTATTTTGACAATATGTAATGACTTAGCTTTGTTTTATGTGGAAGACATGCATCTGATAACATTTGAAATTTTCCAGAAGTTTGCAGGGGGAAGAGAAGCAAACAAACAAACAAAATGGAAAAGATTTTAAGCATAAATTATACAAAAAATAAAATATAAATTAGTTTGAAAATAAAGATGAAATTCTCAAGTGACCTTTAAGTATTAACAACTGCAGAAAAAAAAATCAAAAAAGATGAAGAGAGAGATGCACTCGTCGGGTGTCAAGATATGTAATAAGCACAGGCTTTTGACTAAAATTAAATGTGAAAACCAAGCATATTTTATCCATAACTTGAAAAAAGTATTGTTTGTAAACATCATCTTTTACAAACGAACTTCTTAGAAAATGAAGTATGGTGGAGGGAGACAATGTCAAAGATTCTGCATCCTCAATGTGCCACAGACATACCACATCTGCATTTAGATGATCCAAAAACTACTGAGATTCTAGAAAAAAAAAAAGAGTAAACAAATAAGAATCATGTTAAATCAACACTAATGCCTGACTAAACAATAGTTGTAGACATCTTTGGTACAAAAAATGTACATTTAAAAGTCTAAAAATTAGTGGCAGATTCTTGCAATTAAAACCTCAGTATGTTGTAATAAGTGTACATTCTTTAAAAAAACACAAGACACTATCCAGCGAGATCTTCAATTTACCAGGTTGCAAATTAAATTTTAAATTGAAAGTAATGATAAACACAAACTACATCAAATAGAAAACACTGAATACCATCTTACTCAAATAATAGCACCAACCCTCCATTCTAGGTATTTTATAATTTTGTGCTTTTTCCCTCATTTTCATCTCTTTCACAAAAAAATCTTAACGTACATGGTTGGTTACCTGTACCAAACTGATTAAAGGGACAGTTATCTACCAAATTAATTAATGAAAAAAAAAGGCAAAGCAACAAGTTATCACAGTGATACTAGACTACACTGCTGGCTATGGTTATTTGTCGAAGCTATATTTGATGATTCAACAAAGTTTATCTCACCTTTGTCTTCCAGTCCGTTAGTGTTTGTTTGTGCTAATCTAAAGTATTATTACAGTCTTTATCCACTGAAAATGGCAGAGACAGGAGTGTCCCTTGTTGCCTCAACCATAACATCATAAGCTCCTTGCACAGCTAAAACAACAAAACAATCCATGTATTGTAAGATATATGTTATAGGTGTGCTATTATTTGAGTAATGAAATTGTTTAGAATATACAGAGAGAAGCCATTTTACTTACATAAAAACAAACTAAAGCCCAATGCATACAAACTATCTAAGAAACTGTGGACCCTCAAAAAAATACCAACTTCACCATTCACAGCCCAGTTTGCCCATCCACATGAGAATTGAACAAACTTTACTGAGTAAACTCTTCCACTGTTGTCCTGTGATCCTGTCTCCATAATAATTTATGGAACATTGGACATCAGGTTGGAAAAGAGATTGAATTTAGCAGGTAAGTGTGAAAGTGAGAGAGAGTAAGATGATGATGATGATGATAACGACCAGCTGCCATGCAACTAACCCTGAGGCTGTATTACAATGAATTGAAAAATGTTAGTGTAAGTTCTCTGAAAATCTACTTCACAATTCAAGAAGTTTAAGGCTTAAAAGAACAAAATAAAAAGAGGATTTTCATCATCTCTTCATGACAACAGCACTTTTCAAACGTGTTGTCTGTGCAACTTTCTTCCGCAATTCTTCCCGGCTCTCCTCTTGCTGGCGTTCCTGCACTGCCTTCATTTTCTTCAGCAGTTTATTGCGCAGCATCCGCTCCTGTCGTTCAAATTTGTCTTTCCGTCGCTGCTCAGCTTCCATTTTCTTCTTCTCCTCTTCAAGCTTTCTCAGGTTCTCCAATTCAACCTGCTTCTTTCGTTCTTCTTCAAGTTCCTTTTCTCGACGTGCAACATCCTCCTTGATCTTAGCAATCTAGGTAAAAAAAACAACAACAGAAATTGATTTGAAGAATAGCAGAGTTATGGTGATTGTTTTGTTATTCTGCTATCCCGCTGTATTCAAACAGCAAAGAAAACCATACAATTACACAAGTTCTACATAAAAACAAAATACACTAAAAAAACATTTCTTTAATTGCAAGCTTACTAAAGACCATTCTCTTTGCAACTGGAAATGGGGGATAATTTCAAACATTTATGATTGAAACTTTCATAGAGAGACACACACATCTGAAATATTCTTTATTTCATTGTACTAAACACCAATCATTGTAACAAAGAAGAAAAATGAAAATGAAGATAAGGGCTATGGTGAAAAAGGAAAACAAACTGTAAACGCTTACATTTTACTAACTAAGGGAAAAAAAACTTCCTATAAGCAACCAATCTTAGCAATTTCTTACTACAAATTCCAAATTTCAATATGGAAGACAAACTGACGAGGAAATAGGTGAATGTAAATTTTTTAAGAAATAAAAGCATTTAGGTATGATATATCTGATGTGTATCATTTACACGTCAAGAGTTATAACTTTTTAAAATTCTTTTTTGGTTAAAGAACAGTAAAGCAAACGTAGATATTAACATCTATCGCTAATGTTTATTGGAATTTTATTAGTGCTACAATCACCATATTGGATGGAATTTTTCCATGTTCCCATCTTCACTTGAAAATGACTTTTGTCCATGTTTTGTGAAACCCATAAAAATTTTTTTAACCAGGACCATTGTAAATACAAGGGGAAGGTACAAGTCTGAAAAACAAATAATAATAATAATAAAGTCACCTTTAATATTTATTATTAGTTATAAATCGTCAAATGCATATTAAAAAACTAAAAAATCCTGAAACCAGGCTGATGGGCTACACATTATCTATAGTTAATCACTTTTGTACATGGTGCTTACAAAATGTTTTCTTCCAAACCTAACTTCCATAATGAAATTTTTATTATTTAAAAATTACTAATAGCAAATGGCTAGTCTTTAAAATTTATTAAAAAACAGATAGATACCCACTGTTTTGAAAAAAAAAAAAAACTGTTTGTCCAATCAGACATTATTTCCAAAAGGCATTCTCATCTATCAATGTTACCTCTTTAGGTATTTAGCATAATTGATTAGAAAGCTTGTCAAATTAACACCTAGCGAGGTTATTCCTTCAAATACCAATGAGAGTTCCTTTTAAATTGGGACAATAATTCCCATTTAAGAACAGAGTCCCCACTTCAGATAAGTCTCATAGGTAAATGTCAGAATCATAGTTCTGCATACCTTATAAGACAATCCAATGCATCTATGAGAGGTTTGCCTTTCACCTGCCTGGATCTGTGAGGATTCTGCCTTAGTTAACCACATGGCAGTAAATGAACATGGATTCAAAGTACATGATGGCAAGATTTTGTCCAGGTCCTGTACTGATTCAAAGGTTGAAAATTATGGAGTCCTTTTTTATTAGACATCTTAAGCTTGTGTCGAATGAGTATGACTTAAATACTGTGTGTGTGTTTCTCTTCCCTCAACTATGGTCACTAATTTGCATAGTTACCATTTACACCATATATGATTGTAGCCTGTCAGCCTAATTGCGATTTCTCATTTTTTTGATTTTTGGTGAATGCTGTTTTTCTGTTGAAATGGATGAAATTTCATTTGCATTTAAGAACTGCCTTTTTGCCAACAACTATGTCCCCACTTCAGTTTTAAATCTCCACCAAAATTTGATGTAAAGAAAATTAACTATTCTAATACTGCTAGAGTGCTGAGCTCTTTTGCAGTGAAAGTATAAAAATCAGTGAACTAGGAACCTATGCAAACAGCCTGCACAAATATGACTTGCATGGAGTTATGATCTTCTCAATAGGAAAACAAGGCAGCTGCCACAAACAAACATTTTGCATCACACTAGAAATAATAACAAAATAATACTGGTAGTTAAATCTGTCCCTTTAAACATCTGTTAATGTATAATTATGAGAAAAAAAAGATTATTTTTGCAAGTTCTGTGTCGAAGTCTTTCTTCAGATGCATTCAGCTAATAGTCTGGTGTCTACTTCTCTGTCTGTCTAGTAACACTGCTCAAGGGTAGAGAACCTACTAAAGATAAATGAATTGCTAAATACTTTCACAAAGACTGCAGTAATTCCAGAATTTTGAAGAAAATCTGGTTAAATAAGAATGAGCTTACCTTGACTCTGTTCAGCAGTTCTGCCAAGATCCTCAATGATTCAAGTTTTCGTTGTGCCACTAGCAGTTTCCTTTCTTCCAGTGCAAGCTTCCGTCTCATTTTCTCTTCTTCCTCCTTCCGTTTCTTCTCAAGATGTTTCTTCCGGCGTTTGTCTTCCCTTACCCGTCTCCGTGTCTCTTTCTTGTGCAGCTTTAGCAGTCTTTTCCGTTCTCTTTCGTTCTCCTCCTCTTTAAGTCGCTGTCTAATTTAAAAAAGGAAACTACATAGTGAGCAGTGTTATGCAGGCTTTAAAGCTGTTAACCCCCTACCTATTGAAGCTTCTGAGAAAGAACTAGTTTCAAATGTTAAACATGATTTCAAACAAAACCTGAAAACTGTACTTATGATATAGCTTTTTCTTTAAGATAACTATTTAATGTTTGAACTTTGTAAAATTACTTACTGCTATTTAAATATATTGTAAAGGTTAAAATGTTCAACACCTTTTAACACAGATTACAATTCATTTGAAAATCATTTAATAAGTGTAAACATAAAACAAAAAAAAATCAACTACCTGTATGGCTTTCCATTTCACATACAATTAGCGATTAGAATATGCAAAATATTAAGAAAGAATCATTGGCAGACTTGTAGTTTTTGTTGACTATGACATTTGGTGAAGAAGCTGTATGAATAGCTTCATATCATCCAGTCAACCGATGCATCCTATTGAGACAGCATAGGACCAAAATCAGGCAATTAAGCAGCATGCTATAATTATTAACACTGTACACTACTGACTACTATGAGCTCATAGCCTTTATTGTCAATGCTCTTACAAAGGATCTGTTCTCACCTCTTTGCATTGCCAAATAAGATTGCAGTGAGCTAATCAATACCTACACTGGTAACTAAAATAAAAAAAGATTATCATAATGAGAGTAGCATAGACAAGGAAATAAACTTGCAGACCAGTGTGTGGTAGAATGAACCCCCCCCCCCCATTTATTGTGATTTTGGGTGGCATCTCAGGACCACAGTCCTTCAAAATCACACAAAGTAGGAAAGTATCATCAAAGTGTTGCAATAAATTGATAGGATTTTGAGATCTGTCGCTGTGTCTGCAAAAGGGAATATACATCAGTAAACTGTTTCTTTGTTTCCTGTTACCAAATGTAAGTAAAATTCTGTAACAAGCATTAAAACATGAGTAATATTAGTAGTGTCCAATTTTAAAATGTGTAAAATGTATGATTTTTGTGTTTCTTTTAGGAAAATCCAAAAAATAAACAACAACAGTAGTTCTATCAAATTATTCATAACCTTTCTTCTTCCTTCTTTCTCTCCTCCAGTTCTCGTTCTCTTTTTACTTTCTCTTCCCGCTGCCATTCAAGTTCCTCAAGTCTCTCTCGATCCTGTTTTCTTTTCTTAATTGTTTTTTCTGACAAGTGTTTTGTTTTATCAAATTCAACCTGCAAAACGAATAAAATTTTTAGTAAAAAATTTGGAAATTCCATGCAACTGACAAAATATCGCATATTTGCACTTTGGTCAAGTATATGCCAGAAGGCATCTGTCTCTATATCAACTCTATGTTTTCCTATGCAGTTTATAAACCTCTAAGCCCCACTAATTAAAAATGTTCTTACCTTAATAGCAGCAGTAAGCGCTTTCCCATCTTCCCCAATAATCATCAGCTTCATTTTCCTAAGCGCGTCCATTGCCTTCACGAAGCCTACGTATTCCTGATACTGGATGTAAGCCTCAAAGGTAAGATCCTGTCCGAAAGAAAACGTTTGAATAGACCCCGGTTTACAGGCGGTCATCTCTTTCCTGTACGGATCCAGCATAGGTATGTCCACGCTGCGAATTTTGCCAAATGTCTCGAAGACCTTTTTCAATACGTCCTCGCTGGGATGCTCTTTGTTCGGATCCGTTTTAGACGTAAACCACCTCGTGGGCAAGTCCCTGAAGTAAATCGTGTCCGGCCTTTCCCCCGGCTTCATTTCGTTCAGGTTCTTCGCATCCCTGAAATACGAGTCCCAATCGTGTCGTGTGGGGAACGTGATCTTCGCCTCAGCGGCCCTCACCCTGAGGATATCGGGAAACCCGCTCAGCTTTATAGTCTTGCCGTCCAGCTTCGTGATCAAAGTCTTTATAACCCGCTTGTTCTCGACTTCGCCTTCCAGGCGGATAAACTCCAACGTGCTCTTAATGACTTTCAGCGACACGAATACGTGCGGCTTAACCATGTTCTTCACTTTCTCCATTACTTCCCAGTTTGATATGGACTTCCCAGGCGTCTTCAGCTGGGGCAGCTGCACCGATACGTTTATTTTAGCGATCGGCTTCAGATGCAGGTTGTCGAACAGTTCCACGGCGTCCGATACATCGGAGCAGACAGTTGTGTTTGCCATGTTTGCCAACTCGAGACCGAAAATGAGAGCAACTGCACTGGGCAAACCTTCACCAAACCGGTTCAGGGTTATAAAACTAAAACTCACGCTTCATAACTGCCTGAAAGAGTCCTCGATCGCCGCTTCACTGACAGGAAAAAAGGGAAATACAAGCAGAAAGTGGAGGGGGGGGGGACATTACAGGAATCCTTTTTCTCCAACGCACGGAATATTCCTAAATGCCGCCATGATTGTTGCTGGGGTTCCATCGAAAAGTCGGAACGTAACATTAGCTTAGTGGAGATACATACATATATATATATATATGGGTAATAATTCACCTGGCTTGTTTGTAAGAAAGAAAGTCTCGGAGTTCGAAGGTAAATTATGGAATAAATTAAAAAAAAGGGCATCGATATTAAGCAACTCGTTTTACCATTTATTTAATTTCAATTTAAAAAAAAAAAAAACGAAATAACAAGAACCGAACTACGGCTTCCATGTTTTGTCACGCTGTATGTATGTATGTATGTATACCTGTGGATGGGGTTTCAGGTAGAGACGGTCTTTAATTCGTGAGGCCGAGGAACGAAGGAAAAAACCAGCTCTGCTACTGGTATTCGAACCAACAAGCGTGGCACTGCGCGTTTGAACCGAGCACTTGCCACATCATAGGTTAGGAGAAACGATTTACTGCCGGTTAAACATTTCAATTCAAGCAAATAGTTTTCAAAATGAATTTTAAATAGTTATTCCCGTAATTCGATAGCAGCCATTTCGCATAACCATGCAACAATACCGGAGGAGGAGGAGGGAGGAAATAAACAGAGGTTTTTTTTTTTTTTTTTTTTCGGGGCTCCGTATTTTCATTACAGACCACAATCTGCGCTTTATACGGATCGCGAAAACCTCCTCCCCCCCCACCAGCCGGCATAACTGCTCGATATGCTTCATTTTGGAAAGAAATACTAATTATTGTCCAGAGCGGAATTCCTGTGTTTGCGTTTTTGCGTAGCAAGTGTAAGCACATTCGATTAAATTATGCAGATTTTAAAATAACTGCAACAACAACAAAAAAAAAACACCTTTGCGTCTCATAATCCCGATCTGAAAATCCATTGGTTAGTCCTGGCACCGGTAACTGAGTCTCAACGAGTTGCGTCAGACATGGAGACGGAGGTGGAACTGATCAGGGCGAAAGCCGAGCGGGCTGTAAGTTTCCTTTCTTTTTATCCCCGCGCCAACCCAGAGTCTCGCGCTTTCCACAGGCAGTTTAAGCTTCTTATTACCTAAAAAAAAAAAAAACAACTTCTTTTTCTTTTTTCTTCCAACAACAACAAGAACAACGATCGGGACTGGCCGAGAGAGGCGAGCCGACGACTCGACCGTGGGCGATTATTCGATGCTGTGCCGTACAGAACCTCCCAACTGTTATTATTACTACTGCTACCACCATTGCCATTCTTCTCTCTACAACTTTTACGATGCGTTGTTCATTCGTCGTGCAAAGAGCTTGGGATATTCGACCTCAGGCACCGCTCTAAGTACACCCCACCCCCCACCCTAACCCCACACTCTCACCACATCCCACACCCCACCCCACTCCACACCTCTCACCCCCATCCCCACCACCACCCCACTCCACACCTCTCACCACACCCCACAGCCACTCCCCACCCCACCCAGTTCGTTCTGCTAGTAATCGCGCCGTCCATTACGATACGTTATTAATTCGTCGTACAACGAGCTGTGGATATTCACCTCAGACCACCGCCAATACACCCCACCCCCAACCCCACCCCACACCCTTCACTCTCACCACACCCACCCCACACCCCACCCTACACCCTCCACACACCTCTCACCACACCACACCCCTACACCCCTCACCACACCCCACACACACCCCACCCCCCCACCACACTCCACACACCTACACCCCTCACCACACCCCACAGCCACTCCCACACCCCACCCCAGTTCGTTCTGCTAGTAATCGCGCCGTCCATTACGATACGTTATTAATTCGTCGTACAACGAGCTGTGGATATTCGACCTCAGGCACCGCTCTAAGTACACTCCCCCCCCCACCCTACACCTCTCCCCACCCCACACCCCACCCCACACCCCTCACCTCTCACCCACCCAGTTCGTTCTGCTAGTAATCGCACCGTCCTGCTTTTCTGTAAAGCAGATGACATTAGTCCCCCCCCCAAACCACCCACCAACCACCTCTTTTCATTGACCTGGGGATTCCAGTGAGCGGAAGCTTTGCTAAATAACCTGGATTCGAAATTCGAAATTAACTCGTTAGCGGATAAATGAATACATTTTTTTTTTTTTAAAAAGGGGGGGGAGTCAAACGTCACCCGTGAGAGAGAGTTTGAGTTACAAGTTCGAAATTTTAGCAGGCAGGAAATCTACAGGATGCATGCAAAGCCCTTTACCCTCTATTATATCAGTTGACGCTCTTAAAATTAAAAGTATTATTATTTATTCTTTGCCATTAGTTTAAATTCCTAATTACATCATAAGGTTGTTTACAGTCTAATGATTGCTCATCGGTTCGGACAACTTAAAGCGGTGTTTAAATAATAGGGAGGCAACAGGACTTTCCCTCCCTCCCTCCCGCCATCCCCTGCTCAGCAGGCTATTCAGTCATTTTGAAAGATTCTTTTCTTTTCTTTTCCCATTAATCATTTACCAAGCAATGTAACTTTACTTCCACTCCGTTTCATTATGAAAGCTCCCAATCCTGGGTTCTTGTGTAGAGATGGCCTCGACGTTCTGATGATTTTCTGAAATCTAGGTTATTTTAACTGCTAATAAAACAATGAATGGTGGGGGGGAGGGAGCCCAAACTAATCTATTTAATTTCTGTAGTTAAACATTTTCTCTTATACCCTCAACTGAAAACTGCGAGCAACTCCCATTTCTTTAGACATAGCAGGATTGTTAAATCTGGTGTAAAATGTTGATCCTTCACAAAATATTTTTTAAAGCTATTACTGCAGTAGCCATCTTGCTCTTCAATTTTCCCCATGCAAAAGAAAAAAAAAAATTACAACGGGTTAACTATCTTTGGAGAAGCACCCAGCTAGTTTTGTTAAATAATCAGGTAAGGTAAGCATGACCACCTTAAACTGTTGCTTTTAGCGATAACTTCTGGTTCTCCATGAAGTGTGAAAAGGTTAAAAGAAAGCAAGCTGCTTTGGTTAGTGTTGGGAGATGCCGGTAGCCTGAAAATATGGATGCCAGTGAGACTTGAAGAAGCAAGAAGTAGTTGCTTCTCTCCAACTTGATGAACTTCACTCAAACATAGTTGAATTAAGAGAGTGGGCGGCTGCTCTTGCTCTTAAATGTAAGCTTGTGTTGAAAAGAAAGCAAGATAATACTTTTATGTAAGAAAAGGGAAGTGGAAGATGAATGGGGCTCTTTCTGTTTAGAAAAAATGTGGCTGTTTCGTAAGCATTATAAATGTATGCTAAAATTAATTGTAAGTCGTGGTTTGCAATTTAATCTTTTGAGAAATCAATGGAGAACGATTTTTTTCCTCGTATTGACAGGTTAGGCTTAGATATTTTATAAAAAGGGTATGTAAATGCTTGGATAGACTCAATCTTTTCTATACAAATATGGAAGAGAATCTTAGGAATGTGTTAGTGTTTTAAATTATTTTTTGTAATTTTTTAACTTCCATTGAGTTAGTTTTTATTAACTTATGTTACTTTTCCTGGGCTTTATTAGTTTATCTACGTATTTATTTTAAAATCTACACCTTTACTGTTAATTCAATGGTAAAACACGGTTTGACTTTGCTCTTTAAAGGTTTCCCTCAAGATCAGACAACACTTGTAAGTAAGCTGTCAGTGCTGCAGTTTCTTCTTTCATAACCTCTTGCAAAATCTCAACCTGACCCTCAAAACATGTATCAACAACAAAAAAAAGAAAAATCTGATATCAAAATTGAGACGACATTCTTAACAGTTGAGTGGCATTGTGAAATTTATCTTCTGAAACTGGTTTTTACTTTGAAGAAGTAAGTGGTAAGCCTTAGTCAAATCTCTTAGGTCACATTTCTTGGTCTCTATAGTTGAATTTTTTTTGGGGGGGTGGGCTTTTTAATATCAATGTGATAGGAAACAACTTGAGATACAAATTTATCAAATTGTCCAACTGCACTTAATTCGATAGCTGATCTACTAACAAAGAAAATTTGTACAAACTCACACAAATGATGCAGTTCAGTTTCTGTTTTATCCCTCTCTGACAATTGTGCATGGTTGATATTTTGTAATTTGGAATTGGGATTTCTGCATTGGCATTCTTAACTTAAATGCAGTCATCCTACATTTTTTAATATGTAAAAGTGGCAGCAGTAGAAATTGAAAAATGCTAGTGCAGATGCGTAATCAGAGACTTTGAACTATATTCATATCTTTTATTATTGAGCTAACTATGTATTAGAGTGACAGGTAACAGCTAATCTTGATGTGTGCCATTTTATACAGAGCATTTTCAGCAAGCACTTAATTTTAATACATTTTTATGCTGATTACTAAAAACTAGGTTGACATTCAACTTGATCAGTAGTTGATAATGTTTGTTTCTCCTAAATTTTCATATTAGATATTTTAAAAAAAAAGAAAATAATAATAATTTCCAGCAGTTCCCTGTCCTTTTTATGCTAAATTCCTATCAATGCATTATTTTGTGTATCAGGCTCCAATCATTTTTAAAATTCGATTTGCATATTAAATTCTTTGGAATGTTGCTGAAACTGGTCTGTTTTCCTTGGAAAAAAGATGATACAAGTGACAGTACAAATGTTCTCTTATTTGAAGCACTGAATGTTCGGAATTATGTATGCGCTAAACAGTCCAAGCTTGTTTTCTGTTTTTGTCTGTCAGGAGAATGAGATAGCTCAGATTGAAAAAGGGATAGAAGACATTAAGAGAGGTTTGATTCCTCCGGATGATGTGGTGGTATCAAAAGAATTGGAACAGCTACGAAACGAAAATGCGAAGCTGAAGTACCAGCGTCTTCATATTGAAAGGGTTAGTATTATGATGTGTGTTTCTCAAAATAACAAAAATGTAGAGAGAATGTTAATTTAATGCTTACGGTAATATATCAACAAATTTATGTATGCTATGATGGTCCTTAAAAGTAGATGATTTTAAAGTTTGAAATCTTACAGTTCTTACTCTTCCAGTTCTGTTCTACTATGAAATAAAACAAACCATGTAAAAATTTTATCCATGTTGAACTATATTTAGAGGTTGCTTAATGAGATTAAGGTTAGGGGGTTAAGTGATTAGTTATTTCTGTTTTGTTTACTCTCAGGAAAATGGCATTTATGGTTGGTCTTGCTTATGATGGAGTTATACTCAATAAGAGCAACACCTCTTTCAGCTTTATCATTTACTACCTTCAAATTCTCAACAATCTCTAGTGCCTCATGACTCAGGATCAGGAGCCAAAAAAAAGTCATCTGGAATTCCAAGGACCTGAAGAAATCTATGGTGTTGTTTGTGACATATTCAATTTATGTGTTCAGACTTCCTGATACTGAGCTGGATTTGCTTTTTTGGGATTTGTCCATATCTTCTGTTTTCATTCAGTGTTTGTGTTGTGTCTGGAGATATATTAGAGTTGAAAAATGCCTAAGTAGTAAGTGTTTCATTCATGTACCCCATGTCCAGCAAACTTATTGGAGACAGACTTTTGAAATCGCTGGATTAACTTTCTTATATTTGAGTAGATTAGAAGGAAGATCAGATCAGATTTTGAGGGGCAGAAATAGAGTGAAGAGCAGTGAACCATACCTTGAGATAGACTTGAACAACAGGTATGCTGATGGCGCAAATCCTTCTTCATGAAGAGTGAACTTGAACTGCCCACTGAATGTGAAGATTTTGAGGGCATATAATGACTTGGTCATCCATCTAGCATAGTGCAGAACTCCATGTTCTGTTAATTTAATGCCACGAGGAGAGATTGTACCTAGAAAGACAGGCTTTCTGTAATCATCTCTGGGTTGCTTGACTTGAAGTTGGCCTTTTGCAAAGTCATTCACATTGCCTTTGATTTCACTTTTACTATGGCATTTTTCACTTCACCGTCATCTGCAGTTTTATAAGTAGATTGCTTTATGTATTTCTAGGTTTGCTGAAATCGCTTGCAGATTTCACATCTGGATCAGAGGAGAAAGCCATTCTGTCTTTGAAAATGTTTGTCAGGACAAATTCTGGGATATGATGTCAGCATGCCAAATACAGTAGATTCCTGGTTAAGCATTTTGGACACATGCTCCATTTCTCTGACCAATGTTGCTTGCTTTTGTGTCAAAGCACACCACCTTCACACAATCATTAACTCCCCATTCTTCTAGCAAGTAAGTGACTGCAGAAGCTGGGGCCTTACCAGTACTGGAAATCAACTTTGGAACAACTAAAAGTTGGTTTGTTCTTACTCTAGATGGGATTACTGGCAGACTCACTATTTGTTCTTTTCCTGTGTAGTCATTGAGAAGCTTGCCAGTTCATTGAACTACAAGTGAGATTTTTGGTATGAACAGTTGCTTAAAATTTTTGGCAAGTTTTCCACAGTTGGATTGATAAATGGTTGATGGTTATTTTCAGTACATCATGACCAAGGCTTTCAGCCATGGTAACAAGAACAGATGATGCTGTTCTGTCTATAACAACAGCCGAATCAGGACTGAGGATATTCTTTTTGCTCTTTTCTAGGTTTAGAAGTTGAAGGTTCTTAAACTTCTCTATTTCCTTCATGTGATTCTAGTATTGGGTGAACTCCATTTAACAGTCTCATTTATTGTCTGCTGTTCTGTGCTCTATAATTGACTCTTTTATATTCTCAGTTCTTGGTTCCTTTGAAGAAAGTACTTTTACTGGATCCATACATCCACCATGCGCTTTTCCCTCTGTACAGGAAGAAATTTATTTTCCTCTGGGACCTTGATCAGAGTTAGAGCATTTTTGTGTGCAATATCAAAAAAGATGATCAAGCTGATCAATGAATTCTGATTCATTAGCTTCTGTCTCTGTTTTTTTTTTTTTTTTTTTTTTTTTTTTTTTTTTTTTTTTTGTTGAATTCTTTAGTTTTACCCAGTTTTTAAAAGCACTTCAGTTTTATTTATGGCATTTGGATTAATTGGAATTTGAGCCTTCTGAAAAGTTGCAGCTTCCATGATGACAACTTTTGAGCTTTCACTTAATGTTTTATGATAGTAGAAGAACACAACATCTGTCTATTTGTAGGTTATTTACTTCATGTTAATTCAGTTTCTTCAGAACCAAGTAACCAGGGTGTTGATTTTCTTCTTCTTGTACTAGCCATTTGCGATTATGACTATGAGTCTAACCTGAAATATGATACAGAATATTTCTGAATGTTAGAGAGAACAAGCATTGTAGGCAGTTGTATATAGTCTTTCAGAAGAGATTTTATAAAATCTAGAACATTTCAGAATAATTTAGAATATTCTTATTATAGAAGAATCCACAACATTCCATAATGACAGAATGTTTTACAAAAGTCTAGAACATTCCAGAATTATCTTAAATATTTTGGAATATTCTAAATATGTATATATATGTTGATAGCCATATATTAAAACTTCAACTTCATTGAGTAACCTCTAAATGTTAATCAATATTGATGAAATTTAGTTTGAATTTCTTATTTGAACATTGGTACAAAATGAGAGGATTGAGGGTATTTAAAATCTAACCTTCCAAAATATTTTTAAAAAATTGTTGTTTATAATTCACTTATTGACATCAATTAATTGTTTGCCTACACACATTAAGTAACCAGGCCACAAGTATCTAAGAAATGGATACAAAATTGAAAAGAGTAGACATATCTAATTTTAAATCATATAGGATATCTCATTTTTTTTTCACTTTTGCTACTTTTAGCTTTCTTCAGTCACTTTTGTTTCATTTTTGCACATTTGATAATCTCTTTGAAAGAGAAAATCAAATTCTCCCTAGTGTAAAAAAATTTTTTTAAAATTGTCATGTAGAAATTCTTGTTGGCTGTTTAATTGAGAATAAATGACAAAGCAAAATGGAATTTTAAAGTTTAGTCATGTGAATAAATCTTTTGTAATGTTGAAAATCCATACTATCAGTGCATTACATTTTATAACTAACAGCAATTTTTTAAACAAATTTTTGTTAATGTTTGCTAAATTTTCTATTGCTAGACCCTCTCTCAGGTTCTTTATTTAATAACAATCATCTGAGGTATATAATTTATATGAATAATTGTTTGATTGAACAATTTTTAATGTATGTTTATATATATTTATTTATTTGGTTTGTTGAAAATATCCGATAATTTATAGCGACGACTTTATATATATAAACTTAAAGATCTGAGATCCATGTACACTGATTTCATAGTAAGAGGAGAGTGTGACATATAATTTTTAAAAAAATTATAAATCCAATAATTTATAGTGACGACTTGATATATATAAACTTAAAGATCTGAGATCCATGTACACTGATTTCATAGTAAGAGGCGAGTGTGACATATAATTTTTAAAAAAATTATAAATCCGGTAATTTATAGTGACGACTTGATATATATAAACTTAAAGATCTGAGATCCATGTACACTGATTTCATAGTAAGAGGAGAGTGTGACATATAATTTTTAAAAAGATTATAAATAACTTAAATATTATTAATAAAATTGCTGAATTAAAGTCTTTTTTCACATTGCTGCTGTTCAGATTGACTGATTTTGTTTAAATTAGCTGAATTTTCATTGTAGCCTTTTTTTTGTTATTGATTTTATATGATGCAGTAAATGATGTAGAGAATTAGTGTATGCAGAAAATATTTTTAAAGAGTTTAAATCTTATAATAATTTGGTCTTTTAATCACAAATGTACATTTTATCAGAATGTGGTAATTGTTAGGTTGAAAGAGCAATTTAAAATGGAAAATTAGTCAATAAAAAATTTAGAAATATATTATCAAGAAAGTACATTTAATGATTGATGAGTAACTTGGAGAATGTTTTGACCAACTGGCTGTTTAGAAACGTTTATTGCTTGATTTTTTTTTTGGCTTAGTAAATTATGCCTTATTTTTGATAATGTTGTTTACTTGTGGCTGTGATAAATTATCAAAGCGAGGCAGCAGGAATGTGTGATGAATGTCAGAAATCAAAAGGCTTTATCAATCATGAGACATTCTAGTGCTGGCAGTATTCAGGATTTATCTGTTACTGCTGTGAAGTAATGAGAATGATAGAGAAACTTGCTTTCTGTTTTATCTGATTACCATTTTCATCGAAACCATTATTACATATCCACTTGTGTAGACATCGTTGATTGTAGCCATTCAGCATCATGCATGGCGGCAACCATTTACGGTCAAGTGTATGTGTGTTGAGGCTTTTCTGTGGTGGCTATCTCTGCAAACAAATCTGTTGTACTAGACATCCTGGAGAAAGGCTGTTATAGTCCCTTATAATTACCATATTTCATTTATTTATTCATTCTATATTTTGGCTGACTGACTTTACAGGGAAACAAACAAACAAACAGTTTTCATGAAACAGATAAATCTTTATTTATCTGTAAAAAAATTTACTTACATTTTTTAAAATCAATATTAAGTGCAAAAAAAAACAAAAAAAAAACTCTTTGAAATATGAGATGTAAATCTTCATTTGTGTTTTGGTTTTCTGTTGTTTTCCCTTTGCAGAGTATTGAGATGGAGCAGCAGCGGAAGCCCAAGCACATGCTCAGCATCCAGTCTCTGCTGGAGCAGCTGTTTAGGTTGGCCATTGGTGGGGCATACCCCCAGCTATGCAAACCACCTGTCATGGTCCAAATCAGCACCAACCCAAAGTTTGGTGACTACCAGTGTAACAGTGCCATGAACATCTCGCAGGTGGGTATATGGGATGCATCAGGTGCACCAATTTTGCCAATGTTTAGGTGACTTGCTGTGAAGCAGATCGATAATGTATTTGTCATTAATTCAGAGGAATGACACAGCAATCCATTGCCATGAACTGGTGCTGACTCAGCAAATTCTCAAATAAGTTTAAAGTATATCTATTTTAATAATTTTAAAAAAATGCTACATAACCCATCAGTTTACACACACCTTCATGTAGCATCTCTCATCTAGGCATAGCACAGCACAGAGCTCATGTCGTCCACCCTATGCTTGTAGTTACGAAAAGAAGAAAAAAATAATGCTTTATAAATTCTAGTTTGTTTTTTTTTTTATTAGTAAATATTTTAATACATTAAATTTGTTTTTAATGTTTCACTGCTGCAGGCCACGTGCTGTGGCCTGAATGACATTATCGAAAACTGCAGTAGGCCTGGTGTTGTGGTCTGCCAAACTTGTTGTAAAACAGCCACTTTCACTCGTTAATTGCAATTTTTTATTACATAAATTGACCTGCACCAAAACTTGTGATAAGCGCATTAACGGTACTGGGGTTAGGGAAATAACTTCTAACTTTTTTAGCTTTAAAGCATTTTGAACAAAATTTTAATTTAACCGAATAAAGTATCATAGCGGGTGAATGTTTGCACCTCACCCTGAACTGCAGAAAAGTTGATGATAGCGGTTCTTGCATTGCGAAATGACGCAGTCTTCCTTTAAAGGATACGCATATTGGTGAGTTGTCTGCAAAAAATTGTGCACTATACTGGTTAGATAATTAAAAAAACAACAACATCCTATGCAAATGTCCTGCTAGTGGGAGTAGGTCACGATATACAATTTTCTTTTTGTCCTGTTTTATGTGATCTAACAGTTACTAAACATTGGAACTTCTCTAAGACTTTACAGACATCCTGTACATCTCTTGCAAAGTTAATTCTTTAGTAAACAGACAGCTGTTTGTGTACATATATTACAGAAGGTGTGCTGTGGAATACAAAAAAACGACCACACACATGGATTCAGCAATAAAGTAATAATTCTGAACCTCACTGTGAAGAAAAATACTTTGATTAAAAAGATTAAGTTTATTTAGTTGAAACTCATCCTGCAGTAGCATTGCTTGCTCTTGTTCATTTGTAATAACTGACCTCATCACTGAAGAGTTCACATATTCAAAATAAAGGTCAACTAGGTAAAAATTTGTAAGTATTTTTTGCTGGCATTGTCTTAATTTTTTCTCTTTTTTATAAATTAGTTTATAGCTAAAAAATTTTATTTATGTATTTAGTCCTACAAAGAGTGGAGTAAGTTTTATTTAGTATCTAATATTTTTAAAGGTGACATGGAAATTCAGTGGTTAGATCATTGGACTGCCATGGTTGAGAGCTAGAGCTAGAATTCTATTTTTTTTTGTGTGTATTTCACTGGCATAGTTTCCTTTTGCTTCTCAAGATTCTCTTCCATGTCTAAAAATGAAAAGTTCTGGTAGAGACTTTCCAATGTGGTGGTTCTGTGGACCTGGAAGATCTAGCTTCAAGGATAATCATGATAACATGATTGGGCAACCTTTGGATATCATTCAGATTCAGAATATGGAAGTGTATGATTCTCTGCAGTGTGAAAAGAAATAAACTTATTTTTGTATTTAGTTTTTTAAAGACTTTCTTGTTTCCTACTCCAGTTTGATTTCCTCTAAGGTTGGTTGGTTATTAGATAAGGATGAAAATGTTTCACATGACCATTTGCTGGATTAAAACAATGGCTAATTCCTGACTTTGCATTCATCTGTAAAACACTAACGTTTTTTTTTTTGTTTATTTTACTGCTGTGTATGTAAAATATGGCTTTAAAACAGATTATTAAATGTTGAATAATTTGAAATGGAATACTCTGGTTGATGCAATTTGATTTTTTTTCTGACTACTAAAATATCATGTTACTGTATTGCCAAAAGTTATTTCCCTTCGATCTGTATTTTTAAATGAAATAAACAGGTGTGGGGATATATTAGTTCCAACTAATTCTACATTTTAACTAACAATAAACAAAACAAAATGTCTAGTGTAATAATTTGAATGCCATAAGTTTTACATATGTACTCTTGTTCTGTTGAGAATAGTCATTTGGTAGAAGCATCTCTTTTAGCATGTAAAACTCGAAAATGTTTAGGCATGGAATCAGTCTGGTTATTAATGGCCACCTGGTACAGGTTTTTCCATAAAGTTTGCTGGTACTATCAGTTGATGCTGTAAGGATGGTAAGAGATGAGTTCAATTCCATGGATCAAAATCCAGTGTTTTTGTTTTTTTTTGAAAGAAACTTTCTTTCTAAAGAAAATGCTATATGTGATGTGGAGATAAGAATGGGCCTTGTGGTGTAGTGGCCATTTAGCTGTACATTAGTGAGGATTATCTACCCCTGTGAGGTTGGTCTGGGTCGTCTGATCCTTATATACGATGATGCATCCCATGGGTTTTCACAACCAAGTTTTCTTGGGCCCTACATTCTGGTGATCAGTTAACTACTTAAGGCCCCTTATAAACTTGTAACCTCTTGTATTTCATATTTATGGAATAATAAATTCTGGACTAACAAGAATAGAACAAAACTATTGATTAAGGAATAACTTTTATAAAAAAATAAATAAAAGCCTGTTTCTATTCACCTATGGTCAGTCAGACGCCAACACAGATTTTTTTTTCTCTCTGCATGCCTTTTTGATTTGGCAAATTAAAGCAAACTATTTACTTTTCTCTCTTAAAAAAGAAAGACCAATTGTAGGAGACATCTTGAAAAAACAAATGACATTAAAAATCTTGGAGTGGATTCTTGCATGTGAAATTCTTTTCAATGAGTTCTTATATAAATTATTAATTTTTTCATGACTTGTCTATTAAAGATGCATTTGTTGTTATATAAAGAATTTGTAAAAAAAAAAAAAAATTGACTGCTTGTTCATAAATTTGTTTTCCTTTTAAATGAAAATGGTTTGGATAAATTACAAATGAACTATAATCAGATGTATTGAATTATCAGCCAAAATACTAAGTGAGCTTAAATTTAAATACTCTGGAGATGGCAGTCTTGGGAGGAGATTTTTGCTTGTTAGCTCTTTTTGAAAGAGTAGTGAAATATGCTATAGCTGTACAACAAACTATCTTGGAGAACTGGATGGCCACATTGTGGTCATCTTAACAGGTGAGATCGATGTCCTGGCATTGGAAACTACCAAAAACATTAAAATGACTGAAATCCCCCCATTATCAACAACAACCGGGGAGCTATTTAAAAAAAAAACCCACCCATTTTTCTTGTTATTGTTGCAGAGTAAATCTAGTTTTCTTTTTATCAGCAGACGTTTGCTGCATTGTTCAGTTAATGAACTATGTAATAACTTTTGCTGCTGATTGATTGATTTTTTTTGTTTAATTTTTTTTTTTATTGTCATGCTTGAAATGGAGATTTGAGAACCTGTTTTGCATTGAGTTTGATGTCCTGTCCTTTTCATTTCCCACTGTGCAGATATTTTATCTTTTGCATATTTTGACATGCAAATCGTTTTCTAAGGAAATGACTCCTTATAAATCTCTCATCATTGTTGCTTGTTCTTTTAAAAAAATTTGGAACTTTTTCTGACTTACATTGTAGGGGACATTTGATTTTTAGTATAGGTACTCTATTTAAGGTGTTCAAGTTTAGATGTTTGGATAGAGTGTAGACTGGGTTGTTAAACTTTCACCTCATGTGCTTCAGTGTTTTCAGTTTTAAATTAAAAGAAAATAAACGAACTTTTTTTTGTTTTTTAGATTCTGAAGATTCCTCCAAGGGATGTTGCTGCAGCCATCATAAAGAATTTACCTGCGACAGAAGTCTTAGAAAAGGTTGGTATAATATAATGCTTAGATCAGGGTGAACAATTTTTTCTTGATACCCTCCCTTATATTTTGAATGAATACAATTCTGTGACCTAACTGATTTAAGTTATCATGAGTACAATTTTAAAAAAAAAAAAAAAATCTTATGCTTTGGTTATTTTAAATATACACTTTAAATTAAAAAAAAATTTTTAAAAATTATTTTTCAAGGGAAGTAATTATGCGCTTTTATCTTAATGATTACTTTCCTTGTCAGATTTCTAAAAAAAATTCTAAGAAACGCTATGAAGTGGCCAAATGTTGAACAAATATAGCTGATACATCAGTTCAAAGAACAAATTTTTGTTTCTTAGAATTGTCTCCCCTACTACTAGATCAGCTTCGATAAATAAAAATATTAAAAACAAAAAAGAAAAACTTTAAAAGAATGCAGATTTTAAATATAACACTTTTAAAAAAAAAAAAATTATTTGTGCTCTATATTTTGTTCCTTTCTAGACAGAAATCGCAGGACCAGGCTTCATCAATGTCATCCTGAGTCGACCTTTTGTTGCACGGCAGATGAAAGACTTACTTTTGTTAGGAGTGCGGCCACCACTTGTTGACAAGAAAAGACAGGTTGTGGTGGACTTCTCCTCACCAAACATTGCAAAAGAGATGCATGTTGGACATCTTCGGTAAAATTCTAACTTTCAAAATTTGTTGTCATCTAAATGTATATTTTGAAAAAAATTATGAAACAGTTTTATTTAGTTATCATTAAAAAGAATGATTCCCATGCTTAGTTTTACTTTTTCAAAATTTGATTTTAATTAGATAAAAGAAGCATACACATCTCTTGTTTATACAGATTTTAGAAAATAGATCAGGTGAAGAATTAAGTCGTGTTGGTAACTATAAAAAGGTGTACTACCATTAGGGTGGCACCATTGTTCAGTGGTTAGAATGATTTTTGTTGGTGGGGGGGCCCCTGGCCTGGCATGGTTCCTTTCTCTTTACCAACCAGCAGCGTTGGATTCTTCTAACATATAAAGTTGAGGAGTTCTAATAGGGACTTTAGTTCATTGAGTTGGCCAAACTTGGTGCCCTCCAGGCACTTTTTTGTTGGCCATACTTTCTGGTCTCATGCACATACTCTTCCCTGCCTGGCTAGTGTTCCAGATTCCAGCCTAAATTAATAGCTGTGTACAACAGGAGATAAGGTAACAGAAAACTGTTAGTTATCTCCCTTTAGTTTTAACTGCAGGTTACTTAAGTGATCTGACAGTTTATTTCCTTTTGTGGTGTTGAAAAGGGGGAAAAAAAACAAAAACAGCAGCAACAACAACAACAAAAAAAGTCTAACTGGAGATAAAAATGAAAGCAAATGAAGAAAAATCTGCTTTCAAGAAGCTAATATTTGATCCCTCTTTTGTTGGCTGCTGGGACTGTACGAGATTAAGGTGTTTAACTCAACTAACATCTTATTGGAGATGTTTCTTCTTTTCTTTTCTGCTGGATCTACTTTCTCACAAAATGGATCCAGTTTTTACAAAAGTAACTTATGTTCCAACTGTTTTCTTTTACAAGCTTTATTTTTCTCAACGTCTGAGCTCTAGAGCCTTGGATTTCAAGTGTCAGCTTGCATTCTTCTCTCAAAAACAGCTCAACTATCATTGGAGCTAGTATCTGCACACTGCTAGAGTGGATGGGGCATGACGTACTTCGACTCAACCATCTTGGAGACTGGGGGACACAGTTTGGAATGCTGATAGCTCACTTACAAGACAAATTCCCTAATTACAAGACAGAGGTGCCATCTGTTGGAGACCTGCAAGCATTTTATAAGGTAGAAGTTATTATTTCTAACTTTAAAGATCAGAAATTTACTATTTTATTTGTTTTTTTTTTAAGGGAATAAGAATACCAAACAATAGCACTGATGATACTTGAGGTATATTTTGCTCAAATCATGTTCTTAGTACCAAATAATTATGAAAGATGGGACTTTTGCATTCTTTGTAGATTCAGAATAATAAGTCATCTTTCAGTGTATATCATCTTGTAAAATATGTATAATATATAATGTTATAAAATTATCTGTTTAAATTAATTTTTTTAAAATAATAGTTGTGAGTTATTTCCCTTTGTAGTTTTGTGCTAAAGAATAAATACCAGCATGCTTTTAAATGACATTGTTTTTCCTTAAACAAGGATGTTTTTAAAGGCATGAATTTAATCATGAGGACTTCCTAAGCTGCATGAGCGATCACCTTCAGTGGAAGGCATGTTTTTGAATTGAAACTTTTGGAATGCTTGATTAGTGACATCTGGAAATAATGAACAAGTACTGCTAGAATGTGATTCAAATGCAAATAGCAGCAAAATTAATGCTACTAAAACTTTGCACAGGATGACTGATCTACCTGGCAAAAAAATAAATAAATAAAAGCAGCTATGTTGTAATGGTCATGGTTTGATGTAATACAGATTTCTGCCATAATAATATGAACACTCTCCCTTCCCCAAGAAAAAAAAAAAAAATAGAATGAAAAAGTGAATTCTATATTATTTGGAATAATAGAAAAAATATACACATATGAATACTGTGGTGTTTGAGTTATTATGGCAGGAATCTGTTCTTGGCGATTTCTTATACCAAGCTCAATTAATTTTTTTCAATACCTAGGTGTACTTCTCTTAATGAATATTTTGCTCAGCCACCATTTTAAAATGAATTTGTTTATTTTTCAGAAGTCAGTTTGTATATATGGTGAGATAGTGGAACATTCTTGTACTAATTTAAAAAAAAAAAGATAAGTCCAAAGAACCAACATATTTTTGAAATTAAGTGGATATTTACTAAACCATTTTATAAATCTATTGAATTTGCTGAAAATGATGAAAATAGTCCAGAACAAAATTTAAATTTCAATGTACATATAATTAGTTCTCAAAAGATGATATCTTGTAACAAGTTCCATCCCAGATATGTAACTGATTAAGTTTAGATTTGCACAAATCAAAATGGAAATTGCCTTGTTACATTTTTTTTTCATAACTCTTGCCATTCTTAATTATCTGTTCTTAAAACTAGATGTTTTTGTGCAGAAATGCTACAAACTTCTGAGTGTGGTGGTTATTTTATGAAATTGCAGGAATCAAAACTGAGGTTTGACAGTGATGCTGAATTTAAAGCCAGAGCCTATGAAGCTGTTGTGAAGCTTCAGAGTTATGAACCAGATTATTATCAAGCATGGCAACTGATTTGTAATGTGTCAAAAGCAGGTAAGCATGGGAGAAAGGTCAAGCACTTTTAAAATTTATTTTCTTTCCTTTACTTTTGGCCTTAATTGTGTACTTTCCAATGAAATTTCCTATATACATATAATATATTAATGCATATTGTTACTTGTGTATTAGTCTATAATTTTTTTTAAAGATATGTACAGTGGTGGACAAAAGTTTAATGATGGCAAGACAAACATTAAATTGGCAAGTAAAATATGTAAAATTAAACATTCCAGCATGGATGTTACATATAACAATATTTTTTAAAAAAAAATTATTTTTTTCTTTTGATTGACAAGTTCTTCAACTTAATCAGTGGTAAACCTATATACAGGCTTTCAGAGTAATAAGATGACTTCTTATTAGTTAGTTCAATCTTTTTGGTCTTTGATATTTAGCAGCTTCATACAATGTTTTATTGTATTCATGCCTGGGCTCTTAGTAGCCAGTCTATTAATATTAAGGATCTACATCGTTTGGTGTGTGTTTTGTTGTGCTGCATGATAAACCCCAGAGCAGATTAGACTAAGGCCAGATGGTATTGGACAATGAAACTCTTAATATTTTTTTACCTATCAGGTTGCCTTTGATTTTAATCAAGTCTCTGGGGTTTTTTGCTGTGGAATGCATCCCACAAACCTGAATGAATCTACCACCATGCTTTACTGACCTAAGATGATGTCATATCACTCTTTCCTTTGCTTTGAAAACTTATTTGTGAAAAAATACTGTCTGCCATGCCAATCTTCTCTTTCTAACCCAGATTCTTTTGCATAAGAATGGTTTCTTAACAGCTGCTCTCCCACAAAAACCATTTATTGCCAATGTTTTAAAACCATTCTGGGCTGACTTCTGGACTCTGTACTGCAGATGATGCCCATCCTAAATACTTTACAACACTTTTGCTTCATTTGTTTCTCCACATTATTAATTTTATTGAATATTTTGAAGAATTTTTGTATGCAGCAGTGACATGAATTCTTACAAGAGCTGCTAGTTTTGCCAAGGGTTAGTTTTTTTTTTTGTTTTCCAAAATCTGAACCTTAACCCTATTGTTCTGTGGTGTTTCCCTTGCCAGTATCATTATTGAGTATGTTTCTGCTTAATTGCTCTGCAGATAGTCATTGGAGAAAAATGCATTGTATTAGCCAGTCACATTCGGGTGAAATTTTTTCAGACATTTCAAAATGTATTCAAACAACTCAAATTTTTACAATTAACATTGTTGTTTTGTTTTTTTTTTTAAAATAGTTTGAAAGCTAATATTTTATTTATTTGAACATTAATCAAAAGCAGCTTTACCATTTCACTGATACAAATGGCTGACGGGTGTAAAGTTTCCCATTATTATGACCTCTGCTCCAAGATGAGAGACATTGATTGGCTTGTCAAAAAAAGAATGTGGTTCAAATATGTTTTTTTTTTTTTTTCCCACCAACTTCTAATTAAGATTATTCCACAGAAAACAAAATAAGAAAAGCTGAGTTTTTTTTTTTAAGTAGAAATGAAAATGGGGTAAGAAAAAAAAAAATCAAATTAGACTTCAAGCTTGTTGCTAATTGAAAACCCTCTTTCTATTGCAAAGCAGTCCGCCCCACTTTCTGGCAAAGGGATAGCGATGTGTGAGACATCCTAGCCTGCGGTGTCATAAAATCCTAGGTACCAGGAAGCAAGTGCAGCAGTTCCAAAAAAGAATAGGTTGACTTACCAGCTGATTAGATTTAGATGGAGAAGAGGGGTGGGTAGGCTTGGCACTTGATTTCACAACTAAAAACACCAGGGGTCCTCCTGAAAGCCATGGCAAACGATGTGTGCAGTGCCTCGCGGTGATGCTGCAGATAGCAAGAGGATCTTTAGTTTAGTTTGAAAAAAGACAAAACAGACTTTCACTCATCCATATCTGTCAAGTGATATTTTGGCCTATGCACCTGTGGTCAGTTTTAGTGAATGCTAAAGAGAATCGGTGTTATGGACAAAATGCAAATAGAAAGCTATTGCAGAAGGCCAATAATCATTGAGTCAATATAGGTAACATTCAAATCATAAATCATTCTTAATGGACATCAGTTAGGGTTGGCGTCTCTGACTACTGTATAAGAATTTGCAAATGCGTATGTATTTATAGGCTTTGTTTTCAAATTTTATGAGTAAAAAAAAAAATTCTGCAAAATGGATAATTTATTATTTATGGTGTGTCCACTGATCTGCTACATTTTTTATACTTTCACAGACTTCAAAAAAATTTATGCATGTTTGGATGTCAGTATAATTGACAGAGGGGAATCTTTTTATCAGAAAATGATGGAAAACTGTATCAAAAGTTTGGAGAATGATGGTAAGGAATGAATCACTGATCAGTAATTATGTACATAAACATTAACGTGTCTTGGAAGGACTTAGCATAAAAAATAAATAAAACTAATAAATACTGAATTGATTACTAATGTTTTATGTAGTCTGTAAAGTGTTAATCATCATATTGTATGAATATGCAAGTTCAAAGGCTTATTGGAATCTGGATTATTACTATAAGTAAAAGGAACTGTCATTAAAATAATAGCATTAAATATTGGTGTGCTGTTATAGATGTTTCTGGATAGACTTGCTGTTGAAAAGTTGCTTAGCTATGATAAATGTCAAGTCACTGGCTGACCTGTCCTGTCTGTTCTGCTTGTTTTCTCTTATCATGCATCTTTTGTTTTTGCAGGTTACTTAACTGAAGAAGATGGCATGAAAGTGATGTTTTGCTCAGGTTACAAGGTGCCACTGATCATGGTGAAGTCAGATGGTGGGTTCACCTATGACACATCAGATACTGCTGCAATCCATCAGCGTCTCTTTGAGGAGAAGGCAGACTGGCTGGTGTATGTCACAGATGCTGGACAGGTACTGGCTTATTGTGCTTGTATAACTGCCAACTTGGCCAAGAAAAAAAAATGTAGCTTGATGCATGGAGGAAGTATGTGCTACCACTTGTGCCCAGTAACTCCATCAATTAACTGCCTTTGTTTAACATTTGGTTTTATAATTTTTTTGTTGGTCTATACCTTCTTCCAGATTTAGCTGGTTTACTGAGTCCACTGTAAACACATCAAGTCACCCAATCAATTTTTTCTCTCTGGCTCCTTGCTTAGAATATAATCTAAATCCATCTTTTGATGCTACTTTGATTCAGAGAAGTTAATCTCTCAGAATTTGAATTCAGAAAGTCCAAATTTACCAGACTGTGTGTGTGTGTGTGTAAATTAAAAAATTTCTGTATATATATATATATAAGCCACCACCTAGAAGACTCCACATTAAATAAAGTATTAGTAAGTAATATTTCAGATTTTAAAATTAAAAGGTTGCTGAGGAAAGTAAGTTAATTTTATGATACAACAAATAAATGGTATAGAAGTCATTAATAATGCTAAAAGATATGGTATAGCAAAATAAAATGCAGTAATAAAATAGAAAAATGAAATAATTATGGAATTACAGTAAAAGCTGTTTTTATTTAGCATTTTACCAACTGGAAAACTCTAGCATCCAGAATTTTTAGTATCTATTGATACTTTTTTGTTTACAGCTGCCACTGCCTGGTGGTGGCACTGCTTGCTGTCCTCCTCTCCTTGTTCAGTTGTTTTGTGTCATTCTTGCTACAGAGCTAGTTTTAATTAATTCATATCTCCTGAAATTACGATCATCCATCAAATATGTTGCACAACAACAACACCTTCAATAAGTAAAGCACAGGAGAGCTGTTCTGACATTAACTCAGGTAATAGACGTCTGTAGAAGACTTGATAAGGTGAGAACTAATGTCCTGATGAAGGAATATAGTGTTGGCTCCTCAACAATTTATGACATGAAGAGGCAAAAAAGAAGAATTGCTTAAATTTCTTTGCTACTTCTGAATCAAATGAAGATGGGAAACAATCCCATACTCAGCATAAACCTAAATTAGAACAGTTTATACAGTTTTGTACTAATGGTTTTCTTTCATTCAAATGGTCTGAAGGCTCACTAACATCTGGATAAATGATTATTGAAAAGGCCAAAGACTTAGGAAACGTAATAATCATGATGGCACAATACAGCAGTTTCAGTCTCTTTCTAATATAAGGGAGGACATTTTCAATGTGGCTCGTGTATGGAGATCTGTAAAATGTGGAAGTTTTTAAGGAGAACATGGAAAAACTATGGTCTGGTGTCATGTTTGCAGAGGGTTGTCTGATGACGATAACAATGAATTTGAAGGCTTTAACATCGGGGCTTGGAAATCTGCAGTTGCACAAAATCTTAACACCATCAAATGTTCCTACTACTGATCCAATAGACAGACTTGAACAAACTGAAGTTGATGCAAAAGAAGACTAAATGACAGTATTGTTTGCATTTTTTTTGGTCAACTTTTTAAATGAAAATGCATGCTTTTTAAATAATTTTGAAAAATGCTCCAAGCCAGTGACAGTATGTGAAAGGAAATAGTTAAGTAAGGTGTTGAAATAAGTTCTCTCGCTTTTAACACTAATAGAAAAAAATGTGAAAAAAAAAAATAAACATATCCCAGACCTACTTCAAAGAGATTAATTATTTCCTGCATTAACCATATGGATTTATCTGTGGTTTGAGCTCATGGCTATGACACTAGTCACTAGCAATGACTGACCATTGGCTCCAGGAATTGTTAGCCAAGCGGCTATGGTTTGCTACTTTGTCACTTACTACATATCCAGTTGCTGTAGTTGTGGGTGCATATTGCAAAGAGATGTGATTAGCACAATTTCTACTTAAGAAAATTGGATTTCAATTTTCTTTTTTTTTTCTTTAAACAACTTTTTTTTACAATGTCATTCTAATTTAATTTTAATTAATTTTCATCTTTCTCTCTCTCTCTCTTTCTCTCTAAATATTCAGTCAGATGTGCTGTATGAAGACAAAAGAAACCCTGAATATTAAAAGGAAAAAAAAAAAAGTTTTAAATGTTTTCAAAACAGAGAAAAATGCTTGTGACAAAGTCCACACAATATACGGGTTTGATACAATATAATCTATTCTTTCCTCTTTTTTTTCCTCCCATATTTAGGCTTCACATTTTCACACAATATTTGCTGCTGCAGAGAAAGCTGGCTGGTTAGATCGGAAGTTGGTTCGCTGTGAACACGTTGGATTTGGTGTAGTTAAAGGCGAAGATGGGTAGGCAGTTCATTTTTGTTTATTCAGTGCATAATTTTCTCACTGTATCATGAATATGTATCTGCATGGCAAGGCTTTCTGTAATTTACATTTTTCAGCTTCCAGAAGATCTCTAACAATGTAGGAGTAGGGGTGGGGGTGTGTGCATAAGCAATGAAGTGGTATTTTGGTATGAATGTAGATAATAGTAAAAATGGCTGTCCATAACCTCTGCAAGACTGAGGATATTATTTTAGTATGCAGTTTGTGGTGGGTATTTTACAGACCGCTGATCGGACTTCAACAAATGAAGTCATTGAAGTAGAACTTGGTTTTCACTAAGTCAGATGGTGGCCTGGTGGTTCAGTGTTGTGTGCCTCATCTGTATGATGCTCTGTGTAGAGCATGTCAAAATCATCAAAGCATGAGAATCGGTCTACAAGTGGGGGCGCTAACTTTAGCAGCATTTTTTCTGGTAAAATGCTTGTTTGCTTCATTCTTTGTGGTGAAATGTTTGTTTGTATCCTGGTTGTAGTTGATCTGATGTCTTGATGAGGTTTGTCTGTGTGTGTTTTTTTTTTATTTTCACCTCAAAATTTTTTTTTTTAATACAATAAATTAAGTGCTTTGTTATTATTTAATTCTAATTACATCTGCAGATTTAAGATTAGAAAGTGTTACAAAAAAAATAATAATTAAAAAAAAATTGTCATTTGATTTGAAATCCAACAAACTACTAACTAACCTTTAGAAATTTAAAAACTAATTTAAGATAAAAATGATTTCTTTCATTTAATTTCCAAACTGATTTTCTGAAAATAACCATCAGTTCATCTTGTGTCAGATTGGAGATTTTTTATTAAAAGAAATGAAATTGTTTCTCTCATGGATGGCCACTTGAAATATAGAAATTTAGCATTCTCCCTGTGACAATGATGAGGATTGGGATAATGCTACTGATATTGCAAATACTGTTTGTTTGTTTGTTTCTCTCTCTATAAGATCAGCAAATCAGATTTCTGTTTGCAACCATCTGAACCATTCCTTATCCATCCATGATGATATTCTGTTAAACAGCAAAAGTTTTATGTTAAATCTTGATCTTCCCTGTTCTAATACTTAGAGACTTAATTGCCATGTATAACACTCTTTGTCTCTTTAATCTAATCCTCCAGATAGTCATTAGTGGTGCTTCGGGTCAAATTGTAGATTTTTAATGTCAACTTTTTCTTTTTTTTTTCTTCTCTTAAACTCTTTTTAAGATTTCGGTTAGTTATTGATTTACAAGCCACAAATTACATCCACCTCTCTGAGCCTGATGTGTGTCTACTAGAGCATAGCATCTGCTTCTACCATGATTAGAAGAAAGTTTAAATTTTGTTCAATCCGATTAACACTTCATCTCAATGGGGCATTGTTTCAAAGTAAAACAAAAAAACAAAAATTGCTTTATTAATCTTTGATACTGTAATATTACTTTTCTCTCTTAATGGTGGGGAGATAGTCATGTACTCCAGGTTAGATATCTAATTGGTGATACCTTGGTTTCCTACGTTATTATATATTTCTTTCTATATTAAGTTTTTTCTTTCTTTCTGCAAGTACACTCATTCCACCCCTTTTACTTCAAACAGAATTACTCTGCTGGTCTGTTTTTTTCCTTCTTATTAATCATCTCATTACAAGGTTGTTAACCCCAATTATAATAGCATTTTATAATTTTTGTAATCACTGCAGTGTCACCACTGAAAAGAGGTGGGCAGGATTGTATTGTTATTTTATACAAATTTTTAGAGGCTTTTACTGTGATGAAAGACATTATTTTTTGGTTAGGAACTTTGATCTTTTTTTTTTTTTTTTATTCATCTTTGATCTTTGTGGTGTTCAGCTTAAGTGTGGTCTCTCATCATATACCTTCAGGATATACTAAGCAACATCATCGTGAGCTTGAAATCAGTTAGTGCTACTTGCGGCATTAAGAGAGAAATCATCATGGAAAAATAACAGCTAACATTCTTATGCTATAGTTTAGCACCGTCCATGTTTATTCATCAAAAACAGTTCTACTAAAAACTAATCGAATTGCAGTGACAGTAAAAGATTTTCAAACTTAACTAAAATGTCCATATGTATGTGTTAATTAAAAAAAAAATATATATATATATCCAAGGAAAATGGAACTAGCAGGGGAGTTTTTGTTAGATTATTCTGTTTTTTTTCTTTTGTTTGGAAAGAATCTGGTTGTTAAAATTATGTGTATTTATTCATTTGCTTAGTTAGATTGTCTCCCTGCTGCTTGTGAGACTGGCAAGTCATTAAGAATTTCTGGTCTTTTGTTCCTGGCTGGATTAGTGTCAGTGTTGGTAGTGGTGTTTCTGATCTGAAACCACTCGCTGGACTACGGCTCAGCAGACTTTTTTATTATTATTATTATTATTAAAACGTGGCCTGAAAGCCTGGCTTGGCAGAGAAGGGGAGGGAGATAGAGAGATAGTGAGCGCTCTGTGTTTGAATATCGAGATGCTGAACGAGCGATTTTCCTTTTGTGTGGTCTGTGCAGAGCTGGTATTGTCTGGAGCAGCTGCTTCAGACAATTTAGAGAAAAGTGGACCCGCATGGAAATTTTTTTTTCTCTTTTGAGAGACAAGATGCACTTGGACAGAAAGTTTTCTCGGGATATTGATGGGTCTGGTGAAAGTAAAAACAAAAATAATTAAAAAAATCAACATGGATTACTGTTGGTGATAATGCCATGTATAGTTCCCTGAGGAGTTTACACTTATCCTTCCATGTTGTCTGGCACTCGAGGCCCCCCCCTTTTTTTTCCTTAAAAAAAAATAAATACAGTGTGCTGTCATTTTCTCTATTGAATTCTGTGGCGGTGGCTTCTCTCGCAGCAGAAAAACACAGCAATGGTGTCTGTCATGTTACTTGCTACAGAGATCCTGTCACAACTTTAGTTTGTTAATAATATATCAAAGTAGGGAGCCACTTAGGCTTATTTGAGGCCATTGGATAATGACTGCGGTGATATTACCCACTGTTGTCCTTCTATTCAGTTTGATAAAGTGGCAGATGATTTTTTTTTTTTTTTTTGTAGAGTTGGACTCCTTTGATTACATCTAAAATATTATTCACCTTCAGATTTACCTGCCTATTGATGATAGCCACAGGCTTATTTTACTAGTACACCTCTGTCCACACATACTCTCAGATCTCTGGCCGTTCACACTTGGTGGACCTAATAGTCACAAGTTTTCAGTGTATTCCAAATGCTCATGACTCGGAGAAATTCCAGTAAATCTTTGAACTCTAATAAATCAATTTTTCTTGTGTTTTTTTTTCCCCCCCCAACTCTTACACGTCATATTCAAGATACTGACAAACAAGGATTTGCATCATTGATAAAGGGGGACAAACTGAAATCTGATTAATGCAGTTTGAAAATTACTGTTTTAAGTTTTTAGTGATTTAGCTATTTTATATTTTAACTCTCAAATGATGCTTCATTCAGCTTTTCATCTCTAGTACCTGCGTCGTCGTTATTTTTTAAACACATTTTTGCTGTGAAAATAGATACCCCCACCGGTATCATCAAGATTGATAGCGCTTGCTCATGTTTTAGAATATTTATCCTTCCTTGAGCATTCCTGTTGTGACATGGTTGAACTTCAGTGTGTTTACTGACATGTTGAGCACCTTGTTAGTGTTTACAATGCAGATTTTGGACACTACAAATGAAATGTCTTGCATTCAGAAAGGACCAAAGCGAGAAGTGTTTCCTATGCTTTATTACAGGTGTTTATAAAACTGTAGTAAGTACAGAAATTTTGGCACAAGAGAGAAACTTTCAGATTACCATGCGCCTTTTCTTCTCCACTTTAATGCCTCCTGAAGTAGACTTGAAATGATTTCTAATCTGTCTAGAAATAAATTAATTTTAAAAAAACCAAATTACTACTACCATAATCTTCTTAGCCTACACTGCATCTTCCAAATAGGGCCTAACCAACGTATTATAGAAAAGTGCCCTTTATGCAATTTGACCATAATAAATTTTAAATTTAGTTTAACTATTAAAATGAAGCAAGGAGCAAATGTGGCTTATGGAAGGTTTCTGTTTCCACGATAGAGATCTTGTCAAAAAGAAATGTGGAGCTGGAGTACATTCAAAATCATTTTAATAAAGTTCAGTCACACTTTTATACAAAGGTACTACAGTTTCTCTAGAAATGTTTTATGAAACAATTAAGCCAAATGCATTTAAATGTTTTTTCATAATAAGAATTTCAGCATTGTTAAAATGGTAACCATACTTAACTCATTTTCTGTATTTAAAAAAGTTTTTTTTTTTTTATTTTGTGAAGTTCCTTACTGTAATAATGATGTTTCTAAATGCTTTAGTAAATTAACCTCATATTTTTATTTTAAATTTCATTTTCCATTTAACGATGAAGCCAGGCCTCAGTTGACTGTCTGAAAAATTGTGTTATAATTATTTTGGCCTTTAAATGAGCTATCGAAATTAAAGGGGAAAAAAAAGATGATTAGGAAATTCATTAATTTTTTTTTTCAAATATTCGCATTGTGATTAAACCAAAGATTCATTTTAAATTTCTTTAAATTTATTGGTAAAGCTGGGAAAAAATGTTGACCTTCAAGAAATTCAGATAACTGAATTGATACTTGTGAAATGAACAATCAGTCACAATGATTGATTATGTAACTAAATTATTTAAATGAATGCCGTCTGGTGCTGATTTCTAATTTAAAAAAAAAAACAAACTTTCTTCATGCCATTTCTTCATTAAAGGTTTCGTATTCCTTCCGGATTAAATCTGCATTAATTTAAAATCAGTTTTGAAGACTGACAGTATCTTCAGATGGTAGTTAAAAGAAAAAAAATAAAGCACTTTTTTTTCTTTGTTTAGAATTTGTGCTAAAAAGATTTTTTGGTTTTTTATTATTATTTTTTTTTTGTTAAGAATTTATTAATTCTGTGATAGATGGAAAGATTAACCAGACTTGCAATTTAAAAAAAAAACAAAAACTGTTTATATATGAAAACTACCTCACCATATTATAGGATGCTCTTTTGTACAGGTTCCTCAGCTTGCACCACAGAACAACCCGACTTTGATTAAATTTGCATCCCAGAGCCAAAAGACAATCGTTCCAAATTTTTTTTTGGCTTTATGCACTTGTGAAAAAATAAGGATGGATACTCTCAAATATTCAAAGAGGAAGGAAAATAACTTTTTGCACACTGCAGCACCACCAACCATATATTGCATGTGTAGTCATGTGGGCTGAATGTTAAGGCTGCCACACATAGAAATAAAGCAGTTTTCAGAGGTGGGTGCATCTTGTGGTACTGTGAGGTTGGCTATATAAAGGGCACAGGTAGGTACTTGGCTATACGAGGTCTGTCGAAAAAGTATCCGACTTTATTTTTTCCTGTGGGAAGTAAAGAGGTTAGGGAGGCAAAAGTGTGCATAGTGGAGCCGCATGCCTTCATGCGCATGCATGGTTTTTGGCGGGCTTGCCGGATGCGTCAGTCGCTGTCAGGCAGCCAGCATGTGAGGTGCTGTACTACTTACTCGTCACATTTTCATTTCACCCGTGATGACGGAATGTGTGGAGCAACAATCTTACATCAAGTTTTGCCAAAAGCATGGAGATACCCAAGCAGAAACAATTTGCAAGATTCAACAGGCTTTTGGTGACAATGCCATGGGTGTTACCCAAATAAAAGAATGGTACAACAGGTTTAAAGATGGCCGTACATCGGTGGAGAGTGACCAGTGTTCCGGGAGGCCCTCAACAAGCCGCAGTGCATTTATCAAGAAAGTGCGGACCTTGATAATAGAGGATCGTCGTTTGACGGTGCGGGAAATTGATGACAGGGTTGGGATCAGTAAAGATTCAGCACATGCAATTTTAAAGGAGGATTTTGGCTTGTGCAGAGTGGCAGCGAAATTTGTGCCCAAGCTACTTTCTCAGGAACAACAACAACTTTGTCTTGAGGTTGCGCAGGACCTGCTGGATACTGCCAACAGGGATCCTGAGTTCCAGAATACCGTGATAACTGGAGATGAGACATGGGTGTACGGGTACGATCCGGTAACCAAAGCTAAGTCGTCACAGTGGAAGCACCCAATGTCAGGTCCGGAGCAAAATTAAGGTGATGCTGACTGTTTTCTTCGACTACCGAGGCATTGTGCATCACGAATACGGACCAGAAGGACAAACAGTTACAAAGGAGTACTATCAGGAAGTCCTCCCTCCGATGTCTTCCTGATGCAGTTCGGCGCAAGAGACCAGATCTGTGGGACTCGCAAAATGGCAGCTGCATCATGACAATGCCCCGGCTCATTGGTTGCAGCTGATCCAAGGTTTCTTGGCAAAGAAAAGCATTTCGCTCATTCGCCAGGCTCCCTACTCTCCAGATAGGGCTCCTTCTGACTTCTGGTTGTTCCCAAAAATAAAGATGCCACTGAAAGGCTTCCGCTTTGAGAACCGAGAGGACATCATGCAGAATGCAACGGCGGAGCTAAGAGCTATTCCGAAAGAAGTATTCCAGATGTGCTTTGAACAGTGAAATGATCATTGGGCTAAGTGTGTGGAGGAACAAGGAGCCTACTTAGAAGGGGATTAGCAATTGAATCCCACCAAGTACGTAATTTTTTTTTCCCCAGCCTAAGGTCAGATACTTTTTCGACAGACCTCGTATATTTGCGATTCTTCCACTGTTGAAAAAATGCTTAGACTTTCTGATACTGGAGAATAACAATACATTTTCTGGGCTGCAAAGTGCTATTTCTTGTTTTGAAGTAACTGTCATTCTGTGCATCCATCTAGACCACAGGCTGACTATAGGACATAGTTTTGCTGAATTTCTTTTTCATTGAAATAGCAGGTTGATTGCATGCAGTTTCACAGGTCCTAGACTACTATATATGGCTATTACTTCACTATTGTTGTCTCAATAACACAGTTTCTCCATATATGTCAGATCACCAAGCTGTAGTGTTCATCGGTATTATTAGCATAGGATTTAGCACTAGATGTGATGGACAGCAGTTCAATAATGAATCCTGTTTTATACTGATGAGGTTTTACAGCATTATGTTGGCCCCAAGGCTCATGATTGGATATTCCAACAAAATTAGTGACTCTGGATTTCCTGCAGATTGCCATCATCAATATGCTGCTCTGGGCCCCATTTCCTGGGTCTGAAATCCACTGAGCACCTTAGGCATGAGATTGATCACCATGTATGGAATCATCAACAATCATCATCGCCATCTGAGAAACTTTTCCAGGCATTGTGGGAAAACTAACTGAGCAGTGGTTTATAGATTGCTTTCATGATGTAGCCATGATGAGTTCAACTGTGGTGTCTTTAGTGATGACTGACTCTCAACACTTTAAAAGCTGTGCAAATTTATAAGGGCTGGTGCCTTTGAATAAATGTATTATGACCCAAGACTGTTTATTGCATGAACTTGTATAATGTATTAAGTATGAGCAGCTGGCACCAGTTCCATAAGCAGCCACCGGTACTTGCTTTATTTTATCTTACCAGCTATGGATAGTTCATTCCCTTTGTATGTACTTGTGAAGCAGCCATGCTTTCCTTCCCCTTTTTCTTTTGTCTGAGTTATAACTACTAACAGAATAAATAAATAAAAACGTATCTGCTGTTTAAAAGCATATATATATATATATATACAGGAATAAAAACACCACCGAAAAAAAAAAATGATATTTTTGACTCATTAAATCAGAGGGAGAAATAAAAAAAAGTCAAATGAAAAAAGGTGTTTTCCTGTTTCTTTGTTTTTTAATTGCTTGACAGCTGTAGCAGTATGAGAACTAAGGAACATTTCATGGCTAGGGAAGTACGAGGTCAGTCTTTGTATTCATCATATAACTACTGCCAAGTTAAGCATTTTTGGGCTGTTGACAAACTTGAAATTAAACAAAAACAGGTAGTTATTTTACAAAATATCCATTTGTGTAGGCATAGAAAATCTCTTCATGAACTTTATTTTCTCTGATCAGGTACTGGTATGGGCATGTGGTCAAACAGTGCAACAACAAAAGGGTATTTGGCAAAAAATTCAGCAAGCTGTCAGGTGTGTTGTCTTTAGCAGCATCCACAAGTGACTAACTAATCAACTGATCACATTCAACTTTGTGAACAGTTGAGGTATTTAAATCATTGTCCAGAATAGCCACAGGCTCATTCCACATCAAAATAGGTCAAGAATTAGAGTTAAAAGTGGCATATATCAGGTTTGATGATAAACATGAATGCATTTTTGTCTCAAAGACATCTTATATACCATTTAGATTGGTGACTACAGAATGATATTTAATCTTGGCATTGCACTAACAGCCAGTGTAAAGGATGTTTGTGTTTCAAAAAGCTGTGGAGTGAACATAGCTATGCTCTAGATCAGGGGTGCCCAAAGTGCGGCCTGCGGCCATATTTGTGCGGCCCGCGGTCTATTTTGCAATTTGGTTTTTATTTAAATCAGGTGTAATGAATAGGACTTGTCTTGAATCAAGTCTCTTCACGATGTACATGAATTTAATCTTATCAGATTTAAGATATGCATGCATGCACTCAGAAAACTAATGTGGGTTTAAGCATGTCTGATCTTCATGTCTCGTATGCGTACAGCAGGAGCAGTATACGTACGTACGCATGCGTGCATGCACAGCCATTATTGAGTTCATTTGTGCAGGTATCTGTGTCTATTGTCTGTGTGCGCCTGCATGTTGTGATCAGTGCCGTGGCCCCATGAGACATGAAAGAACATGCAAATCATTGGACGAATCTGGAGCTATTTAAACTAAACCTATCAAGAGAGCCACCAAATTGCTCAGTCTGCCTTTCTTATCATGACGGAACCAAAAAAGCGACGACTTGAAGAGGAGTGTCAACGATTTCAAACCCGATGGACGGAAAAATATTTTTTTAATCTCATCAATGGCAAGTGTGTTTGTTTAATCTGCCGGGATCCTATCGCCATGAAGGATTACAATTTGAAACGCCATTACGAGTTCAACCACAAGGAGTATTTTCTTCTCGAAGGTCCGAACGTTCCAAACGGATTCAGCAATTGAAGGCTTGCCTAAGCTCTCAACAACAGCTCTTTTATCATGCCGACAAAAACAGCAAAACGCCCACCCCCGCCAGTTACGTAGTCGCTCAACTCATAGCACAGCATGGTCGACCGTTTGCTGAAGGTGACTTCGTTAAGGAGTGCATGACCAAGGTTATTGATATACTCTGCCCCGAAAAGCGTCTCGATTTTGAGAACGTTAGTCTATCCAGAAACACAATAACGCGCAGGATTGACGACGACCTGTCTGCCGATATTGCTAATCAACTCTCTGAGAAGGCTGCAGAATTTGAATTTTTTCAATCACCTGTGACGAAAGTAATGACGCTACTGATACCGCTCAACTGCTCATATTTTTGCGAGGCGTTGAAAAACTTTTCCATTGGAGGAGCTGCTCAGTCTTACCAGCCTTAAATCTACAACTACAGGCAGAGATATATTCGATGCTGTTGCAGCTGCAATCGACAGTATGGGCCTCGATTGGGCAAAGCTGTGCGGGGTCACAACAGACGGAGCTCCAGCCATGGTGGGAGAGCAATCACCATGCTATTATAGTACATACACATCATCCAATACGTAAACCTTATGCAATGCTAGAACAATGCCACCATATTTAGCCATTTAACTGTTTTTTTGGATGTGTCCTATTTATAGGACAGAGAGTCTCAGTGATGTGTACTTTAGTGCGGCCCGCCGACCTGTCAAATTTGTGCATGCAGCCCGCGGCCAAAAAAGTTTGGGCACCCCTGCTCTTGATCCTGTAAAACCTGTAGTGACTGGGTGCAGAGCTGTCAATTAAAGGCCTGTGGTTCATAATCCAGAAAATACCATGAGAATTAGTTTGAAATTAGTCATTTGTGGAAATAAACATACCTGATACTTTGCACTTTACATGTTGAAATAGTTTGCAGATGGAACATTCAAATTGTACCATAGCTATTTCATCAGCTAACAATTCACATTACATACAAAGAAATGCTTCTTTCAATGGTCTATGCCTTCCTGGTATATAAAACTGCGTGTATTGTTGAATGTTTTGGGTGTTAATGGAGTATGATCTTGATCTGTAACCTAATACAATTATGATTTCAAAAATTTAGAACAAGTTTAAAAAATGCTGGTTGCATGTGTTTTCATTCCAATTGATGACACAGTAAGGGTTTTTGAGCATTTCCAAGAGTCCAAACTGGAGGAATTGGAATGATTATTTGACTACTTTGAAAACTCCTTTATTGGTTTCTCATGTCATCACCTTGGCATGTTCTAGAATCTATGATGTGTGGAATGTTTATAACCATGTTGGAAACCATCTTCCACAATTGAACAGTGCCACCAAGGGATGGTACCATGCCTTTCAGAGGGTTAGTCAGCTACTCACACCCTGTGAACTAGTCCAAATCATTTTTCTGTAGCAGATCCATACATAAAACAGAATTGTTAGGCTAGATGCAGGTTAACAGGGTGTGCTGAAACATGAAATATGCATGTGTTGATATGGCATTACAGTTATACTGTCTGACTATGGAAACTGCTGACAACTACATTATTATCTTCATGTAGTATCGTATAACACTGAATTCAACAAATAGAATGCCCATTTGTCATGGGCCTTCTTCTACCTGTGTGCCCTTTTGTTGGTGTGCCATTTGGTCAGGTTTTATTGTCATGTCACGTAGGCTCTATGACTTTACGCACATTGTAGTGGTAATTCTAATTGTGATGAAACTGAATGGTTTTTAAAAATGCCTACTGAAAATATTCACAGTGAATTTGTCTAGCTAAGAGAGGGGATGATTTTGATTTAATGCTGTGCTAACTCTAACGTAAACTGCAAATGCAGATAAAATGAAAATTCAGCACCAAAATATAAAATGTTTGTCATGTTATGAACTGAGACAGACAAGACCACACACACACACAGAGAGAGAGAGAGAGATCATTGTGACAGCTAAATGTAAGAAATTCACAACAGAAAGTTTTGAAAGTTCAGCTGCATCACTGGTTAGAAGTATTAAGATGTGTGCTTTTTACATTGGAACAACACATGATGATGTTGGCACTATTTTAGAGTTTCCACAGTGTTCTTAAACTAATTTCAAATGTGAGGAACTTGTAGCTTAATGCCAGCCTAATACTTGGGTGTTATGATTTTTCTTGTTTATCAGCATCAGAGTTTAATTTTATTTTTTTCTTTTTCAAATTTTTGATCAAACAGACACAGAATTTGAGTTACCTGAATTTGTCCAACTTAAAATGCAGAAATGAAAGCAAAAGATGGCACTCTCATATCTAGTTATCAGATTTCAATTTTACTTAGTGCCTAGAAATCATAGATTAATTTTTATTTTGTTGTTCGTGTAAATGATGCCCCCCTCTTAGCAGAAGATTTTACTTCCTTTTTTGAAATAGTTGAGTAAAAGATTTTGTTAGAATATGTAGTTGTAAATAAAGAATATCACCAATACAGTACCTTAAGCTCCCCTTTAATCTGGAACCATACAAGGCACTAGCAAAATTAAAATTTGGGAGAAGGGGGTATCCTTTGTGTGTACCCTTTTATCTTGTGTAAGGCAGCAATGCATTAATACTTTGTTGATGAAGTTGGTGATCTTAGTGTACAGGATTGCAGCCCATTCCCATCACAAAATCTTTCACTAGAGAGTCCAGGAAAATGGGATGACTGAGATGTTTTTGCAGGATGGGTCAAGAGCTGATGTATGTTCTCATTGGGTTTTTTTGTGTTATACGAGGTGTAGTCAAAAAGTATCCAACCTTTGGCCAAAACAAGTAATATTAAAAAACTCACCATTTTGATTTAGTTTCCTTCAAAGTATTCGCCTTGGGAGTCTACACACTTCTGCCAGCATTCCTGCCACTGCTGGAAACATTTCTGGAAATCACTTTTTGGGATGCTGTAGAGCTGTGCCGTCGAATTTTGCTTAATGTCCTTTGTTGACTCAAATCTTCTCCCTTTGAGTGTTTTTTGAGCTTTGGGAATAGCCAAAAGTCACACAGAGCCAAGTCTGGGGAGTAGGAAGCCTGACGAACAAGTGGTATGTTATGCTTGGTGAGGAATGCTTGGACGACGTGGGCAGAATGAGCGGGTGCGTTGTCATGGTGGAGTTGCCAGTTCTTTGCTGCCCACAGGTTGGGTCGTTTTCGCCACACAACTTCGTGAAGGCGACGAAGAACCCCCAGGTAGTATTCTTTGTTAATTGTCTGACCTTGTGGTGCATATTCATGGTGCACAATACCTCTGTAGTCCTAAAAACAGGTCATCATCAGTTTAACATTGCTGTGCACCTGTCTTGCTTTCTTTGGTCTTGGCGAGGATGGATGCTTCCATTGTGATGATTGCAATTTTGTTTCAGGGTCATAGCCATACACCCATGTCTCATCGCCAGTGATGATAGTGTTCATGAGGTTTTGATCTTGGCTAGCACACTCCAGCATGTTCTGGGAGATTTCCTTTCTGTTTTCTTTCTGCTGGTCAGACAGCAACTTTGGTACGAATTTGGCCAACACCCTCCTCATGCACAAATCTTCTGTTATAATTGACTGAACTGACCCATGGCTGATTCCAACTTCGGCAACAATCTCCTCAATAGTCACATGATGGTCTTCATAGACTATTCCTCAAACCTTTGCAATCATTTCGTCGTTTCTGCTAGTCGATGGTCTGCCAGAATGTGGCTCACTGTCCACTGAGGTGCGGCCATCTTTGAACCGGTTGTACCACTCCTTTATTTGTGTTTTTTCCATAGCATCATCTCCAAAGGCCTTCAGAATCTTCTCGATAGTCTGGGCTTGCATATCACCAAGTTTTTGGCAGAATTTGATACAGTATTTTGCTCAATGCGCTCGGTCATCTGACTCAAAAAGAAAAATCACACAGCACACTCATCACATCTGTACTCAACGCGTCACTGTGGGCAACTAGCGCAACCTACAGACACGAAAATTTTTGCGCATGCCCAGGAAGGACTCGCCACCTAATACCCATGTGGATTTTGCTCACGCATTATTATTTTGTTCAAACAAATTCAAGGTCAGATACTTTTTGACTACACCTCGTATGATGCCCTGACTCTCTCTGTATTGCATGGCTAATGTGAGCTGGGGCACAGTCTTCTATAAAAAAAATACTGTTCATTTTGGACAGACGACCATTGTCATGGGCAGGCGGAACTCCTTGAAGGATGTTCATGTGTTGGACTCGTACAGACAACTGTATTTTATGGTGTGTGGATAGTCTTGTGAAATTTTCTGTGCTGATCAGTGCCATCCATACCTGTACAAAACCAATCTTTGAGAATTGTGGACAACTGACATTGTGCAGATGAGGAATGGGTTTGCAGTGTGCTGCATGCTATGAAGGTGACATCTGATGGTTTTATCTGCCACATTTTTACAGGATGCTGATAACTGGTTGTTTTATGGCTTCTCTTGAACTGGACAGTCATCTTAACAGCCAGAGCAGAATATTCAGCATCTTGGAAATTTTCCAGCGGGTTATCCTATTCGAATATTTACCCGTCCCCTTTTTCAGTCTATTAGTTTCTGTGAACCTTATGTTTATGGCTGCACTATTGAGGCATCTGTGGGCCTTTATTTGTATTTTTCATATAGCTTGCATTCATGAGCTTACTATGTGAATTAAATGACATATTTGAGTCTCAAGGGCTGTCCATTTATGTAAAACTCCTGTGATGTTTGTGTATACATTTATGGACTCATAAGTTCACCATTTATCTAGTAAATATGAATATTAGAAGAAGAAAATGGATAGTGCTTTTTTTTTTTTAAAGATGATGATACTAAAATTGAATAACAGCACCTAATGATGGTACTATGATGGTTAAAGTATTTTTATGTTATTTGCCCTTCTCTTTATTACTAAAACTGTTTTAAAAATAAATCCTACTAATTCAATGCCATTCATACTGTTTTGTGTCAAAGATCGTGCTGAATATTTTCTCTTGCCAAAAAAAAAAAATTCATTCATTCGGCTTTGATGTGTTCCAATTTCCATTGATCACCAACTGGGTTTCGGTCATTCATTTATATTTGTTCTGCTTGATAAATGCTGATGGCCATAGTAGCGTTATAGGTCTATATCATAATGTTGTAGCATCCCACACAAGCAGTTGCCGCCTTTGTCCTAGTTTTTCTTTTGCAATATTATCTTAAAAGGCTGTCTGACCTCTGAAAAATAAATTGCTGTTTGTTGTACTAATCAATCAAGCCACAGCTACTGAACATCAGAAGTGGACATGGAATTTATCTTGCATAGTGACACTAATGATCTGTGTTTTCCCTATGCTCACACAATTGGGCAGGCATTAAAATCCCTTCAGGTTTGACAGCTGCTTGATTATTTCAGTTATACTTGGCTGCCATTAGCTTTTCTACACTTTATTAGTTTGCTTAGTTAAATGTGTTTGTGTGGTGGCATCTAACCTGGTTAACATTTTTCCCAATGATGAAAGTAATTAATTTTCATCTGCTGATCAGCTCTTACAGCTGGAGGAAACAAAGTGTGTTTGTGCTATGAAATATAACTTTCTCCATTAAAGGGAATTCCAAAAGATAATTTACTTTTAGATCATGTTATTGTTTGCTGTGTGTTTTTTTCTCTCTAAATCAGATTATTACACAATACATCATTGTGGAGTGGGGGGGTTGTCTAAAAGTTCTGAAATAAAAAGCCATTTTATAATTATCTCAATTCTTTCTCTGTTTCATATGTATACACTTTCTGGCCACTTCATCAGGACTGGTGTATTCTTTCAGACTTAGAGCTGCCCTGAACTGTGGATGCAAATTAACTTGATTGCAATGATGTGACAGGTGCTTTTGGCAGTACTATACAAGTTTATCATTACAGTAGGTTATTAAATCAGTGAGGGGCGTACTGTGTTTGTGTGTCAGCCCTTATGGCCTAATGTACTAAACAGCATGGGTAGTATACAGAGTAAAGATATTTATGTGTGTTTGTTAATGTGTGTTGGGGTATGCATGTGTAACTCCTTTCAGAGGGGACTTGGTAAGTCAGAACCTCTTGGTTTTCTGGTAAGCTTTGAATGAAAAGTCCATGGTGCAGGGCTTATGATCCTCAACTCGAATGCAAGCCCTCAGGCAGTCAGGCCCATTGAGATGTTGAGTATTGTAAAATTTGCTAATTGTTACAACTTGTAATTTTAAAATAAAAAAGAAGAAAATTTATTTTTGAAGAAACGTTTCTTTTTACTGTTAGTATTTGGCATTTAAATCGTTCGTTTTGCTATTTTAACCATGTAACTTTTTTTTTTAATGTTATTTTATTCACTCACTTGTGTCAGGGGGAGGGTTAACTCAATGGCTCCCAATCATCATCTCATTGTGACCTCCCCCCATCAGTGAAAACTGAGAAGGTTGGGAGGGGATTTTTTGAAATAAATGAGGTGAAATAATACAATTCTTTCATTTTGTGATGTCTGTGAAGTTGGAAGGTTGGTGGTAATGTGGTGTGGATCATGCCATGAGAAATATGGTATCTCATCAACAACCAACAGATTCAATGCCACGTGAAAAATCATTCAAGGTGGCTTTGTTGCAGCATCTAGTTTCTGACTACCAGGCTAACCAGTCTAAATGCATTATGTCAGAAGGTGATGTATTGCCCGAAAATCTATGTTTACCTTAAAGGGGGTCAAATCTAATAGTGTTGTATTGTAGGAATGCTTTCCTACTCATTGGTATGTCGAACCCTGCTCTGGATTCCTTAGTTGTTAAGATTATGTACTTAATAATGCAAAACTTAGCAATTGCTTAAAACATCAATTAATTACATTTGCAATAACAACAGAAAGACAAGCTTTTCTTGGAACGGTCCACCATACCTTCAACGCTGTAGAATGTATTAAAAACTTGCCATAAAGGTTACAACTTTGATTAATAACAATCACCCTAAATTGCCTCACTTAGTGAAGCCTCCCCTCCCTTTTTTATTTTAAAGGTGAGAATGTAACAGACTTTTTTTTTCCAGAGAATTTCTACTTGACAGATGGTTGGCTTAATAGTGAGGCTGGTGGTGCCAAGGTTGAGGGTTACCCTCACAAAGCCGCTCACCTTTCTTCACTGCCCAGTATTGTGGGGGTTTTCTCGCCACATCTGAAAATGAAGAGTTTTAGTGAGGATTTCCTTGCTGAACTGTCATTGAGCAGGATCATTCTCTCTGGTGGGTGACCATGGCACTGTGCACCCTCTCCAGAAAAAGATTAGGATGGACATTCCAGATAACCCAAACAAATGGGGATGTTCATCCATGCTACTTCCTGTAACTGTTTGACTGGTGAGAATCACCAAACGCAGAGCTTAAATATGAGAAGCGCGTTGTATTAACGTTTTTAACGATTCCACCTCGTTAGAGTGGCCTGGCTGTTGATGGTTTTCAGCTCAAATGGGTCATTACCTTGCTGTCTACAAAATACTTTTTGTTTGTCAGCATCTGGTCATTTATTTCCTTTGTTGCATGCTGTGGTTCTGATCTCTAAAAGCCTTTTGATGCTGACAAGGTGATTTAATAGCTTATTGGTATTTAAACAAAACAGACTTGCTACTGTTTTATGAGCATTATTTTTTTACCTTTGACCTGCTGTTGAATGACTAAGTGTTTTGTTGACATCTGGAGGAAAGTGGAATCAGATAAACCTTTTAGGTTCTGCACTTCCCTTTCTTCTGTTGTTTATAATGATGATAGCTTCAAAATCTCCTCTTTCTTTTTCTTAGCTGTGGCAGGAAAACATTTTTGCTGGAGTAAATCTACAGTTTTTGGGTAAAGCTGATCAAACTGCAATACTATTTTCAGTGGATGAAGCCTCTATATTAAACCATTTAGTCACAGGAAAAAAAATAGTGATCTTATTACTGCATCTAAAGGCTGGGGAATGAGCTAAAAATTCTAGAAATGATTAAGAAAGAACTTGGAGAGCTGTCAGTATTGTTGGATGTGTTAATCATATTCAGATTGTCTAAGAGTAGATAACGTGTTGAGTGTTTACACTTCCAAGTGGTGTACCCTTCTGGGTGGTGTGCTAAAAGGAAGAATTTTTTCTCCCAGAGGAAAGAAAGGGGGGCAGATTGTATTGACAGACTGCCAAAGTGGTTAGCAGATATAAATAGCTAGATATTAATATTGATTCAGTGGTGGTTCACCCCAGCATGGAGGATTTTGATATTTCTCATTTATTTCTTATGTTAATTCTTTGTTTTTTCTTTTTAAATTCATATGAACTCTTAAATACCTTTTTTTTTATAACTACTATTCTTCTATAATAGCAATTTTTTTTTCCTGTTCAGATATATTTCTGCATGTAAAGTAAGATTTTGATATTTTGGTAATCTATATATAGTACTGTAGTCTGCCACCTGTTTTTTCCTCTCTCTCCACTGTGTATTTATGAGGTCATTAAGCAGATAACTCGTATACTGAAATTTTATCACTTGCTAAATTAAAGTTATCTGATTTGCAATTTCTAATTTACCCTCCTTCCTAAAAATAGACATGCATTTGACTGTTTTTAATGCATTTTTTAGTAGTATAGTATTTCAACTGTGGATAAAAGAAGAGACTTCAAATATTGAAATTTGATCAATTTTCTCTGATATATTGAAAGATAGTGGTTTATCTTTTCTTTCTCCCCCCCCCCACCCCCATCTTGAAAGTGTCTTTTGTGTGAAGTGCTTCAGTTATTGCAATGGATGACAAAGATTGAAGATAACTCTAGGCAATTAAATTCAATCATGTATCAGTGATATTAATACAGATAGTGTAAACCCATTTAATAATTCAGTGATCAGGATTGTAGAAAGTTTCTGTGCCTGTGAGGGTATATAATAGCCGAGTGGAAGAGAGTTTTTTTCCTTCTGACGGTGATCATTGTCAATTTGGGTGGAGATGGAAAGAATTCTGTTTTAGTGAAACCAAGCTATTTGTGTCATATTTATATTAAATCAGGGTTGCTGATAATTTGAGAGGGGGGGTAGAAGCAAAAAAAAAAAATGCGCTAGAGTTTATGACATACCATACATCTTAGGCTTCACAACTAGAATATATACAACTGACAAAGTAGAAAGCAAACTGTGCCTATGTATAGTTAAGAGAGCTTGGGAATGGTTTTATAATTGTTTGCATAGAGAGAGAGAGAGTTTCAGATTCTGATTCTTTTTTTTTATCATGGATGCCAATAAAAACCTTTTTAGGCTCCATTTTGTTTTGATCAGTGGAAAACACCCATTTTTTATTATGTGCAATGCTTATCATTTTATAAAATTTTATTTGTATATACTTATACTGCTTTAGTCTTTTACCTCAAAAAGTATAAACCTCTTTTAAAAAAAGCCTATGTGTATGTAGACTTATTTATAGGCATGGCTGGTTTTTTATAGTATTATTTGACCTAACACTAGTCAAAGCAACTGATTTAATTACCAATAATTACTCCAAAACCCAATAAGATTAACAGGTTTCCAATACAGTAACTATTTGGACAATATGCTTAAAATAGAATCATTAAATTAAAGGGAAAGTTGTCATCTGCCACAGTTTGCTTTGTCTATTATGTTATGATAAAAGAATGAATTAAATAGTGATAAAGTGCCAAAATAGCATGTTTGTTAAGTTTAAATGATGACTTTGAGCAAAACAGCCATATAGTAAAAGCTGCGCTCTTGTGCTGGCAGGTGGTTTAAATTGCATCTTTATAGAATTCTGCGTCTCTGATTTGGAATTTCATACTATAACATACCAAACTGATTGTTATTTACTGCCCTGGGTCCAGTATCTGTAATACTCTATTTGTAAATAAATCAACTCCAAAAGAGAACCAAAAAAAAAAATTTTTTTTTATGGAAATCGAATTATTCTACATCAGTTTGCTAATTCATTCCTGTTTATTTTTTCTGTGTGTGCTTGTATGTACATGTATTAATTGACTAATTTGTATTTCCACTACTTTGCATTTAAATCAATTTTTAAACTTTTATGGGGATTTTTGTGTGAATTTATTTGTAAAAAGAAACATGAAGACAACTAAAATCATTTAGGATTACACTGGAACATCCTGAGTAAATGCTGTGAAAATTCTCAAAGGGTGATACATTCATACAGATGATGTGGACCAAAAACAGACAAAATTTGTTCACATTCTATTCTAAATTGTAGGTTTGGGGTTACAAGCTATCATTTTGATTTGGGGTCATTTAGTGATTGCCATTCTCAGACTCTTAGTGTCATCACATGAGGTTGCTAGCTGGTTGCAGCAGAAACATTTGAGTTGCTATATATCTAATGTGCTGGGTTTATTAAATATTAAATGAAAATTAAAGTGTAATATAAATGCATGTTTTCTGATCCACCGCTGCTCATGAATCATAAAGCTGAATATGTTAAAGATGAATTTATATAATAGCACTTTTGTTGCTTAATTTATATTTAATTAATATAAAAAGTTGTTAAAGTATGTGTGGGTTATGTAGTAGTTTTTAGTAAAACATTAAGTGTAAGCAATTTTTATGTTAGGAGTCTGCTAGACATATATTTCTGGAATTTTTACTGGTAATCCATGGAATTTTTAAAAAAATTGTACATGCCAATTATTTAATCTTATGAATGCTTAGACATTTAAATGATTAACTAGTTAGCGTTCCTCTCACGATGATGTTGACATTGATGCATGCACAACATGGCAAGGTAGAGATGTGCCAGGTCTAACTTTGATGAAATCGTCGGCTGGCGTGTTGTTTTGGTGCTGGAGGTTAACGTTTTGCCTGACAGATGAAATGGACAACATGAAGCATATGACTAGATGCTGTGCATGTTTCCAGAAACAGCCACTCACAGGAAGCTTTGGAAACTTACTATTTTCTGCTTTAATCTTGTTCCTTCTGAGAAGTGCTGATAAGGGCTAACTATTGAATATTCTTAGCATTTAACTAGAAAAAAAATCCATCCTTATTTTATAAAAAAAAAAACAAACAGATTTTGTTTTCTAATTAGGCCATAGCAGCTTAATATTGCAGATATCTTGTGCAGACAAGGAAGAACTGGACCAGTTGTAATGACCTTATTTAGCTAGCAACTCAGCTCATAGGGAACTCTTGAAACCATAACTTTCATCATTTGCAAGCATCTAATGATATTTCTGCCTTTTACTGGTGGTTATTAAAATGCTAACCGAGTGCCAAATTGACAAGTGCATAACATGCTGGTCTGCTGTAGCAGAGGGCTTGAGTTTAACCCTTGTTAAAGATTGACTTGGTTTGGTGAACCTTCCATGGCATGGGTTTTTTTTTAGCTCTTCTGTACTAGTCCATTGGCATGGGCAACTTCCAGGTATCCAATTTCTGCTCTGTCTACAGCTAGGGATGCTCCATTCCTTGTTGAAACCAGATTTCAAGAGTCACATGAAAGGTAACACTTGGTAGCAGTGGTGGTGATTGTAGAAGAATACTGACAAAACTTTCATTTGGAACTTTGTCCCGTTCTGTGGGAGTTTTTTTCTTTTAGTTAAAAAAAGGGATTATACCTTTAAACAAAAGATTTGAGAGATTAAGAAGAAATACTCTTAAGTCCAAAAATTGTTTGCTTTTGTCGTCAATTGGTTGATGCAAAAGTAGACATTGAAAATAAAATTATATTAAAATAAGTATTAATTTTTCTACTAAACACGTGTACGTTGTTCTTTAAGTCAGTTGGTTTATGTTATTCAAAAAAATGTAAGCCAAAGCCCACACTATTGCTTATATTTTATCTTAAAATAGGTATTTTAAACCATTTTTTTTTTACAACAAAGTATTAACAAATAATTATAAATTATTCCTGTTTTCCAAATAGGAAATCATATTTAAAACAATTTTAAAAATTTATATTTTTTTTACACTATGAAGCCCATGTTATTTCTTTCCCTTAAGAAAGTAAAACAAAAAAAAACAAAAGGACAATAATTAAAATTAGCTGAATATGTTTTGAGGGTTTCTTTTTTTTTATTATTAATTGAATGAGGAAAAAATATTCTTGGTTACTCTTATAGTTGGTTAAATCTGAGTTGAAGAAGCAAGTCTTGCAGCCTGGTGGTGTCAATTAAAAAAAGGTGAGCTTCAATGAGATAAACGGGTGTTGTGACTGTTTTACGCATGCCATCAACCAACTGCTGAATTGCCATCATTACTCTCTCTCCCTTCCCAGGACTCTTTCCAGCAAAGATAAAGGATTTTTGGTTTTCATTCAGAGTTTATAACATTCTAAAGGGTTAATTGCAGTTGAGAAATATTCTTAACATATTCTCTCGTTTCCTCTCTTATCACCTGGATTCAGTCAGGATTATTATTCATTACTGAAGATCACTTATGCCAGCTAGTACATTACTAGAAATGGTTATAGTATGTTTTAGCAATGAAATTAAGGAATGCTGCTTAGCTTTCAACGCACGCATGCACACACACACACACACACACGTGTGCGCGCACACCACCTAATGATTATAGTTACTGCAGTTCTCTAATCATTTGGTTCACCAAGATATATTGGCTCCTGTTTGGAAGCAGTTTCACTTGGTTGACCTGGCATGTACTAAGGGGAATTTATTGGCATTTGAGCATAGTGCTCAATTCTCCTCTGTCTTTTTGTTTGATGTAGCATTACACAACTTCAAAGCCCAATGTGGTCCATCATATGTTTAAAAATTTTTTAAAGCCCATCAACGAGTCAATACTTAATGTTTTTGTTGTTGTTTTTCATTTTAATTATAGTCAAGCATTGGTCATTTAGTATGAACATTCAAGGTTAAGTATCAGTGGACCATTGGTTTTAGCCCATCACCTTCAATTTAGATTTGAGATGAGCTCACTGTGAATCACTTTGTAGAAATCATTACATTGCAACAACAACAACAACAACAAAGTAATCCAAGTAAACTCTGCCGAAGTTCATGATTCCTGTTTTGGAAGTGCCTAAGGTTCATAGTAGCTCTACCAGTTAATCATATGTGGATGTTATAACAGTCGTTTGCTTTAATGTACAAGTTATATCCACAACTTGTGTACAGTTTGTGTTCGTTACATTCTTATTGCAACATGTTTTAACCATTACACAGAATCCCAGCAATAAATTCCCAGGCACTTGGGTTTATTTTGAGAACTCCTTAATGTGTTTTGAGTGTTTAATGATCACCATAGCACCCTCAAGAAGGAAAAAAAAAAAAAAAAGGTTTCTAAAACCGGAGAGTACAAACTGAAATGGCCAAGTGATTTTCCTATGATGAGGAAATTACAATAATACTGCAGTACCGAGTCTGTCCTTGATGGAATTAAGCATTTTTCTCTATTTCTCAGCTCTAGGCTATCAGCAATTTTGTCTGTAGTGATACATCTATCTTTTTCCTTGACAGATATATTTATAATGATTTATAATGATAAAGAAAAAAGTTATGATTTGATGTGTGCTTTTAAAATTTCACTGCTGCTGGAGAATTTTGCTTATTTTCTGGAAAATTTCTCAATCTGGTAGGTCCAAACTTAAGGTCATATTTTGTTTTTGTCAAAAATATGATCTCAAAGTAACATGACTGCAGGATAAAAAATAAAAGAACATATATAATTAAAATTAAATGCAGCTAAAGAAACAATTATTCTAATGCAGGTCTTTAGCAAACATGTGCAAATTATATAAAGTTCAATTTTGCAGAGGCTTATTTAAGCACCATAACCCCATCAACACCACCTAGCAGTAACTGAGTATGGTGATACCTTGGTTATTTGACCCTTGCAGGTTCAGGTTGATAATCAGATCTTTGGGATTAACCTCCGAACACAGGGTCTCACCAACATGTGGATAAGTCCCAGCATTCACCATCCAAAGTCTTCTGCCATAGGTCTAAACAGCACACACCCCATACCTAAGTATCTCCATTTATTAAAGTAGTCTGCTGCAAAGTGCTATTGGGGTTTTGAGTGGCAGATGGCTGATTATGTGGTTAACAACCTAATGTAGGCTGAAGGCTTCAGTTTGATACTTGGAAATTGATTTGGTTCATTGAACCTACCAAGGAATGTTTTGTTCTTACTCTTCTGTACGATTTTGTCTGTGCAGGTTTTCTCCAGGCATTTCAATTTCTTCCCACAGCTACATATACACATTCTAGTAGAGACTACATTTACTATTGTAAACAGGTGCCAATCCCTTGATACACAGGAATGGCAGTGCTTGTTAGCAATAACCTTAGTGCTATGTAACCTCATTAACTATGTCTATAGTTGTAGACATTCATGTTCCAGAAAGTGAAATGTACCAGATATGTTTTGCTTCCCTTAAATGGGGGGGGGGGTGGTGGTGGATGGGTGTTCGTTGGAGATATTTATGAATGTAGACAAATGGACAGTTTTTGATAGCCAGAGAATGGGCATCAGTTAGAACCAATACAGTAACTGCTTTTTTTGGTTTATTTTGAGAACTGTAGATTGCTGAAAATAAACCATTAAATTAAAAAAGGAGCCATTATAAATGATTAATAATGGAAAATGGATTTTTGAAATGAGTAGTGTTAAAGCAGTAGGCAGGAGATTTACTTTTCTCTTTTGTTGGCAGTTAGGTAAATACCAGTGTTAGTGGATTTATCTGTGAACTAGTTGTTAGATTGTGGAGAGAGTCTTGAAATGATAAAGTGTTATGACCCTGTGATCTTGAATCTGATACTTAACTCTTTCCTTTGAAGGACAGGATAATCTTCATTTTTTTTTTTTTTTTAATTGCATTGAATGTTTCAAACCTATATAGTGTTATGTTTACTATTCATACTTTGTTTTCAGCTGCAATTTTGTTCAGTGAGTCACTAATTGGTTTTAACCTTTTTTCTGATTGCATTCACTGATTATATAAAGCAGTGTTTATGGTTCTTCTATTGGAATGATAGTTTGGTGATGGGGTGGAAAGATGCCTATAGCGTTCGTTAAAATTTAAATTGAACCTGTGTTGTCTACATATCATCTTGTTAGTCAGTGTCTGTTGCCATGACAACTCATTTTAAAAAAAAAAAAAAGAAGAGAAACAAAAAATTGTACCAGAATTTTATGCATCTTCATCATGGAGACAGAGCAGTGTGGGTTTATCGAAAATTAATATTAGAAGAAAAAAAGAGAGAGAGAAAGGTTACAACTGAGAGGAAGTTGAATTTAAGAACTGATTTCTTTAGCTTTTTACCAGGAAAATCCTGTGGAGAAAAAACAAATTAAAATGGAATTCTTCTGCGAGTGTTTTATTGATTATGATATCACCTGATGTTAACAGTGCCAAGGGGGCATCTCGATAATCAGAACACGCGTGTTCTCGCCAGGAGAGAGACGAGGGCACTAAGAAGTAGTTGTTATCTGTCATGAAAGCATCATTTTATCAGGTTTTCTTAGAAATCCTCTCCCCACATAAATAGAGGGAGGAAAAATGTAAATGACTTGGAAAGAAGCCCAGGAAATATTTTTTTTTTAAATTTTCAATTTTTTTTTTTTGGAAAAAGGAACAAACAAAGAAGGAAATATCAAAATAATTTTCCATGACTTCCCACCACCGTTCTCAATATAAATCCCTTAGCCGGGGCCCACATGCTTTTGTAAATCACTTTGGAAGGTGGACTCCATAGGGATTTGTTATATCAGAAAAACTTTAAAAAAAACAAAAAAACTCCCATAATCAAAACCATTATGGGCTGACTGGCAATTGCTGTTTAGGTTATAATATGGATAAGTTGACCGGTCAAATCCTGATGATGATGATGATGATGATTACCTGCTTTGTTTGCAATGGTTTCACACTTGCTTGCACCATCCTAGACAAAGATGGGGAAGTGAAAACTAGTTTTGTACTGATATCCCTTTTCCACCCTTGTCATTTTTACAGTGGAAGACAAAGACAAATTGTGTTGATAATTGCCAGATAGGTTAATATTTCTACTCTGTACTGATTCCTTTTTTTTTCTGTCTCCACACCAAAAACACACACACACATTACAGAGAAATTAATTTCAGTGATGCTCAGTTCGGCAGAATTTATTCTGTTCTGTTTTTACTTGGAAACTAGCATTTCTGAAATTTTTTTTTTTTAAATGCATAAATTACATGAAGATTCATGTGTTCAGTAATAAAACAACTGTTAGCTGTTTTGTCATTGAAGTGGGCAGCAAATAGATGCATTTATCATTTACCCAATGAAAGCCTTGGATGGCATTGGTTTAAAACTTTTATATGTGGTAAACATGACTGATATTTAGCTATGAAGTGGTGAGTGCAAAGAACCACAAGGTTTTTTTTTTTAAATTGACTTCATTAATGCTGGCTATTTAAGTTATTATCATACACCTGTCTACTGTCATGCGCTGTTTGTTACTTCTTCACTTGATTCTAGTTCCAAATTATCTAAATGTAATGGAATGTTTGTTTTCAGTTCTAGATCAGCCATAGCATTTCCAAAGCATTCATTGTAGACTAAAGACTAAATTCCAACTAAAAAAACCCACAGCTTAGCTGGATTACTGACCAATTATAAATAAACAATTTTTGTAAACAATTGACTTAGATGCTTTGTGATTTAAACTTAACTTTATTAGTGAACTAAATTGCACTGTCTAGTACATCTGGTATGCTGAGAATTTTGATCTGGATAGTCAATGAAGATGCAGCTATGAGGATAAATCATTTTTATGGTATGTCTAATAATATATTTATGAAACAAACAAACAAAAAAAATCTTTTAGTATACAGGATGTTAACAAGATTGAATTGTCCAAGGATGCTCAAGTCTTACTTAGATTAACTTTTCCTTACTATTCTTTTATGGTTAAATTGCAAGGTCACTGACTGTGTTAAAGTTCTTTACTTATAATATTGTTACCATTGCTTAACTAAAATAAATGAGATCTGAAATACATGCTTTTATGCATTTTTTAAAATTTAAATGTGTTCAATCCTAATGTTGTAAACGAAAAGAGGAACTAAATTTTCTTAACTTTCACATGCCTTGTGTTACTTTCTTTCTTCAAAGACACTAGTAGACTGTTTAAAAAATTTACCTGTTTGTTACCAACATCAATCATCGTTTTAGAGCCAATACCAAAAGTCACTTTCACTAAAGAATATTTATTAACCTTATGGCATTTAAAGCTTCCATGTATGGAAAATAGTATCTTCTGCTAGGAATTAAGCAAACATTTTTTTTTGCAATGCAACGTAAACTAAAGTGATTAATTGAACTGCTATTCTTTTCTTCTACTTCGACTATTTTTTTTATCTTGGTTGATGCTTTGTACTTCTTTCCTGCTGTTTTTGCCTTTCTTTAAAACTAGCGGCATTTATTTTGTCTGCCCCATACGCTAACTTTATTTGCACAAGCAAATAGATGAAAATAATTTTTTTTTCTGATGTGGTGGATGTTAGTTGTTTGTACCAAGATTCTATTTTTTGTTTAATCTTTCTTTTCCTCTTTCATTCCTCCTCCTCCTCCTCAATGACTGAATAATAAAAGAAAATTGCAAGCGGGATTCAGCCTTTTGATTTTGACATGCCAAGAGACTGCTTTCTAACTGCTTCCTTCCAGTTTATGTACTCATTTCTTCTTAAACTGTCATTCGGTTAGCATCACCAGCAGATTGTGTGTGTGTGTGTGTCTCAGAATTAAACTTTCTAATCATTTTGTGTCTGAAATTTCATAAAAGCTGTAGAAACAAGCAATCAAGATAGTGTCAAAGAATTCAGCCATGATAAACAAAATGTTTGTTTTTCTTTTTTTTTCTTTTTTCGTTTTGTTCTTGACAAGTAAATTCTGCCTGTCTGTTGGGCAGATTATCTAAACAAACCAGATTTGACTTTTCCCAACTGTTTTCAAAAATGATAGAAGCTTTTCACCTTTATTTTTATAACTTGCGCCAAACAGATAACCCCCCCCCCTTTTTTTGGTGCTTTTAAGAGAGATCTCATTGAGCTCTTGAGTCTGATATGGGAAGTATTCTCAAAAGAATGAGGAATTATGATTTTGAAAAATGTATTTATATTCATTTTCTTTCTCTGTTTTTTTTCCCCCCTTCCATGAACTGTATTTGTTGCTGTATCTGGACTATTTTCAAAAACGCCATAAAGGGAAAATCATACAAATTACAAACAGGGCATCGCCAAACCAGTTATGTAAACAACTGGAATGAGTTGGTGCTGTTGGGTATCTTGTTCCTGATGAAAATGCTATTAAAAGAAGTTCTTGGCTTTAGGTACACAGTCACACACCTGGTCCATTGCTGGCTGCCTGTCTGTCTTTCAGCAGCAGCAGCGAACCATTTCTTTTACTTAGCTAAATCTTCTACTTGAAAAGTTTCAGACTGATGTCCGTCATTTAAAACTGCTTTTCATGGAAGTTTAGAAATTGCACTGGTGATCTTATTGATAAGGTGGAATGAAGAATACACTCTTGACCTGAGCTGCTTTAATAAAAGCATTTTAAAAAGTTTAATTTATATTTTTCTGTTGATTAAAAATAAAATAAAAGAACAAATTTTGCGATAAATGAACAAGGCTGTTCTACCTCATTTGATACTAGTTAACAACTTTTTGAAAAATCATTACTTTGAGAAAATCAAAAGTAAACTGATGTATGAAGAACATGTTGTGGGGTCATCTTGCTGCTGGGAAACCCCGTTTTTCCACTGGTAGTTGTGATTAAAATGAACCAGCCGATTTTCCTTATGCTCTGTCAGAGAGCAAGAGAGTAGGGGATGATTGAGTGCAACCAATAATATGGGAGGAAAGATAATTTATTACTTTGGCATAATATTTTTTTTTTTTTTTAGTGATGACCAGACATGATAAGTTTAGCTTTGGCAAATTTTATTGATGAAAAGCATTTCTTTTGAAATGTGTGTAGTGTACTCATGCCACTATTTAGCCTTATACAACAAATGACTAAGGATATCTCTTCCAAGACTTGAGAAATACGTTCCAGCTATATCATTTGTTAATATATTGGCATGTAATTGGTTATGGTTAACTTGCTCTTTTTATGTTGTTGATGCTCGTTTTTCTTTAATTAAATCATTTTATACCACCTGGGATGCATTTGCTCCCCCCCCCCCACTAGCCTTCCAATCTAAGGGTTGAGCCATAGTGGCTTTGAGAGAGACACAGTACCTTTCTAATCAATATTATCCTTTATTATGGAAAATGTATATATTGCTCCAACCACCCCTGTTTTGCATTATGAGTGTGTTGACCATATATGTACCCAGTTTAATACACACATCAACAAGTGCTTCCAAGTTGTGGGTGATATAAGGAAGGTAAAATTGATATGATATATGGATGGATAACTGCATAATTTGGCACATACATGATATTGATACAAACCAGAAGCAAATATACTGTGGTTTTTTGGTTTTTTTTTTGTTTTTCTTTTTGTATGAAAATAGTGTTCATGTTAAATATTGAATTTATTAAACTGGTAGAAAATCCATCAGGACAACTAAAAACTGGAAAGCTTTTCTGATAACTATTGTGGAATTTTCCAACCATATCACAAATTATTAAATACATTATATACAGAATATGTGGATCCCAACTTCAAAGTGTTCATATTATGCATGAATAATGCAAATGTTACTCTAAAGAGTTATCTACATGAGCAATGCTTGCTTGAACACTTATTTCAATTTAATTTATTCTCTTTTGTAAATTTTATCATTATACAGTTTTATGCATGATAACATTAACTTTTCAAGACTTGGAGAAAAATTAAATGGGGTATGGAAATTTAGGTAAAGACACTAGTTATTGGCACAGGCTATATTCTTGTAATTTTCCTTTTAAAGGCATTAGTATTAAATCAAAATTGCATGTCATGCATGTAATTAAGATTTGTGTCAAGGTTAAAAATCTTCTCCAACATTCATTTTAAACAGCTTTTTACTTTTTTGCACATATTAGTGTCTGCCAAATTGCCCTTTAATGCATCTTTCTCTGGCTCTCTGAAGCCTGTCTAAAAATAGTTTTGTTGTTCATGACTTAATTTATACATGCACCCTGTATCTAAGCTGCTATTGCCCAGAGTTATTATGGACATTTTTAAAATGGTTCTAAGTAATGGAATTGATCTCATCTTTTTTTTTTGTTTTAAGATTCTAAAGCAAAAAAGGGATAAACTGGTGAGTCAGATCATCTCAGTTTCTTGTTCCTAATGACTTATATCCGGCAGTACTTTCATTAGTGTCCATAAAGGAGAGTACTGTAGTTGTATACAAGGTATGATCAAGAAGTACCCAGTCTGAATTTAATGTGACAATACCAAGAGCAGAAACTTGACCTACAATGCCAAAACAAGTCCTGAGATGGTAGACACAGCTGAATCAAATTTTGTTGAAAGTTAGGAAAAACAGCCACAAGAACACATCAGATGTTGCAAGCAGTATTCTGTGACACAGCAGTATCATTTGCTACAACATTTGAATAGTATTCTTGATTTAAAGATGATAGAATATCTGTTGAAGGTGACCCATAGTCTGGAAGACTAGCAGCACCTTTACACATGGATGATTTAGTTAAGTGTTTTTGTGATCTGATTCATGCAAACAGGCGAATTGGCTATTAGGAAAAGTTGCTGAAGAAGTTAACATTTTTTTATGGCAAACCAGGCAGTTATTATAAAAGATTTAAAGATACAGTATGCTTCTGCCAAGCTTGTTCCATGCTTTCTCACTTATTAGTGAACCATGTCAACAAATGAACTAGACATTCTATGTAACTGTTTTGTAATGTTTACTAGAAGTATTTCAAATGATAGCCAGAGAAATTGGAATCCGAAAATGTGGATTTTGCACTACAGTTGTCCCCTGGTATTCGCAGGGGTTACGTTCCTAGAGCACCCGCGAAGAGTGAAAAACCGCGAATATTGGACGTGGTCTATAAAAATGCCTATAAATGCCTATAAACGTCAAAATATAACGTAACATATAATAAAAAAATATAAGTAAATATATAATAATAATTTAATAAAAAATACAGTAAAATGTAGGGTACTCACCAATAATGAATGATATTGATTGGATGATGAATAAGCTGTGCAGTGTGATGAAGATAATGACTGCACAGCAAAGCGGGATTTAAAGCTCCTTAGGTGGCGCCTCTTCTTCAGGCACTTCAGGAGGAGTCGTATCTTCATGCAAGGCTTTCTTGGTGGGCTTGAGGAACATTGTGATGGGAAGTTGCTGTCGCTGTTTCTTCATGGTGGTGAGGAGGGTTTTATATGTCTGCATGGCAGCATTGATGGCATTTTTAAATTGGAGAGACCAAACCATATAGGGATCCCATGCTTCAGCCTTCCATTGCAACTCTTTTGCTGTCCTCATAAGGTCGGACAGATGTTCCAGTGTCAGGCCCCCCCTCCTCCTCTTGCTCTGGATCTGTCGCTTCCTCCTCTTTGCTGGCAGACTTCGTTAACTCCAACAAATCCTCATCCATCTGGGGTTCAGAGTGGGCATCGATGAGGTTGTTGACCTCATCTTGCGTGATGTCGTCAAAACCTTTGCCACCAAGTACCTTTGCCAGTCTCACCACCTTGTCGACAGCCTCGTGCTGAATTTCTTCAGGTGAGAAGCCCATGTAGTCATGGACACACTCTGGCCACACCTTCCAGCATGCGTTGAGGGCTTCTTTTTTCATGTCCTTAAGAGCAGCTTGGATGACTAACAGGCTCGTTGCGATTGTGAAGTTACGCCAATACCCCTTTAACGTGAATTTCTCGTCCGAGTCCATTGTGTCCACAAGGTGTTGGGGAGAGTTCCGAGTGTGAAATGCCTTGAAGGCACTTCATGCCTTGATCCATAGGCTGGATGAGGGAGGTGGTGCTGGCGGGGAGGAACTTGACCTGGACTCCCTCGTAATACAAATCCAAAGGGTGGCCACCAGCATTATCCATAACGAGCAACACCTTGAATCCCATGCATAAGTTGTAGAGGTATTCCATGGCTTGAGGGATGAAGCATTGGTGGAACCAGTTCGAAGTTAGGATTTTTGTAATCCAGGCTTTGGGGTTGTACATCCAGTGGACAGGCAGCAGGTAAACTGGGATGATGCTGGGCTGCCTCTGCCTGAGACAGCGCCTCGTGGTAAGCAGCCAATCAGCAACAAGGAGAAATGAATAACGCTCTCGGATTGGCTACTTTCAAACCTCCAGCCAATAGCGTTTATTGCTGAATTTACGTTAGTATTTATATTACAAAATTAGTAAATTATATTGTTATTAATAATTTAGCGTTAAAAAGCGTGAAAAAATATATATTGCCATGAAAAAAGCCATAAAAAATTAACGGAAGATATTTGCGATTCCGCGAATATGCGGGGGTTTCCACGAACAATTATTAGTTAGGTTCTAAGGAAAATTTTGCGAATAACCGGGGGCCGTGAATGCCGAACCGCGATTACATGGGGGTCAACTGTACTGCCATATTCAATGGACTTGGCATGATGATGATGATGATGTTTTTTTTTTTTTCTTTTCTAAAATAAAGCTTGCCTGAAATGGAGATTTGATCACGTGTCCACTATTATCGCAAATATGAAAGTGACTTTACACTAGATTTTGAAAAAAAAATCATACAAGAGGTGCTTCTAGAAATTGCAAAATCAGTGAAAGCATATATGTGTGGAAGAAGGTGATTACTTTGAAGAGGACACCTGTGACCAGTTAGTGTCATGGTATTACTAAAATAAATTTAGTGTGGGAACTTTCTGATGAAACTTCACACACACACACGCACGTATACTCACTCACTCACTCACTCACTCTCTCTCTCTATCTCTCTGCCAAGATTATATTTATTGCTCACTAATTACCCTTACTTAAAAAGAAGCAAAGGAATTTTTTTTTTAGTGTTTCTTGATATGAATTTGAGATTAGAAAATAGCAAGATTGTCATAATGTTGGCTTTCTGAAAGATCTTCCACTTATTTGGTAAATGACTGATCTGCTTATTGTTGTAAGAACATTCACTAACAGTTTATATTCTACTGATTAATAGTTCTGTCACTAGAAGAATATTCTCTGATATCAGGCTTTGTGGAGACAGTTTAGGTAATTTATAACTGTCACCTAACAATTTTAATTGCTGATAAGACAACTGAGAATTTTTGTTTGTACCTACTGCTGAAAACTGGTAATTTCTTATTATTTCAAAAACTTTATATTGCAGATATGGAAGATTTGTTATTTTAATCGCTCTTAAAACCATGAAAAAGACATCTATTTCTATTTTATCTATTGTTCAGAACAACTGGGGCACTTTTTGTAGATTTGTCATTATCAGTGCGAAAAGAAACTAAAATCAATTTCTCTAGTTTTGTTGTATTGTTGTTGTTGAGCGAGTTTGGACTTCCGAACGAGGTTCTTTCAATGGCATCGCATCCCGTAAAGACAAGTGGCCTGTTCTCTGTCGAGTCCTCCTCGTTACTGAGAGATGTTCGTCGAGCCGACAAACGGCCCGGTCCCCCGACACCGTGGGCCCCAAGGACCTCTCTCTCATGTCGGACACCAAGGAGATGTTGTACAGCTGTTTCACGCTATGGCGATCATCAGCGACAACTCTCCTCCGACCCCAGCCTGGGATCGAACCCGGTACAGGAGCAACGGTCCCCTTACGGAGCTAACCCGCTACCACCTGCCCCACCGGGCCGGTGCTGTTGTTGTTGTTGCTTTGTTTTTCACAAAATGTTCAGATTTTGCTATTTAAAAAAAAAAAGAAAAATCTAAAGAGGGATGCAAACAAACACCTTTAATAATACTATAGTTATCCATTATAAAGGTGTGACGCAGACTTTTTGAATGTATTTTCAAGACGTAGGCAATTTTTTTTTATTTTATGCAAGTTGTGTTTCAGCACGCACTATGGTTCTTCTCCAGTGTCAAGAGTTTAGAGGGTTTAAATCCACTGAGGTCTGATCTACCATGATAGGATTTTGAAACTATCCATAAAGTGTAGAGTGGGCTTGAGAGCGACGAATATATTCTAACTACATAGAATTTTTTGTAAATGATTTGTTTCTGAAGATGCAAGTAAATTTTTTTGCGGATTGACTGGCTGGAGATTTGATAATCAGAATTCTTGTCAGTGATGATATCTTAACTGAGACTTTCTTAACTGAGACTTTTCACCGCTTTATTATTAAAATTTTTCAATTGCATCTTAAAAAGAAAAGAAAAAAAAACTGCACAAGAAAAACATTTTTTTTTTTTTACTTTTATAAACTTTAATCCGAGAATCACTGGTATTTGTATGCTGACTTTGTCTAGGCAGAGCGATTTACTCGCTTTAGTTTGTCATCTACATCTGTTTACCATCTCGTGACTTAGGTTACAGAACACTACAACAAGGGACATAGAACATTGATTTCTGGAATTCTCTATCACATATATCTTCACCTAAATAACAGTCTGCTCAACAATACACATTTACCAAAAAAAAAAAACGAACGAACGAACAAACAAACAACAGAATGGCCCTTTATGCATTAGGAAAAATATCCTCTTAAACAGACTTGAGATCTAGTAAGTATCCAGCCATTATAAAATGTTAAATCCCACCCCCCCTTTTTTTTTTTTTTTTTTGAAAATAGAATTATCCAGCATAACATGAAATGATGAGTATATATGCTTTACTGATTTAAACAGGTTTTGTGGGCAGTGCACATAACAGAACATTCCATCCTTGTTGGATATTTTTAGCTTGGTCATGCAAAATGCATTACGTATAATCCTTTACTTGTAAATGGTATGGAGATTCTCTCTCTATATATACTGGCATCATACGTCTCTCTGTAGTGACGTCATCTCTCTCTCTCTCCTTTTTTTAAATCAGATTTTGATACACGACTCTGTTGCCATTATCACTCTCTGGTCTGGGCAGTATTTTTACAATGTGGAGAGTTTGGCGGTTTAGCACGCACATTGTGTAGTTTGTTTTCTTTTTTTAAAAAAAAAAAACAAAAATTATTGTTTCTCTTCCCTCCTCCTCCTCCACCCCCCGTGCCGCCTCCCAAGGAATGGTAGTATACTAGTATACACCATACTGGAAATACAGCATGCGGCATTATAAGATGAGTGCTTCAAAGCAAACCATTCTACAGCAGTACCGAGAGATAACATTGAAAGTATTCTCAGCTTTCTTTCATTTCCTTTGTTTTCTTGGACATGAATTTTCTGTGGATTTTCAGCATTCATTGATTTTTTAAAAATATTTTGTTACACACACACACAGACAGACAGACAGAGATAAATATATATGTATATATTTTAAAGATTTGCACTGTCCAACAATGCATCAAAATTGTTCAATAATGATAGCATATTCCTGTCCATCCACATTCTTGTGAAACCAGAAATCTTTTAATGTATAGATGTACATTTTCAGTTTTCAAAAAAGCAAAATGTATATTTATCTTCGTCTGCAGCAAATTTTCTTCTAATCTAAATTAGTTTTCTATAGAACTTTCATTCTGCATTAAAGGGTTGGGGGGGGGGGCAAAAAGTAAAAAAAAATAAAAAACTTTATCTATTTATTTATTTTAAAGATTTAAGTACTTTTTTTTAAAATTTACTGAATGTCCCACTAGTTATGAGTGAATATAATATTCAGTTAACCCCAGATTTTAACCAATTTCAGTTGCATATCAGATCTTTTTTTAGTTAATTCATGTTTTAGCCATTTACATCCAGTTTTCTTTTCTCTGTCCAGATTTCCACTTGTACAAACTGAATTGGATTTTGCATCGCCAAGATCTTAGAGAATCTTTCATACATTCATGTAAGATGCCATGTGCAAACCAGTGACTTAAACAGATTCATGCGTAATTAATAGCATGCATTTTTTTTTTCTTTTTTGTCTAATTTTCATGGTATAATTTCTGATTTGGCTATGATTACATTTGAAAATTTGGTAGCTAGCCTTTTCTGAAGTTTAAAGGTAACTGCAAAGTTTACTTAGAAAAGCACATAAATACACATTTTTCTAAAAATATTATTTGCTTTAGCTAAATACGGATATGTATTATTAAATAATTATGTGCACTTGACTTCTGGAATGGTGACCTAAGTTTGAATGATGGAATCTGTTTAAATTATTAAAAAATTTTTTAGAACTTTATTTAAAATAAAAAAAAAAAAAAAAATCATCGTATTTCATCTAACTGATTGTTTGAAGAAGTTTCTGGTGTCAATGAGAGAGAAATTATAACTATCCCTTTAAGACAAAAAAAAAAAAATATAATACTTTTTCTGGTAAGTCAAGTTTCTTATTATATATATATATATATAAAAAAAAACCTTCTCCAGTACTGTGAGGTCTCTGCCTGTGTGCTCTATCTCATTTGCTCTTCATCCATGTTTGACGATAGACAGTTTTTTGTTTTCTGTATTTTAATCCCATAATTATTGGCTTGTGACATTGTTATGATAAGCATATATCTTCTGGAATCATTTCCCTTAGCAGATATTACTTCAGACCTGGGTGATGCTGAATTCAGTAGATTCTATCTGTGGAAGCATGGACTGAGTTTCTCGCTCATTCAAAGTGTATTGCTTATTACGCAAGCTTTCGAATAGCTTCCGCACTGCTTTGTGCACACTGGAGTCCATACATATAATGATGTGGGGGTAGATGAGTGTCTGAACTGTGGACAAGGCTGTAGTGCAAGTCACGATGTTCACATAAGCATTGAGGGTGAGCATGTTGTGAATGGCCTCTGTAATGTACATGGGAATGATGCAGATGATGTAAGTTGCCAAAAGCACCAGGCAAAACTTGAAGTTTTGAGCATCTTGATAAGTTGTGCTTTTATCTGCAGTCTGATGTTGTTCCTCCACTGCTGCTGGCTCCACTGTTATTATTGGTGGAGTTGGTGACGGTGTTGGGGGATTTTCCTCAGGGTTTTCAGCATCACCCGGAGCATCTGGTTTGTTAGGACCTGTCGGCGTCAATTTTTCAACTGGAATTTCAAACAGAGGCATTGCAATGTCCTTGTTCCGTTTTGCATGCAGCTCTGTGGAAGATCTGAAAGTAGTTTTCCCACCGTGCAGCTTTGGGTTTTCCAGTTGTGCCTGCAAGGCATTTATGTCAACGGAAAACTTTCGAACATACTGATAGTTTTGAGCCTTGACCTGAGGCTCAACCAGTCCACTGTCGCCGATCTGACAGATGGTGTGGCGGCGCCTGCCAAGAAGTTGTAAGACTTGGATTTACCTGAAGGCTATTCTTGTTTTTGGATGGCTTTATAGTTGGAAGCTCACTCATTGTTGACATTTCCTCTCCTTTTGAATCATTGACCGATAACAGGTTCTTCATCTTGCCACTTGTAGGATTTGACGTTCCTGCTTCTTCGTCAGTGTCTTTAATTAGAACTGTTGGCAACGTGAATGGCTGTTCTTGTGCAGCTGCGGATACAGCCAAACTGTCCTCATTTTCTGATTTTGCTTTAACATTTTTAAGAGCTAGCATGACCACTAACTCCAGTATAAGTAGACAGATGATGACTGTTAGCATGAGGAGTTTCAGCAGGAATGATTTTGGGTTTAGAATATGATATAATCCCTGATTAGATCCAGATGGTTCCTGCCATGCTGATAACACTCCATATGAGACAGATATCACAAATCCAATAAAAATCACCAAGGGTAATCCAACTAAGGCTAGTAGTTTGGAAGATTTCTTGAATTTTCTGTGGACTCTGAGAAAGTAGCACATTGCAATGATGATTAGTGATCCAGCTAAAGACAGCACCAACATGATGTACAAACTGTGTGCTGCAAATCTAAGATCCTGATGAACTGGATTGCCATGGTGATACTGGATCAAAGAGAAGATTTCCATTGGTGACCAAACAATATTGAGTAAGATGTTGAGGATCAGAAGACTTGCAACGATGATATAGCGCGACTTGTTATATAGATGACCCATACACAGAGACACAAAGACTATAGCACTACCACTAGTTCCGAAAATGGTGGTGATGATTAGTGTGGTGACAGAAAGCACCATGGAGTAGGTTTCCAGCTCCACAATATCATCTGTGGAGTTATTTGTTCCAGGCATGATTTCCAACACCAGAGACTCATTCACTATATAATGCTTAAATTTACTCCTTTGGTAGCAATGTACTGCAATTCTGCTTCAAGAACGTTTCCTACGTTTCCGCTCCCAGTGGGATTTTCCTTTAAGAAATATTTATGCAGTACAAGCTAATTGTGTTTTTCAATAATGTAGCCGGATCTCAAATTAGTGTACAGAAGAAGGTTCTGCTGATCTGTAATCTGGAACATTCAGTTCAAAGAAAGCTTTTATCTTTCTGCCTTATAGAAATGCTTGATTGCTGTAAGCCAGTAATTACATCAGTCAGGCTTCTCCATGGTCATATTCACCTTGGGAAGAATTCCTGTTCTTGCCTTTTTCTACAGTACACCTGCATCAGTGGCAACCTATCTAACTACCAATATTGATTGTCAGGTTGACTTTCTTAACAACTCATCCATGCTGAATCTGAAAAATAGAAAGAAAATATGCACACACATTATACAAATATCCAGCTATTTCAGGTTGATCTAGAACATGATAAACAAAAAAAAATACAGATTTTGAAACTGTTTTAAGCAGAGAGTTTTATGTATAAATTAGATTCTGAATTCCTTCATTGTTATGGAAATTAATTTAAAGTGCTTCAGTAGGCAAGACAAAGCAGTGGTTTATATATAATGAGAGAGATGAAATAAAAATTATAGATAGTCATTTGTATATCTTAGTTTTACTGGTTATCGCTTATATGTATCATAGCCTTCATAAGTCTCTGATTGCCTATTTAATATCGAGGCTGATCACTGGTTTTTAATAGGTTAGATATTAACATTTACCAGTTGACATTAATTGCAAAAGACTATCTTTGCGAGGATAGTGAATAAAAACTGGGTTTGAATCCACCAGCGGAGACAGGAATACATTTATAAGAATTATTGTTTGTCGCATGTATAAACAGGAGAGAGAGTTAGAAGCACCTGCAGGTTTTCCATGGTATTGGAATACTAGAAATGTCTTTTAGTACTAGTTACACCATTTTACAGCCTTATCTATAATTAACAATGCTAACTTTACTAATTTTAACTTGCTCTGTAACATAGTATTTGCAGTCAGCTGATGCTTTGTGATTGGTAAAATATTGTGGAAACGTTTTTCTTTCCTTTTTTTAAAAATGTATTATTAACATACCTTTTCCTCGCCTTGGACAGATTAAGAATACCTTAAAAGTTTTTTTACAGAACCAGGGAACAAAGACCCTATTTATATAGGATTTGCTTGATATGTTTTTTCTTTCAACTGACAAAAGAAATAACGACAAAGAACATTAGGGTTTTTTAGAAATATTAATCATAGAAGAAAGAAAGAAAACTAATAGTGCATGCTTATCAGAAGGGAGATATTCTTAGAAGCTCCATGAAAATCAGATTTTAATTTGTTGTGCTATAACTCGCCATAGGTCTTTAAATTCTAGGTTTAATTTGGATGCTTGAACGCCACCAGTTTCCAACAAAATGTATTTCATATATGTTGATTTTTTTTTATTATTAACTTTAAAATATATATAAGAAACATTTTATTATATCTGTTACTGTCAAGTTATCTCTCTTGCTAAAGACAAACTGGTTTGGAACCTAGCAAATTTCTCATATTTTCAGATTCCTGGTCAGGGTTAGCTGCTCTCCTTGCATAACCAGCACCTCTGGTTACAAGTCAGACATTACATAAAATACATGGTGGATTAGGTTGCTTTCCAGTTACTTAATAGTACCTTTTTTTGTTTACCAAATTTAAACGTTAGTCAAGGGGGTGCGGGGCTAATCATGCCTGCACTGTACATACATGATTACTTTCATAAGCAGAAATTTGAAATTAAGGTAATGCAGAATCATTACTTCCCTTCAGTACTAATTTTTAAAATGTTATTCTGTCATGGTCAGTATGCACACCCTGTAAATATATGGATGTACTTCTCAAAGGGTTAATGGTTCACCAGGCTAATTTAGTCAAGGATAAAGATAAGTCTAGTCAGTCTAGAAAAAAACCTGGCAGAATCAAGCAGAAGTAATTTATCTTATTTCTCTCATATTTATTCATATTATTATTTATTAACTTCTTTTTTTAACTTAGCACCATGTTCTAGTCCTTTGCATAAAGCATTAGTTTCTAATAAAAGAAGAAAAATTGTATTATTATTTTTTACGGACCTAGCTTTTCTTGTGATCAACTGAAGAAGTGAAAAATAAATTTTCTTGTCTTTCAAACTTCATATATAACAAAATTACTGTTATTATTATTATTATTATTATTATTATTATTATTATTATTATTATTATTATTATTATTATTATTAAAAGCCTTTAAGGGGAGGGGTGATTTAAGCAGAAAGCAAGAATTTTTGATGCTCAATATTTCAGATAGATTTGAATCATCTAAAACATTTAATTCCTTGGCGTTTCTCATGACTTTCAGATGCAAAGAAAACTCTCTCTCTCTCTTCTCCATCTCTCTATTTCTCCTCTCTCTCTCTCTCTCTCTCTCTCCCTCTCTCTCTCTCTCTCTCCTCTCTATCTATCTCTCCAGACAGACAGACAGACACACAGAGAGAATTGCCCAACATTTCTTAGTAGTGTGAAATGTTTGTGCCTCTAGTACTTGAAAAACTAAGTGAAACCAGCATATTGGTTACTGACTCAGACTCCAGACAAATTCTATTAATTTATAGAAACAATTTATCTTTATCCTTGAAAATACCACATGAAGTGCTTTAAAAATTCTGGCTTTGATTGATAGGTTCCTTTTATTCAGTTTCCTAAGAAAAGAATTTAGCTATAGAAAATTCACACACATTAAAGTATTCCTCCAAGCTTCAATAGAAACTGACTTAAATCATTCTCTTTGCAGACCAACAAAACTAGAGAAAAACATCAACAACATTAAAGGTATTAACACCAACAAATGGTGATTACTTGCCAAACGTGTTATCGATCAGCATGGGAACAGGATCTGTAGAAATGCATAACTATGTATTGAAGAGCCTTAGCTAAAGCCATGAGATGGGGGAGGGTTTATAAATTAAGATGTCTAAAAGAATATTTTTCAGGTATTTTCTAAAAATTATTTCAGTTGTAAATGTAATGCATTTTTAATTTTATTTTTCATATTACTAACTTGTTGGAAATCTAATTTTCTGGTTTTGTTGACAAGACTGCAAAATGTTTTTTTGCTTTGATCAGACATTCTGAATATAAGCATTTTATATAATATATGCATGATTTATAACAGTATTTTCAGAAAAGGAGGGAAGGATACCTGTAACCACAGAAATTTATTTATTTTATTTATTTTTTTGTGTTTTTTCAATTTAGTGTTAAGTAATTTTAATGTTCATTCTAGACCATATCTGTGCTGTGCCAGTACTGTTTACTTAAACACAGAAAAATAGTCCACAGACAAATAAGGCTGGATGATCCATGAAAATTCTTAAATACTAAATAGTTTCATTAATCATCTGTGTGACACCTGCTATGCATTTATACCTAACTACCCTTCATATTTATATTACTCAGCACAGGTTGAGCCATGGGGCCTATGACACACCACAGTACCTTCCTCATTAATATAATCGTTTGTAACAACAAATCTATATTGCTGCAACTCCATGTGTTTTGCATTATGAATGTGTTGACTAAATATTCAACCAGTTCAACTTAAGTACTAACTATTGCTTCTCGACTGGGGTGCAAATGCACTCTAGGTGCTGTAAATAAAAACTAACATGGTATATGGAAAGAAAAAAAAACTGACTTTAGACATACAAAAGTATATAGATTTTAATATTAATAATTTAAAATCATTGGTACCATTTTCTGGATATGCAACTGAACATTTAGTATTTAGATGAATGAAGGGATCAAAAGCTTATAATAGGATAATCCCTGGTGCAACGACTTGTTTAGGGAAGATTTTCAGTCTTTTAACACTAGGATGCTTGATTCACAAGCTAACAGATTATGGTACTGGGCAACACAATAACATACCCCTGACATCATGTGTTTTCACTGTGTTACAAACATGATGGGCTTTGTCATCAAAATGTATGAGCATTTTTCGGAGGAAAATGGGTTGACGCAGAGCAGTTGAATATCCACCAAACTATTCAGAGCTCATATCACCAGATATTTTTCTGTTGGGTATGTTGAAGAACAACATTTTTGGACAAAACCATTAGTTGCCATCCATGAACTCAAACAGAAAATTTTGATGCTACAATAGCTATTTCTGTGAAAACACGTGTCACTGTGTTTCTCTTTCTGTTTTCAGACATTGCTGTGCCTGCGCGGATGCTAATAATGTACATTTTGAACACCTATTGTGGTGTATCATTTTTGAGGTGTCTTGTTTATGAAGCAAAAATTCTATCTAGCAAAATATCTTTGTTTACTAGGATATTGTTTAAAAAAGTGTATACATATTTTTAAGATGCCCTGTATTTACAAGATAGCAGGCTGTACCTTGAGTAATTTTCTGTTCTGGCTTCAAAAGTTTCTCAAAACTATGTTCTCAAACTATCAGTTGGGCAAATGTGTATTATGGGATCATTGTAGTGATTCATAATATAAAACTGCTAGGACTTACAACATTGTCTTTATAAAATGTCATCATTCTCTATAGAAACTACTAAAATGGTGTTTTCAGATAGGTACGTGTTTTGGTTAAATTAAAGGCATATTCTTGTTCACTGATATTTAAAGAGATAAAAAATAGAACCATCAGTAAATAGTTTATTAAAGATTCTTGTAGAAATGTTTTTAAGAGTTATTTTCCTACAGTGTAAATTCAGAATAAATGATTGAACCTGTACTTATGAGAAATCAGTTAAGAGTTATTACCTGGGTGGCCGAAAGGGGATTTCTCTTTATCTTGACTATTGTTGCTTTTTCATAGAGTTATAAAACTGGGAAGTTGGTATCAGCAAACAGATGGATTTTATCATGCGCACCCCCAGCTGCTTATCAAATTGCTTTTCTTTAGCTTCTGAAAACATGGAAGCCTCAGATGTCTCCTTCAGTTGTAAATGAGCAAGGAAATTTCTTCTTTAAATAGATAGACTTAAATGTCTGTCACTGCAGTATCTCCTGAAGCTCTGCAGACATAATAGCTTAAGTCACATTTATGGTTTTTGCTGACAAGATGTGTTAAACTGAAACCCAGCATCGCTAGGAAGTTGTATTTTTTGTCAGGGCCTTTATTGCAGGTAATAATGACTTTCAGTTTCATTATCACACAAAGAATGTTTTTTTTTTTTTTCTCCATTGTTTTTAACAATAACAAAAGTTTGCAATAGTAATAAACAGCTTTCAAACTCCTGGTAACTATAAACAGTAGCTATCCAAAAAGATAAATAATTTATTCTTTAACCAATCACTGCATCAGCTTTTCGGTAACTACGGTTTATTATTTATCTGTTGACTTTTCTTTTCCTTGTTTTCTGCTGTTGGTTTATGAGAAAAAACCATCCTTTATTTGCTGAAGTATTTTCTTTAAATTGATAAGCTTTGTATCAGAATTTACAGGGTTTACATAATTAATGACACCATTTTTTTGTCATAGTTCATTACCGCTTATGTCACCTTAATGCGTTTTAGTTAAACAATGTTGTTTTGGGCAATGAAAGCTACTCTCTCTGAGACAAAAAAAAAAAAAGAAGACATATCTAAATTATAGCAATCTCGTGCATCCATAGGAATAGGTGAAGTCATCTTTTTCTTTGTGATCCATAGGCCAGGATAAAATTATTTTTATAATGACGAATTTTGGAAGACATAAGGAACCCTTTCCTCATCAGGTACTCATTAACTTGACAATAAAAAACTTTTAAAATCAAGCTTGAAGAGTATTGTGAAATAGCAGAATCTAAACCCTGAAGCATAGCTCATTAGAGTGAATAAGAAAAAAAAAATATATATATAAATCTTAATACATTTTTCAGGCAGTAAAGCCAATGACATTTGTTGATACTTATAGAATCTTTCTTACCATTTTTAACATCAACTATAAATAAAAAAAAACTATCACTTTACCTACTTGGTTATTGTTACTCTTTGGGCACAAAAATGTGTACACTGCATAGAAATTCAAAAGTAAAAGATGTAAAAATGAGAGATCTAGAGATTGTGAAGAAAAAAGTAAATTTAGAAATTTGTGCTCATTTTGAGTGCATATTCGTGTATATATATATAATTTGTGGTTAAAATTTACTGTTCAAGTAAAGTTTCTGAAAATTTGTAATTTTGAAAGTAGGAACAAGAATAATGCAACAAAAAATGCTTTGATGTCTATAGAAATATAGCATATAACTTGTAATAAAACATCGTTTCCAAAAACAAATAAAGATAAAAGAGACCCATACAGATTTATAGGAAGCAGATTAATATAACTTGGTGTCTGAGTCAGTGATGTTTCTCTCTTGTGTACCAGAAGTTTTATGCATATTCAGTTGGTTTAAGTTGGGGTGCATTGGATACATTCATACTGTTATTTTTTTTTTTTCTATTTGGCTAATATTTTGCATTTGGATTATTGATAGATTGAGTATACAGAACATAGATAACATCATCAATCATCTGCCCATGGGCAAGTTGTAACGCAAAGAGCCATATCAAGAGAAAAACAGAATTTAAAAAGTAAAAATCTTAAATTTTTTTTTCTTAAAAATAAATATTCTAAACTATTTGAAGGTAATTTTCCTTAAATTATTCTTATTTTTTTTTAAAAAATGTATTAGACTTATCAAAACATTAACATCCCATACCTCAAAAATCTTGTGGAGATTTAAAATTTTCTGGCAAACAAATTATAGTGTGATGTACGGCCCTGGAAAACCATTTCTATTTAAAATAAGAGAGTGAACTGAATGTAAAACCTAATTTATAGTTTAAGGGAAAATTTGGGGCCACTCATAAAGAACTAGACTAAGAGGAAACAAAAAGAACTGCATTTAACTTCTTTTTTTTTCCATTGCAAGACTATTTCTTGCATAACAGAAAATACAGAAAGCCTCTAATATTACAGTGCTGCTCTGAATTCCAGCAGTGATAGCTTCATCTCTTCTTTTCAAGGGTAGCAAAGGATTAAGAATAACAATTACTACATATTAAAAGTTGTCTTGATATGTTGACATAAAATCATTTTTTTTTAAAAAAAATGTGAATATATTGGTAAGAGTCAAAAGTCATTGTGTATTTATTTACCTATTGCTTCAAGTGTGCATGTGTCTTTCTTTTTTAAATCTAGATGCATTAGAGAAAATAATAAAGAGCAAATCAAATGAATTCTTAAATGCTGCTATAAAATGGTTTTCTTTATCTCTCCTTCAATGTTTCTCTTTACAGATAAACAAAAATTCTAATTTAATTTAGTATTTTAGCATTAATAAATAGAATATTGCAACATAAAATGTATATTTTTTCTTTCTGTTTTAATATGTGTGTGTGGATGGTTTGGCATTCATTAAGTTGTACTGAGAATAAAAAGACTTTCTTGGCTTGTAATAGTTTGTAATGTTTTATTACCAAAATGGTAACTGATAATACATTTATGCATTTGTCATGTGGCCAATTCAGGTTATTTCTAAAGCTTTCCTTGGCTTCTTTCTTTAAACATAATGAATCAAGTCTAGGATTTGTGGAGCCAACAGTATCTTATCATCTAAGAGCTAATTGCTGGCTTGTGTGCTGGGCAAACAATGTGCAGTAATTTTGTTTTTGTTTTTTTTATTCTGGCCAATGCTATTAATGTGAATAAATGTTTCTAGTATGTTACTACCAAGACATTACATTTGTTCGATGATCATGTCTGCTATATGAAGTTCACAGCTAAATGTGGTCACGTAACCATTTTGAAATGATTTTCTATAGCAGAATATTTTTTTTTAAAAATCTGATTAAGTGAAGTCTTCATCTGGTTGGCGAGAAATAGGGAGTTTATGATAAAACTATAATTATTCAGATTATCACTCCGTAACAGTGCATATTCCTGACAGGGGGAGTCTAACCACTGGATACAGCATATAAGGTTAGAAACTTACTACATTTGTGGCATAAAGGAATAGGTGAACGTGTAGAGATGAACATTACTTGAATTATCAAGGAGTGATTTTCTGTGTATGTGTGGTGTGTGTGGGGGGGGGGGTTAATAGAGTAGCAAGAAAATATTTGCATATTAGATTTGAATTTTATATTACTTTGTATTTACTTGCTGGTTATCAATGATAGTCATCTTAAAGCAGGTGTTTGTATGCATTTTAACAACTAGATATTTAATTACTTATTTTATCATTTTAAAAGAAAAGAAAACGTAAAATTTGGATTTCCTCTTCATTTTTGAAAATTTAAAAAAATTGACATTTATATTTATACTGCCTATTTAGATAAATAAAATTGTTTGTATTATTTTAAATTTCAAAATCCAATTTGCTTGCAATACATTTGATTACACTGGTCAACACAGTTTTCGCTGATTTATATCTGAGACTTGTTTCTGACTAATTTGGGGGTGCTGAACTCAAATATCATATTGGTTTTTGCCTATCACGTCAAGTTTTCGCTCTACAGCATACCCCCATTTTCGATCAATCGCCATAGAAAAGTACCTGATTACAATGATTTCCACAATCACCTCAGTCCTATTCTTATCATTTTATTTAAAATACCGTTCCAACAAACAATACCATGAATCAATTTTCAGATTAACAAATATATTGATTAACTATGACATATCAGGTCAAAATATTGAAATAGAAAAATATAAATCGATGCTAGAATTGAATGAATTTTAGTCAAAAATGGACACAAACTAATCTAGAATATTCTTATCATTTCATTTAGAATACCATACAAACAAAACAATGACAGACATGGGTTTATATACATTAACTGATATCAGTAAATGACACATTCTTCCTTCATGGATTAGATTTTCGTTTGTAGGCTTTTCTGGAGTGCTTCATTTCCAGACAGTCTCTTTTAATGCTCCAACAGCAGTCGCCATCATGTGAGTATCCCACCTTCCTTGGTATCACTCTTCCGTAGCTTGTATATCTTGATGGAACCTTTCACCTTGCTCATCACTTACGTCACCTAGATTTTCAGGAAATTTATCAAGATGACTGTTGAGGAAATGAACTTTTATGCTCATGTTGCAACCCAGACGATGAAAATTCTTAAGCAATGTTTGAATAAGATCTTTGTAATTTTCAGCTTTTTTGTTTCCCAGTAAATTTTTCACAGCAGCCATGAAAGAATTCCATGCTCTTTTCTCCATATCATTCATGGAGCTTGTGAAATGTTGATATCTCTCATCAGTTTTCTGATTTGTGGCCCATCAAACACACCAGCTTTTATTTTTTCATAACTGAGGCTAGGAAATGTTGTGCATATGTACTTAAAACAGTCACCTTCTATGCTCAGAGCTTTAACATACTGCTTCATTAGACCCAGTTTGATGTGGAGAGGAGGAAAGATGATTTTTACCCGATCTACTTGTGGTTGGTTTTTGATATTTGGTTCTCCGACATTTAAGCATGTTCTCACTGGCCAGTTCTTGTCCTTAGCTCTACTATCCCACGGGCACAAGAAACACGGATATTTCGTGTATCCTCCTTGTTGACCAAGTAAAAAGTTAACCATTTTAAAGTATCTTCATCTTTTGTAGAGGTGCAAAAATGGGCCTAATATCCCCAGTCAGGCCTAGGTAGACCATAGTTTTTATTTTTTTTTCTGTAAAAGTTTGCAATGTAACATCATTTCAATATCAGAGTTGTAAATGGAGATCAGTTGTACACAAGTATGTGCATTCTCTTTTGTTAATTTGATGGTGCTATCAGTAGAATATTAATAAAAGAAACACACCTGACACAGCAGTTTTTTGTTAGATTTTTTTTTTTTTTTAGTGGACAAGGTTATTTGAAGTAAGCATAACTATGTATGCTTGTAGCCTTGTATTTTAAAAAAAAAATTTCATGTCATACTTGCTTTGTAAATAGTATCTTTTTCTTGGTTTAGTATTACAGCTTCCACAATAAATTGCATAGCTGTTACCTCAGTCAATAACTACTTTGAAAGCAATTATTGATTATTAGTTTCTGCTGATGAATATTTTGAGAAAATAAAGAATTTTTTTTAAAAAATAGGAAAATGTTAAATATTCACATTCTGCCATGTTTGCTCATTTGAAAGTTGGGAACCTTATTAAGGTATTAACTAGTTTCCATGTATTGGATTGCATCAGGAAACTTAAAATAGGGGTATGCTGATTATTAGGCTTAACGGCAAATGGAAAACTTTTTATTTTTTTTAGAAAGAACTGGGATATTTTGCTCCTTTCTGCATTTTCCACTTTACCCCAAATTTTATCAACAAATAAGTTTATTAACATACAAACAGGGGGCATCAACCTGGCTTGAATGTGAGAGGGATGAAGATGGTAAATCCTATAGGTATTCATTCAATCACCAACTCCCCCCCCCACACACACACATGCATATAACCTACATTCAGTTACATTTTAGCAGAATTTTTTTGGTGGGTAGTTCTCAGATTCCCCATCTTTCAAACACCCAGTATCAATGGCCCTACCAAAAACTAACTAGGTGAAGGTCAAGGCTTAAAAATTAAATTTATGAAAGCTCTAAAGGCTATCAAAAATATAATGAAAATTTCCTACATGAAATCAGAAGCTTAACGTTAAACTAATCAACATAATCAAGATTAATATTTAATTATGTGAAAGCCCAAGTATTGAAAGTGTCACTGGTCTACAAATATAGATTTAAAATCGAAAACTATTAGAAAAGTCTGTCAAAAGTATAACACAGTAAAAAAAAAAGTCAAAAGCTCTTATAGCGAAATGCAGAAACAAACTTTTCACCAATTTCTGGATTAAGCCGGTTTCTTGTTGGCTCATATATATTTAGATGTATGTCCTCCGGTGCTAAAAGAAACTATTCACTGTATGGAAGATGGAGGTACACACAAATGCACCTGTGCCAACCTTTTTGGCCTTTGAAGTTTATTGCCTTTCTGTATCATGAAAATCAGACTTTAATGTTATACTTGGTGCTTACATTGAAATATACAAAATATGTGTATTCCATAATCAAAATGATCATTGTTGATATGTAACTTTCACATACTGCAAGAAAATATTCTAATAGTAATCCAGTGCAATAGATCATCAATGTGATCATCTCTGATTTCAACCATTTAAAAAGTCTTTTCATTGTTTATGTAATTGTTTGAGTGTGGGTTTGATTATTCTTTTTCCATCAAAGCAAGATATTGGCAGAATGTTGCAATAGATCACAAGTTCTCAAACTTTATTTGAACTGAGAAATTAATGGGCTGTTTTTACTCTTTAATTTTCATTGGCAGATAAATTTGTGTTAAGATTTTGGGTTGTTGAATAAAATTTGACACATGAACTTTCATGCATACATCTGTCCTAGAAGGGAAGACAAAAGGTGAGGAAAATTTTTGCTGCCGGTAAGAATTGTGGCTGCAAACACAGTGATGAAGAGAAAAGCCAGTTAAACAGGATAGTAAAGTCTCACCATTACCAAGCTATAAGGTAACTGACAGAGACATTTAATACATGACCATCCTCACCCATCTCTAGCTGTACCTTGCGGTGAACTTTGCAACGAATGATTATGGTGGTAGGAGAGCATTGCGTATTCTACTGATCACAGTTACCAATAGGATGAGACGTGTCTTATGGTGTAAAGTGCACAGACATTGAACTAAGGAGGATTGTCAAAAGGTGTTGTGGACTGACAAGTCAAGCTTTACCACCTTCACCTCTTATTTTTAATCAGATGAGAGAAGATATATTTGAAGAAAGCCACGGAAATGACACCAACACCCTTGCACGTTCCCAACTGTCCAGGCCTTTGATGATGAGATCATGGTTTGAGACATGTTTTGTTGGCATACCCTTGGTCCTCTTTGGAAAGCAAAATGAATGCTAAAGGTTACCTCTCCACCATTTTCAATCAAGTGCATCCAGTAATGCTTCATGTGCACTCTGATGGAGATAGCTACTTCCAAGATAACAGTGCTTTCATCCACCATGCCTACATTATGCATTCATGGTTTAACACATTGGCTGCCATCTTATAATATTACTAATCCACATTCTGGTGCCAACTGCAGTATGAAGCTCTATGCTCAACCAAGGTTTTATAATATGATCACAGCTGACAATCCTATGTTCAATTATCTACTTGAAGTGATTTTTAATATGTGTCCACCAGTGAGTCACATGGCACTCAATAAAAATGTTATTGGGAATGTGCTGTGTAACCCATGGTGGAGGGGCGCTCAAATGCCAGCCAACGTGTTAAGGAACATGGTGCAGATTTCATTCATCTTCCATGGTAAGCACAACTTCCAGACCTCAATCCAACTGATCATCTATAGGATGAACTTAACAGATGCATTTTCCATCATGATTCTTCGTCTATCTTGCTCTATGTATCACTTACAATATCAACAGGGAAATGTCCCTGAGAGCACCTTGAGGATTCTATGCCACATCATGTCATGCCTGTTATTTGCATAAAAGGCTGCCCAACCCATTATTAGATATAAGTCTTAAGATAGCAGATTTCTGGTCATATTGAATTTTAACCCTTTTGGTGCTTAATTAAATTTCGGACTTGAAAATTTCAATTATCCACCAGAAAATGAAATTAGGGATTTGATTGGAGAAGTTGTGGGACTTTCAAAGATGTGAGGGTATGTATCCCGCTTATCTTGATAAAGGGAAACTTTTTTTTTTTTTGAAGCCGTGGGGTAAATCTGCTTACAGCTTCAAATGCAGTAATTGTCAAAACTGTTGTAAGGGTTAAATTACTGTAGAAAAGGTGATAATAATAATGATGATGCAAATAGTGTTAATAAGAACGAAGAAATTTAGTCTATAAGAAAGAAATGTGCATGTTCACAGCAATTTTGAAAAGTCCTATATAAACTGAAGACAAAAAATTCTCTATACTTCAGGAGTGGGGAAGAGGTATCTAACCTAAATAAATATTTGTGAAATGTATTAAATAGGTTGGCTGCCATCTTTTCCTTTTCTGTCAACATTAGAATTGGTTATCTGTCAATATCATGGTGGTGATGTGGATTAAGTGTTATTGATTATATATTTATAGAAAAACTTTTCAAGTTGTTTTTTATTGGCAATCTCTCTCTTAATGATGATAATAAAAACAATATAACAACCTTATTATCTCAATTTTCCATTTTCTTTTTGAGAGAGAGATATTTTTATCTGAATAATATTTGTTTGCTTTGAAGACAAATATATACATTTTTTTCTTTTTGTAATAATTGTTTGCTTATATTATTGCTCCCACCCCAAGTCTTTATTAAATTGTACTTATTTTTGTTTTAATTTAATTAAAGTTATTTATTTGCATTGTTAATCTTAGTATGGATGTGCCGTTAAACAATGTTTGATACACTTGACAGTGTTCAGTATCCATCAAAAAGAATATATATATTAGAAGTTAGATAAAATAAATAAACTGACACTTACCATTTACAGTTTCTTTTGTAAGCTCTAACCATCGGTGAGATCTGAAGCTGGAACTTGCTTGATTTAGTGTCCACAAAGTATGACAGATAACTAAAGGATTTAAGTGAGGGCATAGATGTGGAAGTGATCGATTGCTCATGGATTGGCTGACTTCCACAGAGAGTAAAGGGTGCACAAGGTTTTGCATACTTAAATCATGTGGTGTCTCTACTTAATACTGCTTTGGGAATTCTATTCCTTTGAGGGCTTACAGGCTATGCATTAGTGGAAGGCAACAGGATATTACAGGGAGGGTTTGTTTTTATTTTTTGTTTTTTCTGGGTTGGATGCAGAGGTCAGGGCAGATCTCAGTCCACCACAGCAAGGAGATCAGAAAGATTTAACTGGGCTGTAGTACTTTTGCAGCACAGAATCCTTGGGGGTTTTCCTTCTGATTCGTATGCATTACAGTTAGTGATGAAGGATCATGACAAAAAAAACCCCAAAAGGGCTACAGATAGCCAATGCATACGGTTATAGTTACAATAGCCACCTTTTAGTGTAAGGGTTGGGGGAGGGGGAAGCATGATTTTGAATGATTTTTTTCTTTTAATGTGGCAGATGAGGTGATTTTTATATGAACAACTTATTCTTTCATGCAAATTTTAAGTAGTTAGCTACTGAGCACATATGATCATATTGTTTTACAGTTTGCATGGGAGAGGTTCAGATTGGTAGGGGAGCTGTCAGTACATTTTGACTTGTGCTTAGAAATCAACATGGAAGTACCTGCAGCTGAGTTATTTAAAATTTGAATTTTATGCACAATTTACTTTTATTTTAAAAAAAAATGTTGTGGCTTATGTATGAAAAAAATAAGTCTTACCAAATACAGAATAGAAGAAAAATAAAATTTTGGAAAAGTGGTAATGTATATAAGAACCAGTATTAGGAATTATATATATATTTTGAATTTAGCTCTCTAACTATAAGGGTCTCTCTCTGAAGTTAAATACCTGAAACTCGTATTTATTTATTTTACATTTTGATGCTTTTTAAGCACCAAGATTTACAATATTGATCTCTGACCTTTTCTCTAAATCTCCATGGTTTATCTTTAATTTTGGTGCCCTTTCATTTTTTTCTGTCTCAAGGCGTTATACTGACAATTTAAGATTGGTCAAGAAAGCAGTTGGCTCGATAACTACTTTTAAGTTCTGTAAGTAGTTGGCTTCTATTATAGCTGTGGATAAGATGGACTAACACCAAGTTTAGCATGTTGGGTTGCTTTGGTATGGGATCTTCATCTAGCTTATCTGCTTTACTTGCCAATGCTCAGTTTCTAAAGCATTGGATGTTAAAGAAGACAGAAAAGAAAATTGCATTTTCTCTGCCCCCCCCCTTTTTTTTATTACTTCATATTGGAAACCAAAAATCCACACTATTCGTTATTTAAAAAAAAATTTTTTTTTTTAATTCTTGACTGTGCAAGAATTCCAAAAAGGAAAAAAACATTTCTGTGATTCAATAAATAATTGGTATATTAATGGCTGGTACTCATTATTTATGAGAAGCTATTTGGCCCTAACATTTACTCTCTCAAAATGGGTTGTCATATCATGCGAACTGAATCGTTAGTAAGAAAGAAATAATTTACACAAGTAATGCTTTTTAAATGCATCAGAATGTGAATTAACTTTATTCTACAACATGGAATAAAACAGAACAAAACAACCATTTCTGATGATGGCTGATAGGAAGATGACTAAAATGCAGACAGAAGCTAGGTCAAGTAGTGAGATAAAAGTAAAATTAAATTTTTTTTTTTTTTTTTTTTCAATTATCTGTATAACTGACAGAAAAATAATGACATATGGTAACACTTCTTTTGCCAAAATATCTGATAATTTTTATTGTTTGTTTGTTTTTGCATATAGGTTTTCTGTCTCTTCTAAGCTTTGAAAAAGTGTAAAATAGTCTTATCTAGCACAAATTGGTACCTTTTCTGGTTATTTTGTTTTAAATTGAGCTCTGAAGAACTGCACTAATATAACTATTTTAAAATTTTCATATTATTTTAAATTGCATTGTATTGCCAGTAATTTTCATCTCAAAATTTCTAGAATATGCCTGTCTGGGTATCTGTTTCACATGAAATGTTTTCTTCTCCCCATGTGTATATGCTGAAATAAACTACAAAAATTAATTCCATTTCAAAGAAGCTCGCACACTTTCTGACTTACATGAAAATGTCAGGATTTTGTATTTTTACTAATGTTTCACACTGGTTATGGTATAGTATGCTAACACATGAAAATTGGGAGAAACGGTATATGAACATCATGACAGTGCAGTTCATCATCTGAAATTCATATAGCTAAATGACAATACCAGTAGGGTAGGCCACCTCTTCTTTTGGTCCATGCATAAAATCTATGGTTCATGGACTGGCATATCTAGTTACAGGGGTGTTGTCTTATTTCTACTGTGATGCTGGTGGCCTACTCTGCCAAGCTATAACCTATCTTTGGGCAAGGGTTTACCCAGTATATCAGAGGCAGAGTTTCCATTTGCTGTAGCCCCTTATGTTACCTAGATGCTTTGTGCTATAACTTTGAAAAATAAGACAATCACTCATAATTTGTGTGTGCAAAAATATATAAATGCTCTTTCCAACTAAGGCTTGCACTTTCTGTGTTTCTGATATTATTGTTCACTTCATTGGCATCATCTTATTATTAGTTTTCCCTTTGGAAAAAGAGTATTGCATTTTTGAAGTGCTTCTGTATAACTGTAGTAAAACGAATTAGATTGAAAAATTGTTTTGAGCTGAAATAAAAATGGATTTTAAATGCTTATGACAGTTAAATTAATAAATAAATACATGTGTGAAGGCATTCTTTGTTGACTTAAAAGCAATATTCTGGCAACATCAGAGCTAGAACTAACATCATCATCCCATCCACAGTAAGTGTTTGTCATGACAATAAGTATTTATGCTCTGTAATTTGACTCAGAAATGCTAACCAAATATTATAATACTACTAAATATGTTCAAATGAAACCTGGCCAGATACCATTATGGCGATGCTATTTCAGCTGGGTTTCATTTGAACATCCTTAGTATAATTATATAAATACTACTATTTTCAGTAATTTTTGGCATTAATAAGTAAAAGTACTAACAATAGCATAAATGAGTAGTACTAGTATTTTTGTTATGTTTTTATTTAATTTTGTAGTTTTGATTGGTAGATTTAGCAATGCCATTTTCTAAAATTTTTTTAGTAAGCTATTGAATGGGGACTGACTTGTGGTCTTGTTCTCAAAATCGAACAAACTTTCTTTTTTTAATTAAATTTGGTTATCAGCAAGACACCTATGATAACTAGTGATAATTGAATAGTAAAAGAATGGTATCAATTTCCAAAAAAAAAATAATTTTTTTTTTTTTCCTTTTAACTTAAGTGTTAATTTTGATCCAGAATTTAGTGATTAGCCAGAGAGTAGAGCCGTTCTTGAAGATTAGCTTAGTCCCTGTTCTACTTTTGCTTTTTTGGGTCATCCTCAAGATTAATCTGAAGAAAGGAAGTAGAATTTAAGTGAAACAGTGATAAAACCTGTGTCTTTTAGCTTTTTTAAGGCATTGACCAGAGATAAAAGACAACAGGGTTTGTGGTGTGACTACAGAATCTTTTTTGTGGTGGTTTCTAGTTAATCTGTTGCACTATTCACTGTTTAGCATTAAATATGAAACTTGCTAACACCCTTGAGAGGCTTTGTTTTATGAATATTGCATTTTTTGTTGAAGATTTAATAGACAGATTTTCTCATTCTGTTCTTCTCCCTCTCACTGTTGATATTTTTTGTTTTGTGTTTTTTGTGAACCCAGCCATACATACTCCAGACTTATAATTGATGCTGCACAGGATCTGTATTCTGGCAGATGCATATCTGTTGTTTCGACATTTCTAACAGAGGAAGATAAAAACTTCAAAGGCTATAAACTGCTCACCAAAGCCATTGGGTTAAGGGGCCCAGTAAAGAAACTCTGCGCCTTATCAACATATTCAGGGACCTAAATAAGAGATTTGGAGATACATATGCATAAAAATCCAGAATTACCTTGCACTTTGGAATCATGCACAGATCTTGTTTAAAAGAAGGGGCACATAAGTCATAATATTATTCAAAATCTATTAACTTGTTAAATTTCACTATTATTCCATAAAAAGGAATATCCACATAGTTAGTATTATTAATATTTACACTGTAAAAGTTAAAAAAAAACTAACTTAAACAATAATAATATTTGAAACAGAACTACAGTAGGATATGAAGCTTATCTTATTTATCAGAGATTAAAACATTATTGGTTTAAAAGGTTACTTTCATTTTCTACCCTCCTCCTACAAGCCTACCTTAAGTAGAGTGAAAATATTATGCAAATAGGTACTTTATCTAAATATGTATAGTGCACATTTAAAAGGAATTTCAAAAAAGATCGTTATGTTCACAAATTAGAAAATTAATTTCAGAAAATTTGGAAACAACACCTGGATGGCATCATTTTTGACCAAGACCAGCAAATTTTCTGGAATAATGGTGTTCTAGAGAGAAATCACGATAGCATTGTAGCAGCTGTATCTGCAACCTCCAACAATAACAGCAAATTTTAAAAAAAAAAAAAAAATAGAATTATAACTATGGCAGAGAATGTTTAACAATACTACTTCGACTACATATAAGAAAAGTTCTATAGAATTTAAATATTTTTTTAGCTTTTTATTTGTGTGTTTAATTATTATATAATATGTATTTTTCAAAATTTTTTTTAATTTCAAGAAATCTATATTCTGATTATTCTTACTGCAGTGTTCATAAGGCATTATTTGAAGCTTTGACTGAATGGAAGTCTAATCAGAATGACTGTTTATGATATAAACTTTCATCTTGGGATTGCTGATTTTTAAATTGCCCATGTAGAGTGCATTTAAGAATTCACTTTTTGAGACCAGTAAGCCACTTGGGTATGTCAAATACTGTTTAATTAAATTTGTGCAACCTTATATGATTTTGCAAATGGAAAGTAAAAACAAAGGATGCACATGTGATGGTCATAAGACTTTTTTTTGCAAGAGAGTAACAAGTTATTGAAAACTTCCACTAAGGTAAAATTACCAATCTATCTCTTCCTAAATATGTAAGACTTAAGAAATTGAAAGAAAGAAAGAAACAAAAGGTAGTTATCAAATTATTTATTTTATATTAATTTATTTTAATATACCTTACCATGTGCCTCATTATTTGATCCACCCATCATCATCATTCTTCTTGCCTCTACTATTTTTTTTTTCCATGTAGATTAATTTCACAGGTAAACTTGATGTTTTGAAGACTGAATGAAAGAACTGACCTAATCCAAGTTTCCCGATTTTATTAGATACGCTAACATGGCTGGCTGATGGCCATTGGTTGGGCTAATAGTCTGCCAAGGTTGATGGCCCAACTTTGATTCTTCATCATCACTAGCTTGGTTTGACATATCTCCTGGAGATGATTTATTCTCGTCGTTCTTCACCTGCCAGGTACTCTGGTTTCCTCTCTCATCTAAAAATGAAGAGATTTGGCAGAGATTTTTTTTACCAAAGTCAGCCATGCTGAGGCCATGTAGCACAGGAAAACATACTCTAGTGGATAACCATGGTACTATGGTCCTTCACAAGGATAGTCTCCCTTGTAGAGACTGGTGAAGGCAAAAAAAAAAACGATAAACTATATGAAGGGCAAGAATGTATGGCTCCACTTAGCATAGAAAGAAAAACATTTATTAATCTTAGTGGTATTATAATGAAAAGCATCTGTAAAGATTCTCTAATTCACATTTGTTTACCAAAATAAACAAATATAAAAAATAATTTTAGATTAAAATTAAAATTTTTAACAAAAAGCACTGCCGAAGATACTTAGAACTTTACTGAGATAGCAGTAGATTTTGGTATTTTGTGGCATAAATTTACAAAGGTTACATAATTCTCAACTGAAGGTTAGAGAATTGAGCCAAAATTCTTACATCAGTTGCCTTAGGTGGAAGTAGTGCTCTGCATAGCTTTTAAGAGTCTGAGCACAGCCCAAATTGTCTCAGTCAAAACAGCTGAGCATTTAATCACTCTGTAGATTTATTGGATTTTCATTACATTAATATAAGCTGTATGATTACTTTAAGGTGGACTGCAGCATTGCTTAAAAGGAAACCAATGTCTTATTTAGCATTAGTACTGGGGATAAAATCTAAGTGCTGTTGTAGTTGGAAAATGCAGTTATGTGCACATAAAATATTGGTAAAAATGGTTCCCAAGGGATTATGTTGTTGCCAGTGTTCTGACTGTTAAATCTGTTTTAAGTTATAGCAGGTGGTGGGTGCTCTGTTAGAATTATAACTTGTGGAGACAAATACCATATATTTATGGGAAACATTGGCCAGTAAGAATGGTGTAGCATTGAAAATACATACATTCTTATTATGAAAGTTCTGGTGAGTTTGGAGATATCAAGATGAAATGGTTAGAGATTTAGAATAGGAGTGCCAAATGAAGAAGAAATCAGACAGATAGGGCAAGCAGTTTTGGAAACCATAGATTAAGGGACCCAAGTTGTACATTAACTGGATGTAAATGCTGAAGTAACTCAATTTATTAGGATAATAAATATCTAAAGGGGTGCATTAGTTTTGTTGTTGTTTTTAATGTTATGATCATACTTTAACAATTTACTTAAAAATTCAGTGGAATGAAAGAAAACAAGAAGAAAATGTGATAATGCTTGTATCAACATTTTAAAACTCTGTAATATTATATATATGGAAATAATAAAATATCTAAAGGTTATGTTACTGTAGCTGATCTATTGTACGGATCAATGCAGATTTTATATGGAGACATCAAAATGTTTTAGCTAAATGAATTGGCTTTAATATAATTCACTAAGTTTTGAAGGGCTTCCATTGGTTAACCTCTCATCTTCAGTGGCTAAGAAAAGTGATCCATTGTCTGAACTAGTCTGAACAGTGTCTTTGTCTGTAATCTTTGCTGACACCACAGTATTTATTGCATCAAAAGCCATGCTTGATGGAGTTGCTGAGCTGTCTCCCATACAGCAAACTTAATTTTGAGATGCTTGCTCACCAGGTATGGAATAATATTAGTGTTTGAACAAAGTTCCAAATTTAGCAGAATTTTGTGCTGGTTTATAGGCTGTCACATTAAAATCTAATACTCATGATCTTCTACCTCTTTTTTTTTTGAAAACGTTTTAAAATTCTTATCCATTATTTGAGATCAATTCATTGTTCATCAGTATAGCACTGATACAATTTATTGGACAAACTTTCTCTTTTTTATAGATCTAGTGCAGTATAGAGTTTCCAAGAAGTTTTTATCATCCCATCATACATTGCTCTTCATTATAGTTAGGTGCCAATATGGAAGAATGCTACTTAACTTTAGTTTTTGCAATGTGTACTGGCTTCTCATTGTATTCTTGCACCAAAACTTCATTACACAAGGTCTCTAAAGAAGTCATTTAATTCCCAGAGACTGGATGCATTGTCATCAACACATGGAGTCACCCATAAAACAAAGCAGCATACAGCGATAGAGGACATATTGCTTTTCAGATGTCATCAGTAACTACTTAGTATCTTCCTCGTTAATACAGACTAAGTCCAAGTTTGGTTGGTTGGCTGATTAAATAAAAGACAAAACTTTAAAATATCTTTTAATTTTTTGTTCCAACTTGCCATTGCAGAAAGGTTTCCTTTTCACTTTTTGTATTTCCTTTTGCCAGGACAATAATGGCTAGAGTCCAGGTTGGAAGTCAATACAGGTGGCCGGTGTAACAGAACACAGTCATTACTCTATAGTAAGCTTTGTTGTAGTATCTATTGTCTACTTTTGCTACAAAATTACATATGGGGTAGCTTGTAGCTCCTACAGATGGGAGTTAGTAGACAGTTTCAAACTTTCTGTCCATAGTGTCAAGGGTGATAGAAAAAGACCTGGGCAATTCATCTTTTGTAATGTCTTTCTTCAGAGGGAGTGTGTTTAGTTAGACCGTCTCTCAGCTATTATGTTTCTTTAGTACTTTTGAAAGCACTGCAGATTGAAATGTGATTTTCCACATCAAATAGTCTCTTTAAAAGTGTACTAAAAGCTAAATAAATGAACAAAGGTTTAGATTTTTCTCTAAATAAACAAACTAGTTTCGGTCTTGTGTGTGTATTTGTTGTTCCGATTCAAAGACATTTAGTTGATTCAGCTGTATGTCACAAGTGGTTTAGTTTAGAGAACTGGGAATATTCTGCAGATTGTAAATTTTTTCCTGTGGTTCTGAAGGGAATGGATTGCCAGGGGAATTTATAGGGATTGAGTCAATTAATGGTTTCAACAACAGGTTGGATGAGCACTTCAAAGGGAAAGAGGTTGTGCCACCAGTAAACCATTAGCAAAGGAATCAGATCTTTTGAAAGGTCTCCTGGCCAAGCAAAGGAATAATTTGGTTAAAATCAGTTTACAGAACTGATTTGAATAAATGAAAAAGTTGATACAGGTTAAGAAGAAACTATCATTTATTTGAGATGGTTACTCAGCTGCTTTCATTTTTGGTTGTTCCCACCTTAACCAGTTTGTAGTTTTTAAAAAATGTTTTTTAATACAAATATCATTTAAGGGCCAAAGGAAAACTACACATAGTTTTTATGTATATTACTGTCATTCATTATTCAGTTTCAGTTATCAAATGCATATGACAATAGATTAAATATTCTTATATCAGTAAAAAGACCTCCCATTTTGTGGTTTTAAGATTAGAAAAAGGCAGTGATGTCAGAATCCATAACTGTCTAATGCTAAATGTGTCCCTAGATGATGCATGCTGATCTCATGAAAATTTTCATCATTTGAATTTGCTGCTTAGGTTTGTAATTTAAGAAAGTGAAACAACTCGAGCTGCATTCAGAGCATAATCTGATCATATTATACAGTTGTGTTGGCATATTGAATTGTGGGAATAGTTTGATTTCTCTATACAGAGGCACATTTTTTAGCTCTCCAATTTCCTTTGCACAACATTTGCCCTGATGTATAGCACTAAAGCTGCCTCATTTTTCTGTTTTTACATTTTAATTATAAGAAAGTGGAATCCTTTACTCGTTGCTATTTATTGCCATGAGATGGAATGTTGACAGGGTCAAGAGTGTGCGTGTGTGTACTAATTAACATGTCATTGTCACACAATGTAATTTCTGTCAGCATTTTAGGGGTTTAGAATACATTTTTATAAATAAATTTTTGCCAAATTAATCTATGCAAAACATAGATCTTTTCTCAAGAGGGAATAGCATACAGTGAGAGCCTGATGAGTGCATTTTCACTTGGCCATACTACTATTTTTTTTTGTTTTTTTATGTAGTTAATTAGGTTTGTTTATTAATAGGCTTCTGTGCCCCCTTAAAACAATCAAAATTAACCTTCCCCATAAATAAAAGAGTATAAAGCAGTCTTCATTATAGCCTTAGAATGCATTAGTTATTCATCATTCACAAGTCAGATAATGTAATAAACAAAGCTGCTCTAACATTCACTATGCATCAATGGTATCAGAGATATAGAAATGTTTAAAAAATTGGTAACACTGATAAATCAGGACATTAAAGTTTTAATTTAGCAAAATGTCTACAATTAAAAAAAAAACAAAAAAAACAGCAGCAGTTAGTGCAACATCAGTCAAAGTGTGGTAGTAAAAGGATTGTATGGGAAATATTTGTCTGTCTTTTTTAATCTCCATAAAAGATACAATTATAATGATCATGTACATAGTATAGCTTGTACATTCAGTTTTGGACCTTACTTGTTAGAGTCAAATCTAGAGTAAATTCATAATTCACTTAGGTGTTGCCAATTTAAGGCTATGCCAATAGCAAACTGGTTGCTAGGTATTTCAAAGGCAAAAATAAAGTTATGTTTTTCTGACTTTAACTTCCCATAAATCCATCTAATGTATCTGTAATTAATTGAATGCTTGAAAGATTTTGGGAGGCAGTGCCAAACATTAAAATCAAATACAAATCTAAGTTCATTTGGTTATAATTTATTAATTTTATTCTATTGTTTTTTAAGTTTTAAGGTTAGACTCGTTTCTTAACTCTTTCTCCACCTAAAAAAATAATAAATAACTACTAAATAAATTTTGTTGTCAAGTTTATATTGATATACTTGAATTAAATTTTTTTTTTAAAGCTTTATCTGATTCACTACTATTTACTTTAGATGAGAGAGCATAGTACTGTGGTTATCCACTAGAGGGCATTATTCTTTGCTATAAGGGGCAAATTCCTTACTATAGCTCTTCCTTTTTAGATGTGGGAGAGCATCCAGGTGGCTGGCTAGTGAAGTAGAGTGAAAAGGTTGTCACAGAGGTACACCAAACTGAGCTGGTCTCCTCCTCTAGTGATCAAACTAGGATTAGGGAAACAGTTAAGTAACATCCTGCTTATGAAATTATGGCAGAAGGATATCTGACAAAAACATGGCACGCAATCTTTTTAGTATAAATAACGACACTCGTCAACTGAAGTCAATCAAAAACTTCTCTATTTGCCACCATCATCCAAGATGAAAATAAAGTGAATCATATTTATGAAGTCTCATTTTAGCATAGTTGTAGAGAAGTCTTATAGAAAAGTAGCATATTTTTGATTTATGGATTCATACTTGAAACAAAATAAAAATGACAAGGTAGCCATTCACGTGTGTTCTGTAAATGGAAACTTACCTCTCATGCCAAAAAATTTTAAATTGAAAAAAAAAAAGAGTAATTTTATAGAGCTGCTGGTGAGAGGTGGTTAGATAATAAACTATTATTGGACATGTTTCTAGTATTAATGTTAATAATGACAGTAACAGTAAGAAAAACAAGGAATTAATAACAGCAGGAGAGATGATTTAACAGAGACACTAGAAGGTGATAATTTTGTTTTAAAAGAATGAGAATTTAGCCAGAAAATCCTCTTGATGCCTTTCTGATATGTAAATTAAGAAACAAACAACGGCAGATATTTATCCTGTCGTACTTCAGGATTTAAAAGTAATACTCTACTAGGCATGACAACAGTTATGAAACTATAATCATCTGTGTCCCTTATCTGGAAAACATCAGGATCAAAAACAGAAATAAGATAGGCATTTAACTGCACCGATTCTAAATAGGTAAGGTAGAATTGGTCAAAGCTATCATTAATATTTCAGTGTCCCCATTTTTTGTTGTTGTTTTTTTTTTACTTATTTCAACTATCTTCATACCCTCACTCCTATATCTATATATTTATTCCATTTTCCTGTCTGATTATCTGTTTTCTGTTTTGACTGTTTTTTTTTTGGTCTTAAACATTGTCTTTCAAATTGTAATTATCTATTCTTTCTCATTTCCCTTTTCTCTAGTTTTGTTTTTCATCCCCCACAAAAAAAAAAAGAAATAAATCCATGCTCTACTTTAATTCATTAATTGAATTAATCTTTTTTTATTCTTCTTCTCCAAGTTAGTTATATCAGACTGATTATGATCCACTTTCAGAGCCATTCGGCAGAATTTCTGTAATATAAAAAAAAGTTAGTAAAACCGATATATAATCAGCTCTGACAGTCCAAGTTACCTTGATGGAGAGAAGTCCTGTCAGCTTCACAAGGACAGGCAAGAGTATTTATAAACAGAATATCCCACTCTTTGCTAGTTTGATTTGTGCAGAGAAGCAGATACTCACGGAAAACGATGTCTAATTTTTGTATAAATTGTTTTCTAATCCGTTGCCAAGCTGGCAGAGATTTTGTTGTTTCATTCCTGCTCGTTAATTGTGAACCTGAATTTATCATGGGAATACAAATGTATCCATCACACTCAACCCTATTTATGGAGTTCAACTAGCTGTCACCGGTAACAAAATTAACTTTAGCCATTTACCTTGATAACTGCCATACCATCAAACCCTGTATCTCGCAGCGAATACTAAGTACAAGCTTTGACCAGGAATACATTTTGATTTGCAGAATAATACTCTTCCACTGACAGGTATCACGTGTTTACTTTTACAACATATTCAACTGTTATTTGTCAAGTAACCTTCAAAAAATACATATTTGAGTATGCATTGCATCTTATTTACCAAAAGTATTTGATGTCCTGTATTTTGGTCATGCACCATACATTGCATGTTATATCTTTCTCTATAGCAGCACATGACAACTTGCAATGATAAGAAGTATGCTTCATGGCATGTCTTGATTTTATGTATTGTGTACAGAACTCTCTTGACGACATTATCTATAGCATTGGAAAAGAGTTGTTTGTTGGCCAAATAATTACTTGTCCTCAATGATAGTACAGCTTCACACATTTGCACCCCTTTTTGTTTTTCTTTATTTATTCTTTTCCTTATCGTAACTGTATTTTTAAATTTGTATATTGGCTTTTAAAAAATGCTACCAAAATTTCATTTCTAGGCAACAAAAAAACAATAGGAGTGGGGGGGGAAAGGGTATAATTTCTTATTCATCTGATGATGGATGCTGCTGTTTTATATAACAAAGAAAGTCACCCCCCTGCTATCAATTGCTTGGCAAGGTGACTGAGTGAAAAGATAATAAGAAAGACTAGTTCCCTGCGGAGGAACAGTAAAAAAAATAAAAATAAAATAACATCAGGTGCTAGTCGAATGTTAGGCACTCAGAAGTGGTGGAAATTGCTGATAACTGTAGAACTAGACTGGACGAGAGTTAATCTGTGCATTCTGTTGATCCCATTTTTTTTTTTTTTTGGCTAAGCTTCATGAAGTGTGACAGCAGAATCTCATGGTAGTCGATAGCAGCTCATACACCTAATTGCTGGCACAACCAGCATTGTTGGTGGACATAGATGGAAAACAAACAATATAGAGGGAACTAATGCTAGGTTGTTTTCTTATATAAACATGCAAGGAAAAAAAACATTTTTTCATCATTGTCCCCACTGAATGTCATTTAGTTTTTACCTGAACCATTAGCAAGGTAAAAAAAACTAGATTGTGGTCATAGAACATTTAACTACAGGTTATTAGTCTAAGCAAGGATTTACCATTGAATTGGCAATATTTGCTTATCATTAACCCAGGTTATAGCAACTATTAACCTGGATGCGGTATTTACGGTGCCCTTGTTCAGAAAGCTCTTATTTAAGCAACTATTATGGGAGAAGGACTCCTATCCATCATAGATGGCATGAAGGATGATGGATAAACAAAAAAAACTTTTTTCTTAGCCGCTGTTTAATTATACTAAGTATGAGGGGGCAGGAAACACAAAGAGTTTCGTGATTAATTTGTTTTTGTGGTGTTGTTTTTTTTTTTTAAATTTTATGTTGCGGTGCTCCAAAGTAACTTCCTTTTCCTCCATCAGCATTAAACTAGATTTTTGATGGTCATTTTAATTTTCTTATATTATGGGATTATGCGTTTAGAAAAATGCTGAGAAGATAAAAAAAAATCTCCCTTTGGATGCCTGTCCTGATAACTGTTTTGCCAGATGAGATTTGCCATGTTCTTTGCAAAATGCGAGAGAGAGAGAGAGGGGAAGAGGGGTGTGTGAGTGTGTTTTCTCTCTCCATCATATGACCAGCCAGGTTAGGTCATCTTTGGCTTAAAATGATATGGGCTTCACTCTCATTTTGAATGGTAGTTGGAGAGGGATTGAAAGAAAGTCATTTATAGTTGCAATTGAAGTGACTGGATTGGCAGGCTAACTGAGCTAACAAAGGATGCTTAGTAACAAGACTTGATCATTATCCTGTTGACATAAACTTTAAAAAAATTACATACATTTTTGTTATTTTATTTGCTTTTTGTTGTGTGACCTTCATACTAATGTAAAAGTATTATGTATCAAAGTACAAAGTAGAGAGATTTGCTAGCTTTTTTATTTCTGTTTGAAGGCATCTGTTAGTTGACTAGTATCGTAAATACTGCCTAATAAATAACAGGCAAGGTATTGACATCACGATGTGATTGCACACGCACATTTTCTGTTGTTTGGCTTGCTAAAAGAATAAATGCTGCTTCATTAATTTATTGTCCAAACAAAGGAAAAAATTACAAAGTGGATGAACAAGTCCTGAGATCCAGACAGATTTGCTGCCTTACAATAGCAAGTTCCATTACTAATCAACACAAACCAAACAGTCCAATTTTTAGGGGTACAAAATATACCTTTAATATTTTAATTCTTTCTCTAAAATCTTAAGTACTGGACTCACTTTCCACTCCCATCACTATTTTGTGTTTTTTTTTTCTATAGCATACAAAAATTTACCTCCCTCCCTACTGACACTGTTGTTGTGGTGGTCCTCTGGTAACTCTTTGGGGTCACAGTGACCCAGGAGGGGTTGGCTATGTGAGAAGAAAGGTGGCCTTTGTCTAAATAGCTCTGGGCCATGCAGGTGTGAAACAGACTGTTGTTGTGCAGCACCAGTTTAAAGAGTGAGGTGAAAGAGGCAGTGGGGAGAGCAACAGTTGCAAGTGGAAGAATGAGACCAGTTTGAGCTTTGATCTGTAGTCACTAGGCTACCTCCATCTGAGGAATGAAGATAGAACTACAGATCACCAGGCTTCAGCCATATTCAGTCACCCTGCTAAGAGAGACTCCCTCTCACCAAGGCAACAAATCTCTACAGCCTAGGCACCTTGGAGAGAGAACACCAACCTCTAGCACATTCAACAAGTACTGTACTTCTGCCAATTGATTTTACAAGGGTTAACCTGCTTGCAAATCTTATAATCACATCAGTATTAGTATCCGTATTTTTTTTGTGATGTGTAATAACATCACTGATTTATTCAAACTGTTCTGTTTTAAAAATAAGGTGTGGAACAATGCATTTTTTTTCTGATTACTCTGGGTGGAGAATGACATTTTACAAAGATACACACAATAAGGATAAATATTGTTAATATTATTTTTCACTTATAAATATGTCTGTTTGTTAGTCATTAATAGAGAAGAATTCACTAAAAGTAAATATATGGGTTAGAAAATATAGCCTGCATCCCTAATACCAGTAATAATAATGAAATATTTTACAGGTGAGATATAGTGTTCACAGGCATGAATTTCAATCTACAGTATGCTCTAGGCATTGTTTAATAATTTTACATCTTAAAAAATTTTTCTCTTGCATGATATTATGGTATGCTAAAGAAACTTGTCAAAAAAGGAAATAAAACAATCTAGAGACCCCCCCCCCCTTTTATACATTATTCTCTCTCTGGTAGAATTTGGTGCAAAGATTTAATTTTTAATTGTCCACCTTTACTGTCCAGTAGTATGCTGGGGAGATGAATTAGCAGAACAACAAACTAAAGTGATGACTCAGAAGGAAAATCTAAATATAGTGTTTGGCTAGTAATAATTTATTTTGTCACTTAAGTTAAGAAAATCTGATATATTTATTTAGTTTTTATGGCTAACATTGATGTCATGCTATTATTACCTGGCTAGTCATTACAGAATACCTATTCGTATAGTTTGTCGCAGACAGAATCGCATACAAAGTAGATAACCAAGTGAAAATAATAATTGTTTACTTACAGATACCAACAATGGGCAAGTGGAAGGTAGCCATTAGCAACAGTGGCCTTAAGAGTCGCTGCATTTTAATTTTGTTGCACTTGATTTCTAACTTGTGGAGAAAATGTTAAAGGTTATTGAATTCTGAATGCATGCCTCTGGCATCACTCCCAGTGTGTGGTATTTTATTGCATCTTACCCTTCGCCTACTCACTGTCTGCAGATTCATTTATTATCCTTAATGGTAACTTGTCTTGGCCTTGATACTGAACAGATGATCATGATATTGACTTTATGCTATAGTAACTAATGGCAGCAGGTGTGTTCCCTCACAATAGAGCCTACACTACTGTGAAGATGGTAATAAAATTAATTTTGATGGTAACTTGAAGGATTAAACAGAATAAGTGTTCGTTGTTCAGAGTGATGTACATTTATCATGATTGCTTTTGAAATTGGCCAGCAGTTAATGCATTTTACTTTTTTCTTTTATTACTTTGCATTAAATATTTTTCATCAGCAAAAAACATCATTTTCTTCTTTATTGGGCTTTTTCCCCCTCTCTGCTACTTCTATAAAGGTTCCCAGAAATGTTTTTATTCTTTATGGTCAAAATGCATATTTAGCAAGTTTTTTTTTATTTTTAAAATTCCTTGGTACCTTAAAGTGTGCTTGGATATATGGTGTAGGTTTCCAGTGGCTGGTTACTTCGAGATTGTGCCATTGCTTCTATTTGTTTTTATTTTCTACTGTTCAGAAAAAATCAGAAAGTTTATTGGTTCATTAGAAACAACTTTGCTTAGCTTTTTACCTGTAGAAAGTTACCATATGTGGTTACATTTTTTGATTTGAGATAACAAAAAAATCTTTGACTGAGTATGCACTTTATACTGTCTGAGGGAGGAATAGGAAGAAAGATTCTAAGTGCACTCTTGTTGCTGCATGGTTAGCTTATTGGACTGGAACTAGGGCATATTTCATCCCTGTCTTTGCTTGCTATGGGTACCTGCTATCACATGACATCTTGTTGTTTAAACCTAGTTTATAGCAGGAAAAAAGAGTAAACATCTTTATACTAGAAGACATTCTTGTATGCTATTAATCTAAAAGCATCAGCTGCTTTTATTATAATTCTGTTGTTAACAGTCGTGAATGTTATGTATAATTAAATTAAGCTAAGTACTTTTAGGTAAAGCAGATAAAAACAACCATGTGCACTAATATAAATAGACCGAAATACATATATTTATTTTAAGCTTTTTGTGAAAAGAGCATTTCACCAATTTAGAGAATCCAGTCTATAACCTTAATCTGTAATTGCTCGCTGAAAAAGCAGTGTATTAGCTTCTAATTAGTTAGTTCACTGATCTCTGCTAAAACAAGCCAGATTTGAATAAATACTTTTCATGAAAAGAGTTAAACCACTGGTGGTGTTCATGAATATAAAAATGAGCTAAAAGATGAAAGGAGATCCAGATTTCCTTTTTCTTTGGTAGTTTTGCTGACTAGATTTGAACATTCTTGTCTTTTGAAAAAATCAGAGAAAGCCATTGACCCTGAGATTGATTAATCAATAAAGGACTGGCTGTCTGTCTTTCTCTCAGCTTGGAGCATCATTTCTGAAACTCTTCCATGCTGCTGATAACTTTGGATTGATTGATGGATTTTCTTCTCCTTTTTTTAGTTCTCACTATGGTTTAGAAGGAAATCTTTTGAAGTAAGCTTAGAAAAAGTATGCACAACAAACATATTAGATATTGCTAAAGAATAACAAAAACAGATTTAATCAAAATGAAAAGAAGAAGAAAAAACCCTGATCAACTTAAATCTTAATAATCTGTGACCAATTCTAAGGGAAAAAAATAATTAGAAAAACTTTGATTTTCTGCATAAAAGAAAATTATGGCAGTTCATTTTACTAGTAGCATTATGTGCCAATAAAACATAGTTTTGAACAATGAGCATCTTATAAGTTCACACACAGTTGGCTTTGTCTGCACTAGAAAATCCAGCAATTTGCATTCAAAGTTGTCCAGGAATTTTTTTCCTCCCCTAATGATGTTGGCTACTCAGAAAGGGCCCTAATCGCATGGCAAAGTTTTAGTTTTAATTCAGAATGAATGATTTAGGATGTTTCTTGCAGATATAGAAATTTGGAACAGCAAATAATGAAATTAATAATCAGATTCTTATTGTAAAAGAGTGTGTGTGCGTGTGTGCATACCTGTGAAGTCAGTCAACTAGAACATCTGATGGCTACTGACATTTAACCTACACTATCTCTTTTTCAAGTCTTTTCAATATCAAAAAACTGATAGCAGGCTCTCATTTTACACAAATGTGTTTTATTTGCATTTCAATTCACTAATGACCATTTTGTGTCCTTTAATTATTATTTAACACATGATATTCTATGCAGGCAGGTTTTTCTGATGTGCCAGGGTTAATCAACATTTTAAATACTTGATACATTTGTTTATTTTTGGATTATTCAAAGTAATCAACAACTAATAACTTTGACTGATGAGTTTTGAAGATAGTTTTACAGATGATATTCTCCACATTAATGTATTCTAAGTCATTAATTTTTGTAAATTATGTACTGTCGAGATGTACATTATTATCCCCATTTTGTTTTAGGCAGGAATAATTACTGACATGAGTCTAATGCCAGAATGTACATATTAAAAGTAAACAAGACTCATTGAGGTATTCTGTTTGTAATCTGCAGATTGCTGGCTTTGATTTTGATGGATTACACAGTGCTAGAAGATAAATTTACATGATACGTGTAATGAAATGTTTTGTAGCTGTTAATATTAAAATAAGAATTTATACTGAAAAAATTCTGCTGATGCTACTACAGTAGTGCTATTAGATATCTTTATTAAATTTTTCGTGCACTCTTCTGTTAGTTACTACTTGTAAACATATATATGGAATGTTTACATTGAACCACTCACATTATCAGTGCTCTCATAATTGACCAAAATTTACAATGTTATGTTGCATACTGATGTCTACATGTAGGCAACACTGGAGGGGGGGGGGTAATGCTGCTGTTGTCCTATAGGAAGCATTACCATTTTTGTGCCATGTGGGTGCCAAGACTTCTGACTTCATCAGAGGAAAGCCTTACTACAGCTCTTCATTTTTTTTTTTTTAGACCTGGAAGTGAATCCATACCAGGGTAATGATAGACTGAGCCAGTCTCAACTGGGATTTGAACTTGTTCCCTCATACCATTGGACCACCATGCCCTCTCCCAATTTCTAATTTTTATATTAGAGAATTAAAAAGAAAAAGAAATGAGTTCAACTGATGTATGGCTTGCCTTAGCGTCTACCAATTTTAAGATCTGTTTTTTTGGCTGCAAAGGTTTCCTTGTGACATTGTTTTAGAAGTAACATTCAAATATTGAGTGTAAAATTTGTTGGCTATCAGTTTCAAATTTGCACCAACCTCAAACAGTGGATTGATCAAGGTCCTGGAATTTTGGCTAAAATTACAATAAATCTTGTTTCAGAGATTGAACCATTTGTAGGAAAATTTATCTAGGACTTTCTATTTGGACAGGTCTTCCTGGCAATACTTTATGCATTCTAAAGATCCAAAGCAAGCATTTTGGACGAATATGTAGTTTATCTGTAACCCCTTTTCCCAAGTTTTTATTGTTTCTTTGCTATGCAATTCCACTGAATACAAAGTATATAATATCTTTTGCCTTTGGTTCTTGGAAAATGTTAGGTGTGTGGTACCTTAGGGTTATTAAATAGCATATGCAATTATTTATGTCACAGCTTTCCAAAATCCTCAGTTAAAAATTATGCTAGGAATATATTACTATTTTTAAATAGTGAAATAATTTCGTGGAGTAAATACATTTTTTTGTAATATACATTTGCATACATCAGCATTGATGTTTACAATATGGAAAATTTTATATGATAAAATATGCCATTTTTAAACTTTGCATTGTTAACCATTTTAGAAGAAACTTGTATATTACCTTATTTGGCATTATTTAATTTTTAAATTTATTTTTAAAATTGTAAATACATTTGGCTTTGCTAATATAAAAAACCTCCAGAAATACGTTTTATGAATATTTATATTTATTTGATGTAAATTTTTGTTTTCTAAAAATTTTTGATGACACTGAACTATTTATTACTGTTTTCTTGATTTAATTTTAGAGAGACTTTCTTGCAAGTGATATAAGTGGATTAGAAATCCCTGAATGATTCTGTGAACCTTAATAGGTAATTTTTTCTTTCTTTTCTCTCCCTTCCTCTCTTTTTTTTTTTTTTTTTTGCAATGGCTTTGAATAGTACTTACTAATAATGAACAAGTCTGAGGGGGAATTGGACAAATCACGACTCTGCACTTTACTTTGAAATCTGTACCATGAATAAATAAAACTAACTTTGCTGCATAGTAACAGAACTGTAATGTAGTTGATGAAACTGTTTCATAGTATGCTGATAATTAAAACGGGAGCCATTGGAGCAGACATTCACTTGTGCTTTACTTGGTTGGTTCAGATATTTACCTTAATCATTTAGTGTAGTGAAGTACAATACAATGTCGAAATAATTTAGCAAATATGACATTAAAAACAACAAAAAAACAAAAACAAACACTGTGTACGGAAAGATTATTAACTTAAAATTGAACATATTATAGTTTGAATAAAATCCCTTAACATGCATATGGAATTTTCAGTGAATTATCTCTTGTTTACATTTTAATGCTGGCATCGTTTTGTATTAAAGCACGGAAAGTTTACATCAGTCACTTATTCTCTCAAAATGGTCAAGATCTGTAGTTCAATACACTCTGCTACTAGTTTTTGTTGTTGTTTTATTGCATGAAGGCCCCCACATTAGCATTAAGTTTGTTTAAGGAAATAATCCATTATGGCTTATGAAGGCTCCCCAGGTTTAAAAAAAAAAAGAAATCAGTCGATCCTGTTAAATTGATTCAGGCTTTCACTGGTAGTTTATTCTGCTCCAGTTCTTTTACAGAAATAATTGCATTTTTATATTATACCTAGCTGCTTGGTTGTAATTTAGTTAGTTTATAATCATTATAGTATTATATTTCATTTGATAATGAAGGTAGTGAAAAAAAAAAGGCTTTTTTTTTCCTTTTTAATGAGTCGTATTGTTGATCCTTAATGTGATCTTCTCTCAATGGTCTATGAACTAAACTGACTAAGCTTAATTATCCTTAAATGTTCTGAATAAGTGTAGGTGAGTTTAAATGTCCAGGGAGAGCAGGTGGATCTGGGAAAATGTGCAGTGACTTTGTTGTACTATCTGTGATCTTATCAGTGTAGCAATATCTCATTAGTAATATTTATTTCATCTGGCAAAGACATTGTGAATAAACAGCCTAAAAATATACAACTTTAAAGGCAATCTTTGCATGGTGGTGTTGGCACCTTACAGCTTTCAATTTTAAGGTGGAACTAAATCATAAAATTTTCCCTGTTAAAATGCTTTTAAGTATTTTATTGCAAGTTATATGTTTCTTGCTTTGCTTCAGTAGTAGTACTCTTTAACATTTTAAAAGGAAGTTTGTCTTTGTTGGCTGGTTTAATAAAACTGTCTTTGTATGCAATCTCTCTTTGTATAACTTTAGAGGTTAGTGTTGATGCCATAGAATGTTAATATGACATGATGCTAAAACTCAGAGTAGAGATGCTTACTCCATAAATTTTTGTTGAATTTTTAAATTTTGTTTTAAGATTTTTAAAATATCCCTTAAAGCAGTGATTCTCAACCAGGGGTAAATATTATCATACCTGCAAACTAAGTATTAATCCTGTAATACACTATGCCTGGTCAGCCTGTATTAGAAAAATTATGGCTGGCATGAGCGTAGATCCTCAGGGGATGCATTCCCCTCTGATGTAGGATGTACTATCTACCTTACCCCCTAAAATTCCTTTGTTTCTGATAATAAAATCATATATATTATTTAAAAATTTATGAATCATAAAAACAAAACTGTTCATATATTTTATCCCACAAAAATTTGTTCTGAAAAAACTCCTTTTATTGTTAAGATTTTATTTATTTTGTTGCCTTCTGATTGTAAATAAATTTCCTCTTCTTCTTAATAATAAAGTTGTTTCATCGTCTTTTTTTCTGTGCCTCCAAGCGGGCTATACATTTTTTTGCATGGGAGTAAGAGGGTCAATGGCAGAATACATCAAGCCAAGGGGTAAATGACAGAGGAAGGATTGAGAATCACTGCCTTAAAGGAATGCAGTTGTTAAGATATTTAGGGCTGATTTGTTATGTTAATTGCCCTCAAAACATTATCATTTAAATTCTGTGCACCTAACAATATTATCAATAGAGGATTTAGTTGTACGAACTTAAATTTCAACAAAAAAAGACATAAAACCAAAATCTGGATAAAATCAGGAAAAATAAAAAAAAACAACAAACAATCAGTATATTTTGAACTGTGCCTTAACTGTCAACTAAACAAAGAAAAGGAAACAACTACCTAGGCACAAAGATTAATGCAAAGATAGAAAAAGAATGCCTTGTGTATGCATTGGTGACAAGTTGAGAAAAGAAATCTATGCAAATTCATGTAAAGAGGCAACAGTAGCACAGGATTTGTGAATGTGCAGTTTGATGTCAAAGCAGTATGTGGCCAACATCTTGACTCTGTAAAAAAAAAACAAATTTATGATTTATATTTAAAGTGATGACTTAACGGGGGTGTCTAATTTTCTGTGCATGAAAGGTTAAGTAGGCCTGACATGACCAACATTGGATAAAGTAAACAAGTTATCTGGCTGGAAGAAGAGAATACAGTTCTTCAATTGAAACAAAGGTAAACTTAAGTTGCAAAATTAAACCTTAAATTCCAAAAAAAATAAAGTGCTAAAAGATATCATTTAAATCAAAGTAAATAAAAATTCTGCATAGAGAATGTATCTAGGTGCTTAACCTTTTCTGAAACAGTGCGTTTGATTAGTGAAATAGATGCAATTTTGAGAATGGACAGTTTTGTATGTTTGGCAGAGAATAATGTAAATGAATTAATGTGAAGAATGGGACAAAACTGTCCCATGTTTTAGTATGACCCATCTTTGAATAGATGCGGAAAGCAGTTTATGAAAATTATTAATATTGTGGCTACAGCAAGTATCAAAGAAAATTACTTTTTATCTTAAAGACAGCAATGGAGCACTTTCAACATTAATTGGTGACTTATTGAAAGAACGCTATTATTTTCATAAACTTAAATTCTATAAAAAAAAATAAAAAATAAAGGGCTGTTGATGGAGATGAAAAATTCATTTTGCATGTATTTTTTTTTAAAACTTGATAAAAGAAAAAAAATCTAAATTGTGTATTATTGAGTTAGTCTTGATAATTAGTTGTTGCTAAAAAAAAAACAAGGCCCCTAAGTAAATAAGTGACTGAAACTTCAAGAGTTGTTTAGAAAAGCTTTTGTTTTTTTTCCCATGCGAGTAACCAGAAATAACAGGGAGATACCCCTACCCAGGTCTGCAGTCCTTTTTGCCAGATTTTATTGTGGGAAAAATGATGACTGGCAAATGAACTCAGTTTCTGATCGTGATCTTTCCTCTCTTTTGAAGAAACCTTTTAAATCCTACTTAAATATGTGCCGTATATTTGTGTTTTTGTGGAAAGAATGAAAAATTAACAACAATTTGGTCAGACTGCGTAACTTTTTAGGTATGTTGCCGCAGCAACCAAGTTGGTGGGAGAGAAAATGTTAATTGTTTCTGTTTTGTTGGAACTTTGTTGTCAGAGGTAGCCTGGTCATTAGGCTTGTTGTGTTTGAAAGGGGGAAAAGGACACTAAACTTGTTGCATACATTTTAAACAAAGATTATAAACAAAATGGTACATTTGTGCAAAACGTAACTGGTGTAAAGGATCTACTGTTTATATATATATATATATATCACTAGCATTTGGATGCAAGTTAAGAAATTCTTGACAGTTATCTGATGTTATCAGAGTACCCTTAATTAGCAGTAACCTTCTGTTTGTTTTATTTTAGAAGGTAAAGAAAGGGGGGGATAACCCCTTTGTGCCAGGGGTGATTGGGGAAACAATAAGACAGCAACATATTTCTACACTCTGGGACACATCTGCATTACTCCAGTAGCAGCAGCTGGGCCAGTGGCTATATCTACATAGATAAGATCCCTGAATATGAGAAAAGATGAGAGAGAGAGAGAGTGGTGGGGGGAGAAAATTGGCAATAAACAGTTGGCCTACCTGATTTAGCACATTTTCCGCTCTTCCTTTCTTTCTCCACTGGCTGTCCATCTGTCACTGAGCCTAACTCTACTATGTAGTGTGGTTGGAATCACAAGTAACATGCCAATAAATTGATAACTGTGGACCGAACCATTTGCACTGAAGGTGGGATGAGCCACTCACTGGGCTTTTTATCTTACCAGTTATGGCTCTGTCTAGTTTTAATAAACAATATGAGAGAGAGAGAGAGCATCAGATTGCTGGCTCAGATTCTTGTTTAATAATGGTGACATTTCTTTTGTTCATTTTATTTTTCCTTCTATGTTGCTAGATCTACTTTCTCTTTATGATATATTTTTCCTCCTACGACTTCCCTTCCATGCATGCTAGTTAAGTTTCAGGCATCATGTACATACCTAGCTGTATTTATTATTATTATTATTATTATATTATTATTATTATTATTATTGTTATATCTTAAATTTTCGATCAAAGAATGAAAACAAACTAGGCAGCAATGAAATAAATGGAAATTAAGATCTAATCACTGCTAGATAGAATTTAGAAATAAAGGTTTTGTTGTATTTGAAGCATGGTGGCAGAGTATAATTAATGATTGTAATTTTTTTAAAAAATTTTTTATAATTTCAATGGATTTAACACTTTATCTACTGGTTTCTCAGTCCACTTTTAGAATCCAGTGTTAATGTAAAGTTATTCAGGACTTTGAAGTTCGGTGTTTAAAATGAGTGTGTATGTACTCTGTCAAAGTTTCACCCTCTCTCTTTTGGATGGCACTTTAAACATTTAAAAATAAAATAAGGAACTGTAGTTAAAAGTAGATTAAGGAAGAAAAAAAAAGAAAATACAGGAGTTTTGTATTATTTGGTGGGATACAGCAAGGAGTATGAATAATATGGAGGTGAGATAAAAAAAAAAAAAATATATCATGAAAATAGGATGAAAGAATTAAAACTATGGTAGCTTAAGAAAGAGAAGCTCAAAAAATCAGAATCTTTATTTGATATTTAACAAGAAATTTAAAATAAAAGAGATTTTTTTTTAAAAAAAAATTAACTACCTAATTTTAGTTTATAATAAGCAGTATCCATTGTAAGTAAAACATTGTGCAAATATTTAATATATTAATGAAACACTGAAATCCAAGGTCTTAGCATGCATTGCCCCTTAATTATGACTTCATTTCACTGATAAAATAACTTTATCAAAGGAATATAAAAAAAAAATAATTAAATGCTCTCTTTTTGATACTTTTGTCAACTACTGCATTGTGGTGTTGAGCTCTTCTCAATTGAGAGTAGAAAAAGTAGTGATGCCATCACATAAGGTTAATTCAGCAGAGCCATGGCAGCATCCGTGTGTCTTTACATTTATGGAAATTCTCACAGCATTAATGTTTACAGTAAATATTTCAGTGTAACAAAGATGTTTTTTTTTTAAATTATTATTATTATGGATTGCATGCATTTAATAATACTTGTCAAAAACAAGTAAAGGCATTAGTCAGCAGAAAATATATTTTATTGATTCTGTATCAGAGAGAAACTCTTCCAGTAGCATTTGCCCTTTAGAAATTTGGTTTCTTTACAGATTGATTGGGTTCCATGCTCAGAAAATATAATCAGTTTTGGTTACTTTTGGCTAATTGTGCTTTCTGTGAGGCAGTCCTACCAAAATTCCATGTGCATGTTTAAAAATTATTGTACATCTGAAATATCGTTTCTATGCATTATCTTTTATACATGTTTTTTTTTTTTTAAATACTGCCAGTTTTAAAATGGTATCTTGAATCTACTATTAATTGGAGATTTACTGGCACATTAAAAATTTTGTTGTTGTTTTGCCTGACTGAGATAATTCAGACTCAAGATCACTATTACCTATACAGGGAGAGGATGATTTTCTCACTGGAAAAAATGGTCAGCATGGATATTCCTAGTGCACTCCACAACTATTCTGATTGCAGTATGTGGGCACTTGGGAGATTCCACACATTGCTGCGAGTGAATTTATTCATGCAAGCAAAAGAACCTCAACCTAGACCCGCAGTGTGGCTGCTGCCAAGAGTGTACATGCTGGGCCAAAAGTTATAAATCGCTCATTAATTTAGTTGTCTAGTTCGTGTGCATGGGCTCATTAGTTTCCTTACATGAAATGATTTGTCTCTAAGTTCATAGGAAAACTTTACATAGGTAGACAGACATCATCTCCTTAAAAGCTTCATGAACTCTCAGTCACTGTTCAATCTAGATGAGAACAGTTAAAATTTGACTCCGTTATGTACTTAACATTGGATTTAAAATATTGTTTTTGTATAGTCTTGATCCTTTATATTCTTGGTCTTACAGCATTCATCCTACATGAAAAATGGGAGATTTTCAGGAATTTAAGAGTATGGTACCATAGTGATCCAGATCATTTTAATGGAAGTCAAAATGAGTTTAAAATAATTGTTAGCGAATGGATGGATTTTGTGGTCCTTTTTATTTTTTTTTTCCTCCCTCAAAGACTTTACAGGACCTGATGAAAAGACAAGTTAATCTAAGTGAAATTCATGTTTATTTGACTCGCTCATAGGAATTTATCAGATGGTGAGCTTTACTTATGAAAACTGATGGGCTCCATTTTGGGGGTTGTGGCAAAATTCTTTTTAAAATTGATTTCCGTATAACATGTTGCACAGGTGTAAAACATCTAGAATGCTATACATCTTGATTTATTTTGCACTTTTGATAAATTAAATATAGCTACAACATCAGTGTAACATTATAGCCACTTGTTAATGAAGGCTTTGATTAATAGGAGGAACTGGAAATGTTTGGGAACTCCTCTGAGACATTTAGCATGTTGGTAAATGGAAGGGGGATGCATTTGATGCATGTTAATCAGCATTCTTGACAGAACAATATCTGTGTGCATGTTGCCCAATCTTATCTAAAATGGAATAAAAGTTGGAATCTTGCCATATCTATTGGCCTGACAGGGCACCACATACAAAAAGGATGGTTTGGTTGATGCTCAAACATGAATTTTATTTAAAATATTACCACATTTGCTTTGTTGTTGTTTTTTTTAACTATATCCCCGATAAGTTTTATTTTGGAAGCTGTAAAAATGCATGCAAGGACACAATCTAAAAAAAAACAAAAAAAACTACTTTCATTAGAGTTACAGATGATAAATAAAATACTTGTTTTTTTGTTTTTTTTTGAGGACACGAAATTAAATGCTAGCTTAAGGATGTCAAATTTGAATTACTGCTGGAAAGACCAAAAAACTGTTCTTCCCCAGAAGAAGAACAAAAATAAATTATAAAACGATTAGACTTCGACAGGGAAAGAAAGCAATTACATTTTAAGGTAATCATCTGTCTGTTGCACTGTTTCACTTAAAAATCAGATTGTGTTTACAGCACGGTGTAGCAAAAGGTCTCTGTCAGCAGAGGTCTCACTTTTTTTATAACCGTGAGATTTGATACAAATGTAATCAGTCCTGTGACTATTATATGTGTGTGTGTGTGTGTGTGTGTGAGAGAGAGACAATTGTGAAATAAAGCAATTAATCAAGGTTTATAGATCTGGTAACCTTACCTGCTTCTCAGCCAGGCATGTGAACAGACATTTGCAATCACTTATTTGACACTGGTTGAGCTGTTTGCTTATTTTGTTTATCTTTCCTTTTGTGATGGTAGCCTGCGTTTTGACATTTAATTGGGTCTTAGATTCTGCTTATATGCAAACATTGTTTCACTTATAGAAGAGAGCTGTTTTCATTTTTTTTTTTTTTTATGTTGGTGGGGTTTTTTTTAATCATACTTTATGGTAACTCTACGAATGGTAACTGATCTCTACAGCAAATAATATATGCAGTAGGTCAGACCAAAGCTTTTTGTTGGAATGGATTTCCAGTAGCTATGTTAACTAGGTACAATTGAGCCTGCACCCGGCCGCCACCATCATCGCTATGCTATTAGCAAGTGAACTAAGCAATTCTTGATGAGGCCATCAGGTATTATCTGGCAGTAAGCGTTGTGGGTTCAACATCTTTACGCTATGGACTTCTGATCGTATTGCTTACAGTGAATAAAGCACTAATAGTTCTGGTCACACACAGTTATTACAGACTTTAGACAGAGTTGGTGACCAAGCTGAATAATACATAGAACATGTTTTCTACTTGTAAATTAAGTTTCTTGTGTAACCATTACAGATTGCTTGTGATTAGCTCTCATGAATGCGGTATCCACTAGTTAGCAACTTATGAAGCAGTGACCAGCCCAGTCTCAATGCTACTGCATTATCAAGTTGTATTTTTGAAATTAAACTTTTTTTTTCCATTCAGGGAGAATGCATCTAGAAAATGTTTATATATTTATTATTATTATACTGAAAATTTTGAAAAACCTTTTCTTTCAACATTTTTTTTTATAACATCTAGATTCTTTTAAACTGAACTTTAATAATATATTGCATACAAAGCATCAGATTATTATTTCTGTGGTAAGTCCATGCTCCAATTTTTATGGTTAAACTTTTGCCAAGTAGTTGCACAATAAAAACAAGTAATGGTGATTATTTAACTATTGAAGACTGTGAGTGAGCAGTTAGGGTGCTGTTGTCAAAGAGACTTATAGTGAGTTTTCTATCACAGCCCATTGAAAACGTAATGGAGCTTCTTTCTGTAAATTGTCGTCGTCACTGACTGACCACACTCTAGACATCCCAGGCATATTTATGACTTATTTGTGCACTATTATCCAGAGCACAAGAAGCATTCTGTCATGCTCGTGTTAGCACAGTCTTCTATTTCTAATTGCTTCTGCATTGCTAACCTGGTTGCATAGAGACACCTTGTTTGAAACCAGTTGACCACAAGATATTGCCAACGGTCAGATGCAAGCAGTAGTGTAGCGCCTCAAGAAATAGTATGTACTGATCTCTGTGTTCTGGCCACCAGACGGTGGTGGAAAATCAACACCACTGCAGAACCATTTCTTGTCATATGAGGCTGAGTGCCCACATATCCTCAATACTCCAGCATCTTGTTGACCACTTGTACACATAGGATTTGAAAGTCAGTGCAGTACAAATAGTAGCTACAAAAGCAACAGACTATGAGAGAGTAGGCAAAATCACTGAAGACAAGGCAACTTGAGTCTAGAATCAGAACAACTATCAATGTAGACAAGCTGTCAGTGGTATCAAGCCCATGGTGTAATTAGTTTGTTTTTTGTTTAAAATCTTGATAAAATTCTGCAAAACAGCTGCAAAAAATTTTTTGGTTTGCTTTAAAAGGACTTTTCTAATCGATGTTGACAGTTAGAGATTTACAAAATGCTTGTTGGTATAGCAACTAACATTTATTAACTTGATAAAACATGCAGATATATAGAAGGAAATGATATGGAAAAAAAAGCAGGGACATAGCCCACTTTTAAAACTGACGTGGGCATGGATTTCTCTGGCATGTTCTAGGCTTGCCAAGCACTTTACATCTCAGCTATTGGATTTGAATAGAATTATTAGCATGGTAAATTCCATCTTATCTGTTTGTTTGTTTAATTTGTTTTAAATTTGCAGCTAAATAAAAAATTTTTTTTCTTTATTAGAAAAGTGAGAAAGTTGCAGGTAAAATTTGGATTTTTGCAACCATTGCTAGCACCTGTTTTAAGCATCAGTTAATACTTGCGCTTGTTATCCTGACCTGCATAGAAGTCATTTAGCATGATTTTGATATCAGGCTGTTTTCTTGACCTTTTAGGTGCTGTTCTAAGGTTGTTTTTGCTTTCAATCAGAACAAATTAAAGTGTAACTGTCTCTCAGAGCCAACAGAGGGTGCTACAGTTGTTTGTGCTACTAGTCATTTTTAAAAATTCTCAGACGTCTAAAATATGCTCTTTGGAACCATGAATTTCTGCTGCTCATTTTAAACCTGATGCCTTCTAAACAACATTGAAATATACTGAATTTTGAGACCACATATCAGCAGGCTCATATTCTTTTGTTTATTGTTAATTTAATTACACTTAATTGTTTTAAATATTTTTTACTATTGGAATGGCATAGAGAACATATATATTTTCCAATAAAAAAAAAATGTACCACTGATATGTTGAATGATTAAACTTGATTATGGTAATTTTGCTTTTTTAATTCATCTTGTTAATTCCAGTGACCGCGATTTCTACTCCCTCTTTGTAGTGAGGCTCTGTCAGCCATATACAGTATGAACATGGCAGAGTGGTAGTCCGCTGGGGTGTCAGGGTTGTTGGACCAAGTTTGATTCTTACAGCAGAGAGGCTCAGTTTGCCGTGCCTCCTTGTCATATACTTTCTTCTTGCATTTTTCTGCCAGCCAGCCAGCCAGCCCATGTGACTTTTTTTCTCACATCTAGAAACGAAGAGTTCCAATGGGATTTCCTTGCTGAAGTCAGAAGTGCCTGGCTTTCACACGGCATAGGGTTAACAATGCTTCCTAGCAGACAACTAACGCTACACACTCTCACCGGGGTTGTCTCTCTTATCAGCATTAATGTATGGAAAAATAAAAACAAAAATAAAATTCAATGTAAACTAAATATTTGATAGATGTTTAACAATATATAACAGGACAAGGATTTTGCATCTTGTTGATCTTTTTTTTTTTAAAAAAAATTCAGGTTGCAGTGAAAATTTTGTATGTAGGTATTTGTTGGCAGTTTAAAAACAAGGAAATCTTTTGTTACAATACCTGAAAACAATATATATATATTTTGTACAAATTTTAAAACATGAAATGTATGTTGAAAAAAAAGACAGAATAAAAAAGAAATAATAGAATACAATGCAGCAAGCATTACTGTTACAAATTACCTTTGTTCTAGAGAAATTTATTTGCATATTTTTCAGTATTGCAAATGGTAAATAATTAAAATCAGTGGTATTACATTTATATTCAAAAGTCTTAATAATACTGAGATTTATGTGTGTTATAGACTCCTGAAAAAGTTATGAAAATTAGTATTTATTTATAAGATATTTTTTAATAGTAAGAACCTTTTGAAAAATATATCAAAATGAATGACCATAGCTCTTAATTAAACATACCTAGTTACAGCATACGGAATTATTAGAAGATTTACTATGCTATTTTAGATTATTAAAAAGAAAAAGAGGACGACATCGCATTAGATGTTTTTTGTCATTTTCTGAATCGTACGTGTTTTTTTAACTCTCAAATTGTGATAACAAACTGATCTGGCCCTATAAAAGGAATCTGGCATTTAGCACTCTTTAAATGCTCTAGCCACCACTTTAAACTTAATTTTCTAAGCTGCCTCAACTCATTTTGCTGTCTTACTTAGCCATACATGCTTAATTTTGTATGTTGGCATGAGTTCACGTGCATCAGCATTCATCTACTCCCTGTTTTTGTCCTCATGTTTTCCTTCAACAGCATGTTGATACAAATGGGTAACGACCTGAATCACAATGACATCTGTTTTATGGTCTTCCAGACTACGTTGTGAATCCATTTGCTTTAATCATTTGTACACAAGCTTATCATTAATACATCTCTCTTTATCCACTCTTGCAATAACAAAATCTGGAAAATGTTCATTTTTTGACTGATATATATAACTATGTATGGTGGCAGCTTAAAACTGTTGGCAGTTCAGTGCACAATATCACAGTTACACATTGCATGTCATAACCACAGGTGTAGATTACTGCATCATGTGATCCTCTCTCTCTTGAATTTTCGAAGGCATCTCAGGGAACATCAGTATTTGGTCAAATTATTTCCTCATACAGATGTACATCTCTTGATGAAATGACCATCTCTGAAACTGGAATTAATGTAGTTATTGCTGCTAATAGTTGGTGAGAAATCTCCAAACACTGTACTTTCTGAAAATAATGCATTACTGACAACTCCATTCATTTATTCATAATGGAAGTTATGTTGACTTCAAGATTTAGGACATGGTTTTAAATTCCTGAGCTGCACAGATCCACAGCTGTAAGTTAATAATTGTTGCATTTTTTTTTTCCTTTTTTCTTTGTATAGCAAAGTGAGCAAAATGTTATTCTTACTGTATAAATAGTAGTTAAAGCATTTTCCTGTAGGCCAAAAATACTGACTCATTTCTTATATGTGGTTAGTATTATTAGGGATATTTAAATGAAACCCAGCCAAATTACGGCAAAACTCTTTCAGCCAAGTTTCATTTAAACACCCACAGTATAACATGTTTTGAGAACTCAGATTTTTCCACGCTGTGAATGACTTTTTCACTTATTGCCTCTCATACCAATGTATTTTGACAGGTACAAATTAAAGTGTTCTTTCAGATGCCTGGTTATCAAAAGAAATAGAAAAAAAATGATATTCTGACATGTATGAGGTTTATGCTTTTTAAAAATGTAATCACCTCGACTGTTTTAATGCCACAGCTTTTAAAAGGCACTTACCATTAGAAAGGAGAAAAAAAAGAAAGAAACTGCTTTAAACGCGTATTAATTTTAGCATATAGAAAGAAAAAATCCAACCGTACATACCTCAAATTTTTACTTTCATTTATGGTGTTTAGATGTCCAAGATTTGAGATGAGCTATAGATTACTGAATTATATTTCTAGAAAGAGGGGGGGGGGATATTTTAAGTATTTGAGTTTTAACCAGTTTATCACTTTATTGTACAAACTTTTTTTTTTTTTACTTCACTGTATTAATTAAATTAACCTAATTCCATGCAATCAAATGGATACATTTTTGTTTAATCAAAAAGAAACAAACGAGTGAATAATTAATTTGCATAAAAAAACAATACATTTTGAAAGTTGATTCGCTTCTCTGTTCATTTTTTTGTTGCTTTAGATATTTGTGCATAATAATTTTTATATTTCGGTATAAAACAGAAGCAGGAAGAAAAAGAAAACGAGGAGAAATTTGTAAGGATGCTTTACATAACTTTACAGAAGAATAGAATTTAAATGATTCAGCATTTACATTTTTAAATTACCACTCACTCGCCTCTCCCTCTCTCTCTCTCTCTTTTTTCTTCTTGTTTACGTCCACACCATTTGCATTTCATAAAAAAAGGTTTACTTTTTAACATTAACAAATAATAATATTTTCAGTCTATATTACAAAATTCACCATACAAGCAGCTTGAGAAGTTTACTGCTAATCCATACATGCTAACTCCTCCTATCCAACTCAGAATGCTTGGCATTGAATTTTTAGTTAGTTTCTTGTTGTTGCTCAGGTTTCACTTCCTTTACAGGTTTGGGGGGGGAGAGAAACCTCTTTAAAGGAAAATAATAAATTGTAATTTTCAATTAAAAAGCAGCAAGACGTGGGAAGGAAGGGAAAAAAAAATTTTTTTTTTTTAAAATAAAAACCATTATTGCTGCAAGTTAGAGTAATAAAGTGAAAATCTAACTGCTACTACGCCACACACAGCTTTCTTTTCTCTCTCTCTCTCTTCTGTAATTTCAGAAAATTCTGTACTGTGATGATGATGCAAACAAACAGCAATATCAGCAAAGTTGTGTTTTAAATGTTGTTATAGAATTTGTGGTATTTATTCATTCCAGATGTGATTAAGTTTCTGCAACTTCCAACAATTAAAAGCACACTTTTGTCAAATATTGGTACAGGTCAGTGTTAGGTAATGTAGCGAAAGATTGCTATTAACGAATCAAAGTGGCCATTTTTACAACAAGTTCAGCAGTGGAACCGGCAGTTTAAAAGCCAGTGGTATTGTTTTGGTAATATTATTTAAAAGTTAAGATTCTTGCCAGTTTTTTTTTTTCAAGCTAACTGCTGTTTAAGGAAAAAGAAACATTAATTAAAATGGCTGCTACTTTATTTGCTTATGCGGTGCTTCATAGATTGCTTGTTTGTTTTTCTTCCCTTTTATAGTCCTACCCATCTATATTTTCAAAAAAGTTGACAAAAGTCAGTATTAGTTAAAATGGGTATTTAATACTCTTTTTTTGAATGGAATTTTCTTGTTTGTGGTACCAATTTTGGGGATGCTAGGTTTCCTTTATTTAAGTTTATATTACAGAAAAAGAAAGTATTCTGACAGTGTTTGACAAAATATATCGTCTAAAATGTAAATAAAAGCCCCATTAAGAAGATGGTGATAAGAAGCCTAGAAAATAAAATTCACTACAATAATATCTCATTATTTCCATTGCAAGTTTGGTTTTTTTTTTATGTTTATTTATTGGAAGTTATTAATTTCTGTTAAGGATGCGGCCTATTTTGTTAATAGTTTGTAACAATTGCTTCAAGTTAAAAATGTCTGAATAAACCAAAGCAAATGAAGTGGAAGGCAACTGTAATTCTTTCCCGTCACCAAACAGACTTAAGATACTGCAACAAAGATGGAAATCGGAAATGTCTCTCCAGCCTTTATTTTGATTTACAATGGCTGACAGCACCAGTATTTCACTGCAATTTTTTTTTCTTCTTTCTTTTACATTGGTCATTATGAATTATATCATGCAATAATTAACTATTTTAGAATTTGTATCTTTCGCATTTCAACCGTTTCAGTTCTCTCTTTAAAGGTTGATGACAGACTGGGTAATTATAATGTAACAAGTGGCTTGGAAAGAAGAAAACTGACTGTTTACACTTTTCTGTCTTTTTTATAAGTGTATTTATAGTTGGGGGGAGATCATGGTTAGGATAATTTTATTAAATGGAAAATAAATATACATCTACTTTTGCAGGTGCACAAGTGCATTTACATGTATTAGCAACTTCTCTAGAATGTTTCTGGTAATGAACTTGCTAAGTATGACAGGCATTGCATCTTCACAGATTTTTATCTATCTGCTCTAGAACTTTGCTCAGTATGCCTGCCCTCTGTCTGTCTGTCTCCACACATGAAAAAGAGGTGATTAGCTGACATGAAATTACATGGTTACGTGTACACCAAAGGCACTTGAACTATCATTTACAGAATGGCTCAATGGAAATTACTTATTGATTTCTTTAATTGAGCTAGGAGATGGGTGACATAGCAAATTACTGTTCATGTTCACTAGAAGGTGGTCTGGTAAGATAACTGACAATGAGTATTCAGTTGCTACTTGCTGGGGTATTCTTATTGACCTGCATTTGACTGTAAGTTGGCCTTGTGGCTTCATAAATATTCAAAATTCAATCTTTTAAAAACATCTTTTTAACTGTAAAGCTGCTTCTTCTTTTTTTTTCAGTGAAAAAGAAAATCAAGAAAATGCTAGTTAGATAAATCCCAATGACATAGGTGTGTGAAGCACGTATTTTAAAAAAAAAAGATGGGGGGGGAGACTTACGTGGGCCATTATGCTTTAATAATTTGAAATCCATTTAGGTTGTCTTGGGTTTAATAAAATGTACAAAATTGCCAAAATATTGTAGTGAGACGGGGAATGCTTGGCTCAGAGGTTTGGTAGTCAAGGGAAGGGGAAAAAAAATTATAGGTATTTATATAATTTCAGTGATGGTAGTCTTAAGAAAAAAAACTTCTATATCTACTGTACGGTTGGTAAATTCATTACCAGAATGCTGGAAATAGGGTTATTTTGATGACCGAAGGATGTTATTTGATTTTTGTAATTGCTCATGGATATAATCTGTTTAATCATTTTATAAGAATCATAGTTAACTAAATTTTGTAAAGCTTTAATACTAAAAGTAACATTAAATGGAATGAAGTTGACACTATTTGTGAAGACTGTGTCACTTTTGCATGAATCACTGCAATAATAACGAACAATGCTTTAGCTTTTTGTTCATGAAATATCACCAGTTCTTGAAATTATATTGCTTTTTTACTTAAATGACAGCTCTGATTTTAAGTATGTGAATATAATTATCATAATAAGAACTGAGATTGTATTGTGTTTGCATAATTTATTCATATTAGGGGGTTTATTTCTGTATTGAATGGATGACAAAAATGCAGCCTCATTTGTGTGTTGTTTCGTAAGCAGTACTTCTGCTGCTATTTCTTCAAATTTGCATATAAATGACCAGAGGGATTCTTTCAACTACCTTGCATAGTCCCATGATATTTTAGTAGAGGATACAAAAAACCAGCTTGGCACTGCAAAGAGGCAGGCTGAATATATTCACCCTCATTTGGAAAAGGCGGGTCTAGTTCATAAGAACAAGGTCATAGGTTTGATGGCTATGACACTGGCCACACCATTTAAAGTTTTAAAGAAGAGGTGTCAATACATTTTTGTTCTTTTTTTTTTTTTACTGTTTTTATTATATAACATTTTATTTTGATGGTTAAATAACATGCATTAAATTACCAATTTTTTTTTTAAGATTGTCAAGCAACGCCTTCTCACAAAGCAAAATGCTTAGTTTTTGTTTTCTTTTTTAAAAGAAAATTGGTATATCCACTTGATGTTTATGTAACCAGGGGCTATTCTTTCTCTTTCCTTAAAACCAGCTTTTTCCATCTACTTTTTCAAACTCTTTTTGTAATTATCTTCGGTACAGTTGCTACTGGTGCTAACTAATTAAACTTTTAAGGTGTTTTTATTCTATATTTATTGTTTAGCAGGGTTTGAACTGAAATAGCTGCCGGTACCCTTATCTGGTTATTTCTGTGAATCATTCACACAAGATTATCTGTGTTGGTTATTTATATTTATATTTTATTTTTTCCTGTGGCGGGAACACACTTTTCTTCCCCCCTCCTCCTCCTCCTTCCTCCCAAGGCGTTCTCGCTCCAGTAGCTGCAAAGACTAAACAGTAACACTGTGGCAGACATCTACGATAAATACCGAAATGTTATCCATGATGTTTCTTTTGATGTTTAGTCTGACTCTTTTTTTGTTGTTGTTGTTGTTGTTCTTGTTTCTTTGCATAATCTATAAGATTTTCACGAAAAAATATTACTTAATACTAGAATTACATTTATTTTGTAATACAACATTCTGTATTTCACTGCGCAGATCTTTCGGTTCTGTTAATGTTAGCAGGAAAAATGGAGTTACAAAAAATATTTTTAAAAAGAAAATGATAGTGGAAACATTAAACTGATGGGAAATGGAGAAACTAGTGAAAGAGCATGGATGTAGGTTTTAGAATTTTAAAGTATTGGGTTTCCTCGGGCCACTTCATTAAAATGTGTATGCATTTACTAAGAAGAGAAACAAAAGGATAACACCATAACTTTAAAAAACGAAAACAAACAGATGCCATAGCATGTTTAAAGATTTCTAAGGTGACATGATGGAATAGAGAATCAAATACTAAGAGGACATAGGTATACAGAAGATTGAATAGTGGACATAATTCTGCAAAGACATGGATTCATGCAGACAATTGAATAATGGACACAATCATGAAGTTTAGTTCTCAAATGAATATGCTAAAAGAGCACCCTAAAACATATGCTAAGAAAATACCTGCAGCTCTATTATAATACTACTATGCCTAAACCAAATAGTTGAACTAGCTCAGTAAGTAGTACAAAAGTCTGCAATATGTCTAAACAAACTAGTAGTATTTGTTTTGTTTTTTTCAGGTGAGTACTATATCTTTTGGAAACAAAAAGTTGTATTCTTTTTGGGATGAAATTTCTCTGGTAAGTAAAAATAATTTCTCTAGGTTTTTCAATTTTCATGGAAGTAGAAAAATGGCTAAAGACCTTAAAAAGAGTAGCTGGCAAACCCCTTCCCTCCCCCCCCCCAAAATAAATAATTTACTTGTTGAACTGCTGTGAGTGGAAAATGTTAACTGGCCTTATTGCTACTCAAGAAAAGGCTTTTTAAGATAAATGTATTTACAGTAGGACTGGCATGATGTTTTAAAATATTGATATCTTTACATCATTAGGAAAGACAGGTGCTTGTTATTGGTGCTTGCCGTTGTCTGGACAAGATTCCCATTTTACATAAATCTGAACATTTGTGTGTAGATTTGTTATATCAATCGCAACTCAATACCTCTTAGTTTAGCTAATTTGTTATCTACTACATGTTCAGTCATCCGGATTTTCAGCAAAATAAACTGAAAAGTGTTACCAAGATTTTGTGAGTATATGAAATAGTATGTTGTTTCAGCAGCTCTCCATGATCTGTGCTATTTGCTTCATTGTCCCTCATTTCTAGGTTGAAAAGGGCTTTTCAAAATAACTGATATGTGCAGAAAGGAAAAGAGATGTACTTGGGAAGTGAAAAATGAGTTGTTTCATGGATTATATTTAAGGAGAACCTGCAATGGACAAATGATTAATTTCATACTAATGCATGAGTCAGACAAAACTTAAGATAGATATTTAACTATCATGCTCATTTTGCCATCGGCAATCCAAAGCAGCTAAAAACTTCTTTCTATGTTTCCATAAAGCAGGATATGCGCAGGTTTTATCTAATCATCAAAAATTTATTTAAAGGATAAATATTAGAGTATCATTTCCAAACTCACTTAAACATCTTCATTTTGAAGTAGAGCTCTCATCACTAACTTGGTCTGTTACCAACCTAAAAAAAAATGCTACAACATTTGTAGCATGATAAAGCAGCAGCATTTGCCCAATACTTTATTACATTGTACTTTTTTTCCCTAAAACAAGAGAATGTCTTTTGATGAATTAAAGTTTTAAAAAAAAAAGAAAGGTTATAGCTAGGTACAGGGATGCAAGCTAAATACCTTTAAGGTTGGTCGTTTACTTTTTCCTACCAACTTTGCCCCAGCTTTGAAAATTTACTAGTGCCATTAAATTTCAGGAGTGTTGTTGTTTATGTTTTGCTTTAATTTTTTTAAAACTTCATTGGCTTACCTTAGATGTAGCCCCTGCCACATTGGTTTTTATTGTGTTATAGTGAGTTTTTGTCTACTTGGCTAGGAATTTTTTGCCCCCTCTCTTAATCAGACAATGAACAAGCTGTTTGTTTTACATTGGTATTATAAAGAAAAGGTGGATTGAAGTAGACATACTTAAGAAGCATATTTTTTTTTTGGTTTGTTCTCATTATAATTTTTACACCCTGATATATGTCTACATCTATTTATCTCCATCTCAAGATGAATTATTAGGGAAGTAGACATATAAATAACTAAGCAAACAAACTACTATTTGGGGACACAAGCAGTTTATAATTGGTTTGTTTCATGGGATTCAGTCCAATGATATGCAAACAACCCTAAATTATAGACAGCATGCATATGAACAACTTTTAGACTGTCTTATGTAACACATAAAATACCTTTTATAACCTTACATGGAGGACAAAAGAATCAATCTTGTGTACCATACATGATTTGTAATTTGTATGCTCAGTTTATGAGTAGATAAAGACAAACTAAAGTAACTCAGAACTATATCTTGAAACCATACAACTGTACATGTTACTTTTTGAAGGAATCCCTTGCCTACCTATTCATTTGCCTAGGCAGGGAACCAATACATGTATACCTGTCATTCAAAATAATTCTTTCAAATTTACTGATAGAACTGGCTTCAGTATGAAAGCTTCAAACTTTAACATTCACAAAATGATTTTGATCAAACAGTTTTGGATTGAACGAAGCAAGTTTAAGAAACACAGATACTAATCTGCAATGAATGTATTTTTTTTTTTGGCACCGTTGGTGAATATAGCAGGAGATGTTGTTCCAAAGCAGCTGGCATTAGCCATGATACCTTTTTGTTGCTTAGTCAGAAATAATGAATAATTGAGTTCTTGGCAATTAAAATACTAAATTTGTTGTGTAGGCTAAATCTATCACTTTTTAATAATGTCTTATGTTTAAGGAAGGGGAAAATTGATTGTGAGAAGTCTCTCACCTAAATGTAAATAAGATCAGTATACAAAAAAAAGTCATTTCACTTTTCCTTTTGTTGTTGTTGTTTGTTTTTTTTTTTAATATATAGTGAAATATTTTCAGCCTTGAAAACTCGTGGTTTTCTTCTGGACTAATAGATAGGCTTGTGACAACTAATATTCAAGATGAATGAAGTGAATAAGCAAAATTTTAAAGATCACAAATAAAGTAAAAATTCCATGCTTTACTTTAAAATCTATTTTGTGCACAGTGGCATATGAATCACTTTGTAAAAAAATTACACACAACTTTAAGTTTGTTTTTTTTTTCTTCTTGATATCACTTGCTTTGAAATTACAGTAACAAGTTTCAACTATTTATTTGTTCATCTTAACTAGTCCTGAAACTGAAGAGGTAGATTGGCTAATTTACAGATCACATGCTAATCTATTTAGTTTTATGTCTTGTTATGGTGTAAACACATCTGCATGTCTTCAGTGAATTTGAAAGTGAGATTAAGGAGTTATTTTAAGTGAATATACCTTAGTATTTTAGTGTCTGTCCTTTCATCAGCTGACAAAGAATTCAGAATTGAGAATTTCTTGAGGACATCAATGAAAAGAAAATACAACTCATAACCAATTAAATCATTTTTTTAGCTTGTTTTTTTTTAAATGTAGTTCTTTTAAAATTTTATTTTCTTCAACTAAGTCTTGAAGTACCATTAATTTGTATTCTTCCATTCTCACAACATTTGTAGCATGATAAAGAGGCCAAGCCTGTCATAATACTTTCCATTGGATGTTCAGTTTGTCACAGTTATTAAACAGCCAAAGTTGATCATCTGTATGCCATATTTTTTGTTTACTTGATCACTTTGTTAACACTAGTTATGTCTTTCAGAAATGTTTGCATTTCTAGTCATTTTATTGTGTATATGGTGCAGAGTTTGTCTTTATCAATGTTGGCACACGTTTTCATTTCTACAGTGGTGTAAATTAACTTTCCCCATAATGATAGGTAGTCACTAATTTTCAAGTAAAAACCAGTCACTGAGTTCTACACAGAAAGAGACCAATCTTTCATAAGCAACTTTGTTCATACCCATTACAAATAGATTCATCACGGGAAGGATTGTTTGAGTCTTTGCATCATACTTCTGCATTTATCCGTTGGATTTTAGCTTCTGTCTGCCTTAGGCCATCATCAGACCCATAATGCAGAAGTGTTGTCTTACACTTTGATGTTGTTTGCTTTTAAAGATACCTTTAGATTATCTATGTGACATGCATACTGATGTTTTGCTTTGCATCTCTCTCAATGTTTAGAACACCTAATATATATATAGACATTAACACTGAAATTAAATTAGAAATTATAATCTTTTTTTCTTTTTCTCTTAATATGTTAACCAATATAATCTAAACTCCCAGTCTTTGTATTTGTTATATAATTAATTAATTCAACTTTTATTTTACAAGTATATTGACAAATGACAAACATCCCATTACATACTCTTTAAAAATGTTTACATAAATTTTTGCTGCATAACATTAGCTAAGTTAACGATAAACGTTATTTAACCTGCAATGGCTAAACTCTTTAATCTACTATATAAATATATTTTGCCATGTGAAATATCTTATCAGATGTCTGAGAAAAGAAAGTATTGATTTTTCTTTTTTTTTTTGAATAGATTAATAGTTTTTCTTTCAAAACAGTAGGCATATTAATAATGACCTTTATGTGGAGTTTCAGATTCTTCTGTAAATGTTTACTGAGTAGTAACATGAAAATTCTCTTGTCACAGATGATTTATAGAAAACCCATCTCATTAGTTGTATTTCAAAAGTTCATTAGATAAAATTGCAGTTAAGGTCAGTAAATATGCTGTTAAAGCTACAAGACACCAGAAATTTAGTTGTTGGCTATTTTCATTATAAAAATTTACAAGCTTTTTGAATTACTAAATTAAATTTTTGCTGCTGTTATTTAATTAACCCTTTCCTGATCAGAAAATGCAATGTTTTATATGCAAAAAGGTTTGGACAATTTCTAAGATGGCTGTTCAAAATGCACCTATCTGATTAAAATTATTTTAAAAATATTTAAAAGTTATGGAATGACGGAAATAGCACAAATGAGTTAGTACATGGCTCAGTAATCCAAATGAAAAGAAAAATTGTAATTATTATGCAGAAAGTAAAAAAAAAAAATATATATATGACTCACTGTTGTCACAGAGTTGCTTGACTTTTGAAAAATCTCCTCACTATCTTACTTTCATCACTAATTTTTTTGTCTTCACTTCAGTAATTCTCAGTGGGTGTTACAGAATGGAGACCCATATTTACATTTACTGCTATAAATGCTTTTATCGTCAGTGTTTGTACCAGATGTCAGCTTTTTTACCTTTTGGGTCTGTGTGGCAGGTAGCAGCGGTTGGTCTCCCTAGCCGTGTGGTGGAAGAAATATACTGGCCATCAGTCTTTGGGCTGATGTATTGCAAAGACACTGGCACATTGATTGGCTGCAAATGACTCAAACTCTGCTTGAAAACCTTCCTATTGCCATTGCTCTCCACCTCTAAAGCATTCTTTGATGTCTCTCCATTGCTGTTCAACCAGTTAAATGATGAGAGGTTCCAAGGTACATGCACTCGAGATCTCCACATCACCAGAAAGACGGGATTCGGTGTTGGATTCTCTCATTAGCAGGTAGAAAAAAATATGCACATTGTTAACAAGTAGGCTAAATGGTAAAGTCACTTTCATTGGGGGAAAAGAAAGCATTAAATATAGACAGATGAAGAGATGTGGACCAGCATTATCTTGCATGAAATATCTACAGTACAGATGGAATTGATCATGAAATGACTTGTCATTCATTGCCTGATCACCTTTTGCCTTGGATGGTTTTGGATGACTTTCATGAGAAAGGATTAATGGGAGAGGGCAGGAAATGAACAATATTTTTAATTTTTAAATAGCATTCTCATTTTCAAGCTACTATTTACCTTTTTCTAAAAAAATCAAATAGTAAAGTTTAAAATTTACAATATCATTCGTTTAATCTTAGTGTAGATAGCGTCAGTGAAATGTGGATTTTGTTACAATGCGTAAAATGAAGCATTTTTTTTCTACCAAAGTATTCTAAGGTTGTGACCCTGCTTTTTTGGAATTAGTCTGAGTTGGGGGCTGCAGCTTTGGAAGCCATCTTTTAAGTGCCCAATGCACCTTCAGAAGAAGTTTTGACAAAATCTAAGAGGGTAAGATGGGGCACATTTAATGATTTGATGTAGAATAACCATGGATTCTCTGGCAGTTGAACTATTGACTACAACATCCATCACCTAATGACTTCCAAGATTAATTGAGGGGTCAGTGGCTCCAATTGGCTGATGCTGTAGTCACGAGTTTAGACCGTGGAGCAGAGAATCCATGTGAATACATACGTGCAACATATAAGTTAATTACTATCTATTTGTTTGCTTGTAAGAAGAAGAATCAATCTTTGAAATGACCAAGGTTAGAAATGCAGTTTACATAATTCTGTGAAAGCTTTGCTTTGCTTTGCTTTAATTTTGTTTGTAGTTTTTCTTAAGAATGCTATGTGCTTCTAACATTAGTAAGAAAAATTAAATGAAATAAAGATAGATACAGTTGTGCAATAATAATATAAATTCATACTGTGTACTTATTCATTCTCATGATCAAGCATTATGCACATAATTGTTGTATCAGATGCTGTGAAATAAAGCTCTTTTTGCACAGCAGGTTTATGGAAACTTTTATAAAACTGTCTAAATGAAGTGATTGTTCCTAAAAGCTAAATAATAAATGTCATTAAATTGCATTTGTATGCAAACTAAAAAAAAAAAAAAAAGAAGGCATACAAGAGTTGAAATTAACTTTATCCAAAATTGAGAAACAAGAAGAAAATTGGAAAATAAATGAAAGGGTGATTAAATTAATTAATTTTTAATCTCTTCGTAAGTCAGTCCGTCTTTAAATATGAAAAACACATCCACTATGCATGGAAATTAAAATACTGAGCTACTGATACTTTTATCAGTTCTCATAGACTCTACCTTCAGTAAATAGTTTAACATCACCTATAGTAATTTCACCTACAAGAACATGAAGCTTCACATATTTGTTTATTGGCATGACTGCCAGTTATAGTCTATCTATAAATTATTATGTGTAGAATTTTCATACTCTTCACATTTTTCCCTAAATAATTTTAAAAAAAAAAAAACAACACACTAAAAATCTATAATGCTGCACATTATACATATAAACAATATTGGAAATAATTATGGAAACAGGAAAAACTGGGTATAAAATGCAAATGACATGGTAGAAGCATTTCATATGAAAATGAAATGCTTTATAGTTCAGTGGTGTGTTGATATAGTAGACTGATTGACTGTCATACAAACAATTGTAAAGTGCCACACATGCAGAAGGATTATAAAAATATAGGCAATGATATCTTTATAGTATGATGGCTCCTTGGATAGAAATATTGTAAAACTTTAACTAGTGAAGGCTACTCCTTGCAGCAGATTGCGGCTTAATTTCATGTTTCAGAAGGAGCTGTATGCAAGATAGGAAGATGGATACACAAATCTAGTACTGTTGATAATAGACTCGATTGAGGAAGAAAGGCCAAACCTCTGCAAAAATATGATGCTAAGTACCTCAGAGTACGTTCTCTGTGTGGTAAATGATGGGGCTGGTAGAGATCTTGCAAGTGATTTGGCTGGAAGTATGTTTTTTTCAAGAACAGTAAAATACATTAGTGTGAATGGTTTCAATGGATGTTTAGTTGCCCAAAAAAACTTTGCAAAGGAGAGGCAACCAAATAACAGGGCTAGAATGGGGAGCAGAAATGAAACAGTGGGATGACCAAGCCTGGAAGATGGCACTGTTTACAGATGAGTCAATGTTAACTTTTTGGCAATAATCGGTAGTAGTATTTTTTATGGTGGACCAGGTAGTAGTAAAATAGACAGTGTACAACAGCTACAGTGAAGCATGAGGATGGATCAGTTCAAGTGGTGGGGCTACATATAAGCCAAAGGTTTCAGAGATTAGTGCAAAATGAAAGGTATACTATCTGCTGACAGGTACAGGCAGATTTTCATCCATCAGACTATTCCCTCAGGATGACATCTCACTGGGCAACCATCCATTTTCTAACATGACAGGAGAACGAGCCCATGCATGCAGCCACTGTGGTGAAAATCTATCTGAAACGTAAAGAGGCTGATGGAACATTCACAAAGATCTCATGTGCATTAATGAGGTTATGCGAGGTTATACAGCTATTGAGAAAGTTGAACAACAACAAAACACCTTGGATGAATTGTGTAAATGCTGCATGATATTTGGAACAATATTCCACAGTCATACATAGATGGCCTGAATGAGAGCATGAAGGCAAGGTGCCATGCTCTATATAAAGCAAAGGGCTCACATACCAAACACTAATGCACTGTATAATGTATTCATTTTGTTATTGTATATTTTCTGTAATGCACTTATTATTTCTGTGTTTCCATAGTTATTTCCAATTCTGCTTTTTTTTTTTTTACTGTATTTTCAGTGACATATTTGATAGACTTGTTAGTTGGTTACTTTTCTTGCTAAAACAGTTACCCTGGTGCATCCTTTATCTACTTTTGGTTGTGTCACTCGCAGCAAAGGGCAACCTATTGGACTGCCAAGGCTGAGCTACATTTCACTCGCAGCTGGATATCAATGATCAACAGTGCTGATGAAGTGATTTCCTTCCACTTGAGTTCCAGAGATAAACTTACTTTCAACCAGGGTATGGTGGGGGGTGTTAAATAGCTGGTCTCTTAGGTATTTTATTTGCTTATTTTTATAGAGGAATATGTGCATGTGTTCTTGCAGGTGAAAATTATTATAATTGCATTTGTTGTTGGCTTGTAAGAATTGTTAATAATCTGATTACCACATGGAGTGCAAGTGTTTTATAAAGGGGGGACTTTTTATGTAATTTAATTATTGCTCTCTGTTATGAAAAAAAGATATAAGTTATTTTTTTCTAAACAACACGATCATTAATCTTTGCATTAACTAAAATCTACTTCATCTTGAAGCGATGACTCCAAAAGGGCTTGTAAACAACAAGCTGCACCAACCTGGTAGGTTAGCCATGCTGCTGAATGCAGTAAAATAACTTGCTAAGCAAAGCCAGTACAACAGTCCTTTGTTTCTTCCTGATCAGATGAGTTGTTGTGCGTTCTGAATTTCAGGATGTTGGTTCGCATCTTGGGGTTAAAACTGCAATCTCGTGCACAGGAAGTAAGGTGCAATACAACAATGAATTTATTAGCAGCATAATCGATTGGTTTATATCTGTAGTGTGTGAGTTGTCTTTAGCTTTTTCCAAAATTAGGACACCTGTTTGACCTTACACTGACAACTGCTTTAATAATTCTAATCTCATCCATTGATAGCTGAATATTATTTAATGTTTTTCTGTTCATATGTCATTTGTTTATTGTTCTGTTTTTTACTTTTTTGCATACTGAATAGCTTTTGTAATTTGCTTTGCCTTTTGTTGTGATGAGCATAAAGGTGATTTTTTTTTTTTTGTTGTTCTAAGTAGTTTATTGCTTTTTATAAAGTTTTTTTTTTTGATTTTAATGCAAAAGGCCACAATTTTCCATCCTCATTGTTAGAAATAAATTCAATGTAACTCACTATTGCTCAATTACTACTTGTTAAATGGTTTTAGAAATATCTCTTTTGACAGACTTGTAACCATGAGGATTTTATAATTAAGTTAGTTCATTTCTGCTGCCCTTTTTACTATGACTTGTCAAAATTAAGGACTGTTGTTGCATACTGATATCTACAAGGGAGACAACTCTGGTGAAGGAGTGTAGTTCCATGGTTGTCTGCTATGAAGCATTTGCAATCCTGCACGACAAGGGGCCCTGACATTTAAGACTTCATCAGTGAAAGCTTTACTGTAACTCTTCATTTTCAAATGTGGAAGGAAGCCCACATAGCTAGCTGATGAAGAAATCATGCTAGGGAGGTTTGTAAGCCAAGCTGATATCTTGCAGGAATCAAAACTCTGGCTCTTGACAATGGCAGTTAACTAGTCTACCATTCGACTACCACACCATCTTAGATTAAAGAATGAATAATACCATTTTTGTTCCCCCAAGTGGTTTCACTATGCAACATGCCACTAGTTTGATAATCCCATTTTCACATTTGTTTTTGATCATTCCATTTTCTCTCTTTACCATTGGAATATGTTGGTGCTAGACATTCCCGTTGGCTGCTGGTGTATCAACAGAACTGTACTTTTATATTTCAAGATCAGTGTAAGAGCATCTTTAAAAAAGAAACAAAATTAAAACAACTCCCTTAAGTTTTTTTTAATATTACACAATTTATTTTTTTTAAATTTATAATAGCAGTTTTCTATTATTTATGGGAATGTCTTTTATTTGCTGTTGACTAAAAATTGTGTAACTCTGTACCACCAAATTTGTTTTAATATTAGTGTTTAGCACAGCACTAAAAGCAAATTTGTTCAGCGATTAGTATCCAATTGTCCTTATTAATCTTCATCACTTTTGCTAAATCACTGTTAGTTGTCTGCAGAGTACATTAACTTGGTCCACAGAAGAACACTGTGATTGACATTGAAACCAAATATAGTTGCTTGTTTATCTTTTCTGCACCACGACAATGAATAAATTGCTAGCTTGAGGCATTATGGCACAATGAAATAGCATTTTATTACATGATTTTTCATCTTTTTGACAAAACAAGCTCAGCTAATAACAACGAACTGAATGGAAAATGTAGTCATAAAAAATAATTCAGTCTAGAAAATGAAAAAAAAGAGAACAACAGAATTAATGGGTATATTTGAGTTACTTAAAGTTTAAGATAATTGTATGTAGCTAATTTTGTTAATGAGAGTATTTACATAAGAAAAGAGAGGAAATTTCAACTTTACTAGATTATTTGATATGCTCCTTCATTTGAATTTAAGCACATCTGAAAATAATTAACTTTTCCCAGAAAATGATATCAATAAAGAAAAAAATTTCAAAATAGATAACTTATTAACCAATAATGTCAGGTAATTTATGTAGTGAAACCATTTTTTGTCCATTTATTCTTTTTATAATAATCAAGGAGATTAACTAACAATTACATAAAGGGAAATAACTCATACTCTAGTTTACTAATGGCCTACCTTTTCCCCAGGTATTCCACACAGCCGCATTTTGGTCTAAAGATGGATACCAGGAAAACAAGCAAATGTGAAAAACTTTAAAATATTTACTGAATTAATGATTTTTGAATTTCTTTTATTTTCGCAATTTTTTCTAAATTTGGTTGCAATTTAATGTGCACCAACCAAGTGAGATCATTCAAAATGCTCATCAGTTAGTCTCAAGCAATATTTGTTTTTGATGAAATTCATGATGGAAAATGGCTGCTTGCAGATGTAGGTAGTCTTAAATCAGTAGACACATCAAGGAGCTTGGTCATGGAAAAGTAATTGTTGGTACTTGTTTTCAAAATGTTTACAAATTTGGGTTTGTAGGAGAGTCACAGAGTCTCTTGTATTTGCTATGCAGGCCAGAATAATTTTAAAGTTTCAAAATTTTCATTTTCATGTTTGTGGAATAATGACAAGTGTCACTTTCTGACACTCCAAATGGAGTGTTGCAGATGGAAATATTGATTCCTTCTTTTTTGAAGTTATCTACATGGGTATCAAATAATTTGATCAAGGAAGATACAGCTACTTGATATTTCAAAATAACTACATTCTCTCCAGCATCTGCCTTTTCATGTTGCATTTCTCTCAAATGACAAAAGTGTTCAAAGTTCTGTAGAGAGAAAGAGAGAATTTATTGTGGAAAAGGTTAAACTTGTCTTCAGGGAATTTTAGTGACTGGAAGACTATTGGAAAAGAGCAATCCTTTCCTTGAAACTGCGTATTGAGGGTATTGAAATGTCCAGTAATATCAGGTCACAGCCAGGTATATATCTGTAGATTTTCTTGCTCTTGAGGTAGTTCTTTTTCTTTCTAATTCTGAAATTTTTCTTGTGCTTTTCTTGTTGATAACCAATAAAAGTTGTAATGCAGAAACAATTCTTCTCCTGCAGAGTTGGCATCATTACTGAACGAGTTGCAAAATTCCTGGTGATTCGGTGGTCAGTCATGAATTTTGTTGATACAGAGAACCACAGGGTCAAGTATGAATGGAAATTTGTTTTTCTGCACGAAGTGACTCTTGATGACACTTAATAACTTTCTCTCCAGAAATTTTTCCATAAAGTCATATAACCATAATTCCTCACTATCATTGCCGATGCTCCATCTGTGCAAATACTTTCCAATGTTGCACCATTCTAGCTTACTCTCTTCAATACAATTTTTAGACTTCAAAAATTTGTGCAGACCCAGAAGCTTTTTCAGTAATGTCAAAATTGTCATTGATACATCTTGCATAAATGCTACACTGTGCAGCATCAGTAGATTTGCAGCTCTCCAAAATCAATGAAAGGTATTACGCTAGGATGCGGTTGACACTTGATTTGTTTGCTTACATCGCTGAACATCTCTTCAGTTTGCCACATTACAGTATTTTGGGAGAATGACAGTTCATTAGCCAGTCTTTCAATCTTGTTATTACCTGTTTGAGTAGCAAAGGTCACTAAACTCTCTTTGATGATCTCTTCCCCATCTTGGTAAAGCTTTCTCTGATAAGGCTGTTTTCCTGGAGCTAACAGGAAAAAATTTTCTTTGGTTGCCCTGACCGTGGATTCAGTTTTTTCATATCTTTTAGTGAGAAGTGGTTGTTGTCTTGAAAGGTTACTTTTCTTCTTTGAAATATAATCTGAACCCAAGGGATATTTGCTTCTGACATTTGCATGTATTTGCCTGAAATCCCTTTCTAAATTGAATCTTTTAGATACCATTACACTGGCTTTGCGGACTAAACAAATGGGTTACAAAGCTTTTTCTAATAGAAACAAAAATTGTTCATCCCAGTCTGGATGCAGGGCGATATCTTCATTGTAGTTCTTCTTAGATGTGGAGGTCTTTAGTTTACTGAACAACATATTCTTCAAAGATTAAGTTTCAGGTACATACTACATTAAACAACAGAGTTTGCAGTTAAATTAAATAACTGACATTTATATTTTGTTATGAATGATAACACTGGTCAACAAGTATTTTTCATCAAGCATATGTCATGGTGTACTTAGTGTAGTTTTTAATGCTGATTTCAAATATACAATTAGTTTTTTGACATCACATAGTTTTCAAGATGAGAAAGTTTTTTGGTTTTAGCTCATGCATTATATAGAAATTCCAATTAATGACGTGTATGCATGTATTTCATTTACATCGTGGAAACATACCTTTAAAATAAACTACATTATTCATTGCTGCATAGTTCAGATGCAATATTTCATCATCTTAATTAACCAATAATTGTCCAGTCATAATTGGTCTGATGAAATATTTCATCTCAAATTCAATATAAGTATAACCGTTTGTATCTATTTTCTTACTTGTTTTACAGTGTTAACAATGTCAAGACAGTGTAGAAATCCTCCTGATGTGTTTTGTTATGTCTGTGGACAATTTATTGTGAAAGCTCAAAAACGTACAATAACACCAGAGATCAAGAAGATTTATAAGCTATAGATGTTTTTTTTTAAAAAGCTGTACTTCTCCATAATGGTAATTTGAAGCCCTCCATTCCTATTGCACACTCCGTTCATCTTCATGAATCATATGAGAATATGGAACTTTTACTTCATGCCATTGCCTATGAAAGATACTCATGGAAAATATGTGGAGATTTAAAAGTCATTGGAATGTTAATGTGAATGCAGTCAGGTTTCACAAAATACTATTGTTTCTTGTGTCTATGGGATAGTCGGGCAACTGACAGACATTATTCGGAATCAAACCGGCGGACAAGAACATCATACCAGCCAGGACTGTCTAGCGTCAAGAATACACCTCTTGTAGATCCATGTAATGTCCTATTGCCTCCTTTGCACATAAAGCTTGGACTGATGAAACAATTTGTAAAGACAGTAGGGAAGAGAAATACCAGAGGGTTTGAGTATATTGTAGAAAAGTTTCCCAAAATCTCACAGGCGAAGTTGAAAGAGGGTATCTTTGTCGGACCCCAAATTATAGTAGTACTCAAAGATGTCAACTTCAAGACAACACTGGATGAACTGGAACTGCCTGCCTGGAATGCTTTCAATTGAATCTGTGAGAAATTCTTGGGCAACAAGAAGGCAATGGACTACAAGGATGGCATCAAGAATCTTCTGAAATGTTACTCAGCAATGGGTTGTCGCATGTCACTGAAAGTTCACTTCTTGGACTCCCATCTTGATTTCTTCGCAGATAACCTTGGAGCAGTGTCTGATGAACATAATGAAAGATTTCACCAGGACATTAGTGCTATGGAGAAACAGTACCGCGGCTTCTGGAATGACAGTATGCTGGCTGACTACTGCTGGACACTTTACTGTGATCAACCAGATCAGGAACACCGCAGGAAATCCAAATCACAATGTTTCTAACTCTGTTGTTCTAACTTTGTCTGTTTTGTCTGATCCATTTTTTGTGTATTCACTCTTTGTAGAATGATAGTGATGATTTTTAACTCAATAAACTCATTTACTTTCTAAAAATAACATGTCCTTATTTATTACGTTAATGATTTCATATATACAAATATGTAAATATTTGCATGTATCTACTGAAAAACTGATACATGCTGTATACAAATGGAGTGAAATTTTGAAATCACCATGAAAAATTAGTCTAAAAAAGTTGGTTTGCATTCATAATGAGTATAATACATTTAATTTTGTTGACCAGTGTAATCAGATATTAAGACAGAACATAGATCACAGAAAATAACCAAGTTAACCCATATGGCAGAAATGGTAATACTGTACTTACTTATAATAGGCTTGAATGATGGCAGAAGTCAGGTGGCACATTGGTGCAAGATGGGTGAGAATCAGTCAGCAGTTGAATTGGAAGACTAGGTGTTTTGACAAAATGTTCTGGGCAGTTGGGTGTTTAGCTCTTGAATTTTCTGCATTGATCGTCAGTCTTGGCAAGAGCATGGATTGGAGCCTGGAGGTTGGCAATGGATTTTTGTGGTTTCTCTGCAGTTTCCCCTTCGTACAGTCTCTTCATGCATCGCAAACACACTTTTGCAGGGCCCATTTATTCAGTAGGTCTCCTCTCTACTGCTCTTTCTGAGCCTATAGTGTTTCACAATTTTCAGACGAGGTCATTGCAACTTGGCTGAATGACTATAGTGAAATAAACAAATGAATTTTGTATTGTTGCTCAATGAAATACAATAACTTTGCACATGCTACAGGTTGGTCACTGCTGCTCTGATTAATCTTAACTCCTTTTTTTCTATAGATTTATTTCTCTAGGTACATTTAAGAAATAGTTTGATTGAGGTTCCATTATAAAAGATTGGTTGCATTTATTGATTAATTCATACAAAAGCAGGCCGACAAATAAAGCAAATGTTTTTCATAAAATGAGATTTCAGTAATGATGGTAGAAGAATATTATTACTAATAAGAAACCATTGTAAAAAAAAAAAAAAAGATTTATTTTCTAAAATAGCTAGGAGGTAATAGCAATACAAATTGACTGACATCTTTAGAAATCAAGCAGATTTTCTTTAAATCATGTGACAAATTAAAACACATGAGAACCTGTGCAAGTGTAGCCTATTCAAAATAGCTGTAGGCTGCAACCCTACCAGAGAGGTTATAGCATTGATATCAGTGATTCAAAAATATGTGTACAGACTGAATGTACCTATTTTTTAATACTTATTGCATTAAATAAACAAAGCTTTGTTGTGTACACAAGTGAACATGTGAAAACAACATACAGTGCTCATCTTATGTCAAATATTCGAAAATGTGATGTTGCATGCTTTCAGAACAGTTACTTCCTGTTTATATAAACCCTTAACGTGGCAGAAAGTAGGCTGAGTTTCAAACAGAGGAAAAACATTTAAAGTGATATTCTAAATATGGAAATATAAAGGAAGTGCATCTTGTCTGGTTAAGAGAGTATGGAACATAAGCTCCATTACATACCAAGTTTCTCCAAATAAGTCTATAAGGTAGTGTGCATGTGAATTGGAGATCAGTCAACCTACTTTGCATTGTATTTTGAAGGAATCAAAGCAGCAACCATATATATCTAGACTTTTGCATTCTTTGAACAAAGCTGATCTGGATAGAATATTATAGTTCTGTGAGTGGTTCATTAACATGCGCAGTCAACGTGGTGATTTTGAAGACAGGATAGTTTGGTCTGATGAGACATTCTTCAAGCTGAATGGGCACATAAATTGTTACAATTGTGTTTTGGGCAGTGCAAAACCCAAATATACTTGAAGAAAAACATTAACCTTCCAGGAGTTTGTGTGTTGGGTTCTCTTCCCATGGCATTGTTGAGCCATTCTTTTTTAAATGATACTGTAATGGGTGAAAATTATCTGGAAATGCTATGCAATGATGCTTTTCCTTCCATAAGACATCTGTATGGAGGCTCTGAGGTTTACTTTCAGCAAGATGGCACACCACCACATTATCACAGAGATGTTCGAGCCTTTCTTGCCTGGAGCACTACAAAACGAAGGAAAAAATTGAGCAGGAAGTACAAAACTTCTTAGTTCACCTGTGCTCTATTGTATGCCGATCTGTCTCAGAACATTGTGGTGCATGTTTACATGTAAATGGTGGATATTTTGAACATTTGTCTGAAGATGACCATTGTGTCTTCTTGTGTTCACTAGTGAAATAACCATGTTTTGTTAATTCAGTGATATAAGTATTAAATATACATAAATTAAAAGTGTGCATACATTGCTGATATATATATATATCAGATACAGGTGCACAAAAGTGTACTTTAAACCTGAGGTAATTTCTGTTTGGAATGTAAGCTATCGTTTGTAAGTGGGATGTGATAAAAATTAGGAAATTCTAAAGCATCAAATATATGCAAGAAAAGCAGAGAAATGTCTAGTAGACATTTACTTTTGCTGAGAGTATATTTCCTGGCTTTGCAAGACTACTTAGCATTAGCAGATAGATAAATGTAAAATAAATCAGCTATTGAAGATTCAAATGATAAAATAATACTTACATGTAGTTCCGAATGTTACCTTTATATTTTATTCTCTAAACTATAACCTATACATATTATCTGTGTTTTTCCCCTTATTAAAAACTTTACTAGGCATGCATACACACAGATATATTAAGAAAACACTCCCCACATTGCCATGCTGGAAATGCTAACCTCCGTTCTACCTTGTGTTTTTATTTGGGATTCTATTTCTAAGTGTTCAAAGTTTAGCTTTCTTATGTTTGGAATATTTCTCCAAGATTTGAGATAGGTTCAAATGTTATAAATTAATTTCTTCAGATATTCCTGGGGTGCGGGAAATTATATGAAAGGATTCTTTTAAAGGTTGAACAAAGTTGTTTCTCTATAAACTGTTCACCACCCCAATTTTTCTTGCATTTCGTTTATAAGGAAGCAAAGCTTATAAATGCTGAAAAAAACATACATGTAACATAATCTGCACAGCTTCACCAAAAATTAACAAACAAACAAATACTACAGACATCTTTTGTTGTTTTAATTATTTTTTTCCATATATACACCAATTAATTCTTTTTAGATAATGTTTTTTTTAGTTTTATTATGTAACTATACATAGCAATTTTTTTTATATTTTAGAAAGAAAAAAAATTTGTTTCATTTTCTTTCTGCATCATTTTTGTAATTTTAATATGGGTTTATCTTATTTATCCTAGATCACAAGTGTAGCAGCGTGGTATCAAGAGTTCTGCTATGGAATAGATTGCATAATATAGCATAATCCTACGGTGTAGGTGTAGTAATCCTGATCCTGGAATCATGCAGCAATTTATCAGGGTTTTATGCATTACTAATTCAATTACATTTGTTAACGACTGTTTATGCATCTTAAATTTAAATAGGTGAAAAATATGGAAATCATTAGACTGCATGCACGTACATGTAGGTGTTAAGAGCTTGGTAAAATGTTCAGCCTCTAGTGTAACTAAGACTCATTAACATTCGTTGTTGTTGTCTCATCTACATTCTGATATTCTGCTGTAATGGAAAATATAACATTTAATTTTCCTCAGCTAAAGCAGGAGTGGTGATTGGAATCAGTAACTAGTTTCCATCTGCCAGTAATTTGGAAAAAATTTCTCGCGCTGTAATGCTACAAAAGCCATCTCTCGTTGAGCACAGTTTACCTCTGTCTTCTTGATTGCAAGTATTGTTTTATTGCAGTTATGTCATGTCCAGGATATATATCGTAAGCTGTGCATTTTCCCAGACATGTTTACCACATTTTTTATAGTGTTGCAAAGAGTGGGAACTTGTAATTATTGGTTAATGGAAACTAACTTTAGATTTTATAAATCCCAGCTTTAAATGTCGTTAAACAGCCTAAATAATTAATTATTCTGGGAAATAACTTTCACAATTTGATTCTTATTCTATCCTAAATTGCCTTACTTTTTTTGTTGTTGCTTTTTCTTCTACCAGGAATGCTTGTCTGTTGTTTTTTGTTGTCTTAAACACTTCTGGAATCAGCCAAGAATGATTGATGTGCAATTATCTGTCTATCACACTTGTTCTCAGTAGATGCCATGTCAGAATTTCTTCTTGGATTACTTCAACATGCTAGAGTGTCTTAATGAAAACGAGTAACTTTGGCGCTTGAAATGTGAAATTGTCAAAACTAAATGTGTCATAGAAAAAAAAAAGGTTTCAGTGGGTTATATAATATCCAAACTTGTTGATATATAATTCTGCCTAGCAGAAAAAAAATCTTTAAAAATTTAAATATGGTTCAGAATTTAAAAAGTATCCCATTTTAATTCCATTTCGTGTGAACGTGGTATCATCAAACATGCTGTGGAATTCTTAAGATACACATGGAGAATGTGCTTAATGTACTTTATTTCTCAAATTTACAGTAATAGCATAAGGTCACATTCATTTGTATCCAAAATTTATAGAGGATGACTATTAATTTACTTCAAGATTGAGTTGAAATAACTACTGTACTTTACCAAGATTTTTGACAGCTGTAAATATTAACAACTAGTGGATGGAAAGAATTCTAGAATTTGATTTTATGGTGATAGTTTATCAAAATGTTATGACAGTTTAAAGGTGTTTATCAGAAGATTAGTTCTATTTATCTTTGGTAATTGACAAACTGCCAGGAAATTCAGCCTATTAGTTTGCTCTTCTATGATTGAGAATAAATAGGAAGATAATTGTTTTCCTTAACCAATTTTATTTATTTAAAGGGAAAAGTTTAATAATTATAAAACACAAAATACCTCAAGTTCGGAAACTAATGTCTACTGTACTTTTTCTCTGCTGAATGATTTAGATGAGGTATAACTAACTGTACATTTGTGCTTTTTTAATTAATTTTTACAAAATTTTTCTTGGACTTGATTTTAAAAAAAGAAAAATAAATCATTTATGAAACAAACTGCTTAATATTTTATGAACTGCACTTGTTGAGATGGAAGAATCAGCCAAAAATCATCATTGAGAACAAGTTCAGTTTGGCCAGAATCACTTGTAACTAAACTGAAATATGTTCTTCCCAGTTTAGGGTGTTTGACGTTATTGCTAATTCTAACAGTTTAATTAGATATAAAACTGTACTGATTGTTGGATTTTTTTAAAATGGTAATTACTGATAAATAAGTACCTAAACTTTGAGGCTTCAACTTTTAAATATAGGCAGAGTTAATGGAGTATTAGGGTTAATAATCAAATATTGTGTAAGATTTTGGTTAGATACCATTTAGAATGTGTCATGCTGGCATGGTGTCCCTGTTAAAAAACAATCTTCTAAATTAGAGAGTATCTAGCAATCACTAGTCATCTAGAATGCTGCCTTAGTATAAATCTAAAGCTTATTTGGAATTACCTAGTTTTTTTTTTATATATAGGTGTTAGAAAGGCTAAGATCTTATTGAAAAATTTGAAATTGTCAAAGAATTTTCAAAGTAAAATGAGGGTATTATTATTATTGACATGAACAAATGTTAGTGACTTTAAATCAAATAATTCACAATATTGGGAAGTATTTAGTGATTGATCTGTAGAATAAGATTACCAGCAACAGCTGTGCAGTCAGTGTATGGATCATTTTAAGAACTGGGTAGATGAACAGCTCCTCCTAAACATGGGGGAAGGCCTTTCTTGTAACCAGTATGCTGTCCTTGAGGGAGTGGCTGTGGTCACTGTTACTTCACTTGATAGATGGCAAGTGGCAGTCACAAATAAAATCAGGAAGAATCTGTCATTTCATGAATTCAAATCATGAAGAATTCTCATCTTTACATGAGTTTCCAAAAAATAGAATTAATTTCTGCCGATATCCTACAGTTTGTATAAAGGCTTACATCTATCTCCTCCTCCAATGTAATTTTTACATTATTGTGAATACCCCTTTACACATGCATCACCTCCACAGATTTTTGGTGGTGGCTTTATCATTTTCAAGAATAATGGCTCAGTTTTCCATTCATCCTGGTATAGTTTCTTATTTGTTCCTCTTCACTGGGCTCTCACTTTGGTATTCTTCTAAAATGAGTTCTAGCAATAATTTCTATGACAAAATCAGAAGTGCCAGGTAGGTAACACTAGTGGATAACAGCAGTACCAGTCTTTCTCCAGGGATTTCTCCAATATAGAAAGGTTTAGACTATGTAATAAACAGAAGCATGGTTTGGGTCAGCCTCAAAAAAAGAACTGTCACTGCTCTGTTTTTATATCACTTTTATGATGTTTTTTTTTTCCATTTTAAATTGGGCATGATAATATTATCAGCATCTTTTTTTCCAAACTACTCTTGAGACTGTTTCACAGGCTCATATTCATTTTTCACTGTTATTGTCCCCCAGGCTAAGGTATACAAATGTTGAGTTGTTTGTTATTTTCCTGTACGTTTACTTAGCCATAAGTCTTCGGATCTGCATTTTATCAAGCTTCTGCTTTAGTCTAACATGCTCTTGTTTCATTCCATCACTATTAGTTTACAGTAGCTGTTAATGGTAAGTCATTTCAAGATATATCATTAGATAAGAAGAAAGGCGTTTATCATTGTAGGCGAAAAGTGAGAGCCCTCCATGGAACGTTGATGAAGATTTTTTTTTAAATTGAAATTATAAACCAATGTTTTGGGAAGACATCATCTGTTTGCAAAAGAAAAGAACTAGCAATAAAATCTAAATCTTTATGAAAAAGAATTTTGATTTGCTCCTGTAGTTTTGAACAGGGAAGATTGATGCTACATTAGAAAAAAAATTGCTGAAGATGGTCAAACATTAGAAAGTGGGGAGGAGAGGGTTTATAAAATGTGCCGATAAGTCTATATCTGTTATGTTTTCTCAACCTAATCGTGTGTGCTCATCTCGTACTTAGAAACTTTACTGTGTAAAGAAAGTTTGGTGTATGGTGTTGTCAGCAAGTAAGGGTGACAATTTGAGGTACATGCACATGCTTTTAACAGGCTTGAAAATGTTGATTTTATTTATTTTTTTTTTTCATTATGAAGACAATTTAAATTAAGGGAAAGTGGATATTAAAAATTGACTGTATAAAATAAAAATGCACTACTTGTAATTCCCAAAATAATTATTTTGCATTGTGAAAAACAAAAGACCTGTCTGTCATGGCAGGGTTAATGGTGCAGTATTGTTTTTTTTTCCCATCAGAATGCTGTGAGAAAATATTTATTTTTAATCTAAGTAAACTTCGTTTTTCTTTTCTTTTGATATTAATAGTTGACTTTCTTTTGTTATTTACAATTTTAATATAAAACTAAAGAAAAATTAATGATCAGTAACTAAGCATACTATTGAGTTGTGAAGTTGAGATCAAGCTAGCCAGGTGCTACCTTATGTATATATATGATTGTCAAATCTGGTTATAACAGTTTAGTCAGATAGTAAAAATTACATGGCATACACATCAAATATAGTCCAGTCATTTCTGTCTGCACCTCACCTCACCTCTCTAAAATTGATAGGAAGAAGGCGGCAAAATATAGAATTTTAATTATTTCAGTTTAGCACAAAGAAATAAAGAAAACAAAACTATTTTCTTTTTCTATTCCTCTGTGAAGCACTTTTCTTTCTTGTAACCCCAGAATTGCAAACACACCTAGAATAATAATAATCCGCTTATAATGCAGGAAGAGATATGAAGAAAGTTGCTATTTTAAATCTAGTTTTGATGTAGTGTGTCGATATCTTGATTGATGTAATGGTAAACTATTTACCGCCATCCAAGTTTTGTTTACATTTTTAGTCAGGGTTTGGAAGATGTAGCTGATAATCTGGCAGCATGACATACCTTCACAAACCATGTAGGGCAGTGTTTCATCGTGTAAATACGATTTATTTTTTTTAAATGATGTACTTTTAATCAAAGGACTGCCTAAATTATACCATTCGTCTGATATCAAGTGTAAAGATAGTTTGCCCATTCCTAAGATTTATGATACAGAGGATAAAGAAAAGGGTTATGGCACTACTAGATTGCAAGCAAACCTACTTGATTCAAAGCATTTGTAAACTAATTTTTGTTAAGTAACAATACATTATGTTGGAAGTGAATTTTCTTTCTTTTTTTTTCATATATATAAAATAATTAATTTTTTTTCATGGGATTGAGTTCTTGGTGATCACAAATAGCCATGTTGTCATGGCTACCACAGTCAGTGATGAGAGAATGCTCTAAAACTTATTGATATCAACTTGGATGGAAGGTCACAGCTTGTGGAAAAGATCTGTTGCTGTTTAGATTACTTTTAAGGGTTTTTAGCAGAACATCTCTGAAATTTCTGACCAGCATAGATAAATATTGGACATTTGTTGATACACACAGCATGCCAGTATGGATTAGTTATCTTTCAGCATGTTTTTTGCCCATATTAGATGTTAAAATTCTACACGGTTCAAATGGATTTTTTTAAAAATTAATTTTAAAATTTGCATGTTGTTTTGAATTAGATAAATAGAACAATACTGTTATTGTTTTATTGTTATTAAAGAAAATATGTATTTCTTGGTGAATTTCAAAAAGGATTGTTTTAACCAGTTTTCATTATAGCTAGTACATAATATAAGTTATGAAACTCCATAAAACAGTAGAGTAGTGACATGGATTTGTCAAATAATTCATACTAGTAAGCATTTTATTATGCTGAAATGTGTTATAAATAGGTTTATCTCCTTGTAAAATTCACACAGGTAATACTGATAAGATGGTCAAACAAGTAAATAAAATATGCCAAAAATGCTTTCCTATATTATTATTAGAAAACAATGCATAATTGAATAACATTTATTACAAAATACTATTTGTTTATACGTAAATTACCATAAAAATTCGAAACTATTTGTGTTTTAAATAAAAATGATGCATCCTTTAATCTGAATCTGATGTAGATACATAGTCTCTTAATATTGTCTTTTTTGTTATTTTCTTTTAGAGCCTGTAATACCAAAGCAAAATTTGTACATGTATGCACATGTTAGATTGGACTGTAAATTTCTTCTTTTAGCAGCTCAGAGTGCTCATCTTTTGTCTCATAAATCCCATATGTACAAGTAATGTCATTTTGCAGGGACCTGTGCAATTTATCCATTACATATGTTTACAACTGATGAGATAATTTATCAGATATTTTGTTGGGTCTGATGAGAAAACCAAAATTGTTTTTGTGAATGTGAGAGTTGGATTGGAGAACTATCTTGTAAGTCTTTTGATGGGGCTAGAAAAGGTGTTCCAACATTGGTTGCTTTACTTTCACTCTGTTGTCAAACCATGGCTGACAGGGATCCATATGTGTATTTTTAAAACAGAAGACAAAACAATGACTGTTTCCTTCTTGGAAAATAAGAACTTCTGTGGGCAGCAACCCAAGCACCAAACCAAAGAGCAGAACTTGCTCACTGTGGCCTTGACCTTTTATCACTTTGTGAGATTCACCTTGCTAAAATAGGCAAGTGCGCTAAATCAGGTAATGGTTTCTCTTTTAGATTGGAAAATGACCAGTAAGGAGCATGGAAATTCAGGGGTGAGCTTCACCGATCCTGATGTTGGAGTATCTGATAAACAGTATCATCAACTGACACACAAAGCTGCTTTTGAACATTAATCCACAAGTCACATTTTACCTTGATATATGCCTATGCTCCACTACTATTTCCAACTTCAAAGTAACAAAGGAGAAATTCTAACAAGACTTGGGACTCTGCCATAATAAACTTCTGTTACTTGTGATCTTTTATGTTTAGTTGGGCAAAGGCCATCAAATGTGGCAAAATGTCTTTGACGATCATGGCATAGAACATGTAGACTCAAATTGATAGCAAAGTCAATCTAAGTACACTGAATACAAACTGTGCATCATTAATATCATGTTTCAACAGGCTGACAAGTACAAAGAAACTTGAATGCACCCAAAATCCAAGCACTGGCATTTAATTGACTACCCACAGTCAGAAAGATGACCAAGATGTATATATCACAGCATTTAAGTGTGGCAGCACTGAGTTCATCAGCTTCTTCAATCTGAGATCTGTAGATGACAAAGAAGACCTTTAAGATGCATGCTTGCTTAGTGATACCTCTACAATTCAGGATGTGACTTGTGGTTCTCCCAAGATGCTTGATATAGCTAAGCTCTAAACAGAATTTACCAATAAGCTAGAGGAAAACATCAGGTATTTGAGCAGTATTACTGACGCATCAAGCCTAAACAAAGATAGCTGGATGAAGTTATGAAATGCAGTCAGTTGCTTTTGAAGAGGTGCTTGGTTATGTTAAAGGAAAGCACCAGGATTGGTACATTGTCATTGATATCACCTTTAATATAAAACCTTGAGGAAACAGGCAAGGTCATGGTCATGTACTGACTGACACCCATTGCCAGGTGATTTTATCAAAGCTTGATGCAATTTACAGACTGCCTTTAAATAATATCTGTCTTTTGCTCATTGACAATGGTATAACTGACTAGAGAAGAATGTTGATCCTGAATTACTGGGTTAAACAGCTAAACACTTTGATAACTTACTGAATAGGTCTCTCTAAGTGAACAATTGTGCCATCACTGATCTGTCGTAAAGACCTGTTGACCTGCATATATGAAGACAGTGATGACAATCAAATAACTCCAAGAAGGCCTAGTTCCTGATACAATATCTGCTGAAATCTTTGAAGCCATTGATAAACAAATGATTCAGGGCTTGCTTGTTCTCTCCTACCTAATCTGGGAGAAAGAAGAATTTCCACAAATTTCAAGGATTTCTGTATCATTCATCTATACAATGGCAACAGTGTTGTCAGCCACCATGGTGTCTTTCATTTATCAGAAAGAAAGGGCTGGAATATTGCTAAATTGCTTCAGTGAAAAACAGGCTGACGATGTCTTTTTTGAGTACAAGTATGGCATTATGACATGGCCAGCTAACTGCCAAACTGGTTAACAGGAACATTACTGAAGTTATCAAAACTTAAAGCTCTTGCAATGAGAGTTTTTTTGGTTGCTGTCACCTAGAGGTCAGTCAAGCAGAAGAAGTTGGCCAATTTTTTGTTTTTTTTTTAATATGGCATTCAAATCTATGAGTGTACAAAGTTTTATGAGTGAAATTAGATTAGTCACTGATGTATGGATATATTTCCATTGAATTTATGTACAAAAAATGTTTTCAGGAAAAACTTTTAAAATTTGCAAAACGTATTGTGAGCACAACCGATTATTGGTATTGTCTGACATTTTGATATTTTATTATAAATGCTGTATAAAGTAACCTTTCAACAGAGAGATTAATCTTGTTGGTGTAATATAATAATTAAATAGCATTTGTGAAGTATTTTAAATTCAAGCAAAGAACATGTCTCTGCATGTGTACTGCCAAAGCCATGTCTCTTGTTTGTTCATTCTTAAGTATGATACACTGTGTGCATTCAGAACAAATTCAAATGAGTTGGAGTTGCATGGTGTGCAGAAGACAACTAGAGCCCCTAAAATGTTTTTACCTGTGCACTCTGTGCTTCTCTGCACATTTGCTAGGAAGATGGTAGAGCAAATGCCAGTGTACTCTTAACCCAGATGTACCAGGATTAACCACACTGGATTGGCCCTGCAGTTGCATGCAAGACTGCAGGCTCCTGAAGTGACTGCTTTCCTCCCACAACTGATCTTTGACCAGCATAGCACTGAAAACCAGAGAAAGAGGTATGAACCCACCCTTAAGGCCAACCCGAAAAGCACAGCATTAACTGCATGACATGGAGGAATGCTTGCAGATGAGGTGCTTGATGCTTTAAACAAGACTAAATCTGAAGAGAGAGAAAGAAATATCAGCAACAGAGGGGAGTGCCCTGATGTACTTTGGATACTTAGTACTACTGCAAGGTTTATGGTCACAGTTGCATTTTCAGGATAAGGCTTCTAAGTCATCTAAAGGCTCACCAACACATAGTCAAAGCTAGCTGTCCAACCCACCGCTATTGATATTCACATTTCTCTTGTTGGAACAACCATCATACTAAAAAGTGAGAGGAATCACTAAGAAGTTGTATGACAACAATTTGCAATAGATTTGTCCGTGCCATCTGAAATTGCAAATTTACCTCTTTTTTTAAAAAATTATTTTAAACAGATTTAAAATAAGCTAACCATTCTGAAATCTGCCTTTTTTAATGGTGCATTCTGGGTAGCAATACAAAGCATGGTAACTGCCAACCTAAGATGATGAATAAAATACGGCTTGCATGTGTCATAAATAAATGGTAACCAGTGTATTATGTTAGCATCAGATTAATTGATATAAATCAAATTTTATGAAACATGGCAGAGATGCTGTTCCAGGAGGATTACACTTTAACTAATTCATCTCATAAATCTTGTTTGCAGTTCATGAATCAGAAGATTTTTTTTCATTGTCTTTTCCAAAAAAAAAAACTTTACCTGTAAGTATTTTTCAAAAGTTCCAACACAACATCTAATTATTCATCTTTTGAACATTTTGATCATTTAAATATTTTGATTGTATTTTTTTTTCTTTTTTTCGTATAATTCTGATAATTGTGTAAGGATGTCTCATCCAGTTATCTAATGTCTTCAGTAGAAGAAAGCAGGGTTTTGAGCCCCTTTGAGGAATCAGAATGCTACTGCGGTCTCTCATTAAATCATGAAGACGTTCCCTGGGTATTTTAGTGTTCTGTTGTTTTTTTTGTATTCTTTGGAAAACATGTCGAGGGAACAGTGGAGAGTGGGTGCCAAATGTCGTAACCGGAAGAGTAACAATTAATGAGTAGACAAGAAAATTGCAGACTTGCTATTTCCATTGTAATTGCACATGCCCAATAATTTTAGGAGCAAGAATGATTGTAATTAGTATAAAAATTGACAACTTTGTAACAAATTCAACATCTTTGCTTTTGTGAGTGGGAGTTACATTTCCATTAATTACATGCATTCTGTGGCATTTTATTTTTGAAATAAGCTAAACTCTCTATGCAGTTTCATTTATCTTTGATTTTTACTTGAATGTGTCACCTGTTAATGCTTAACTTATTTAATTGTGCTAGTAACTTTTTTTGTTTGTTTGTTTCTATTAATTTTATTTCAGTAGCTACTGTCTAGGGAACAAAATACTACACCATTTGGGTACAGTTTTGTTTTTCTTTGAAAATATTTAATGGGATAGGAGAGACAGCAAAGAAGGAATCTGTAGTATTTCATTACTTTATTTCTGAGGAGGAGGACATCAGAAGCCTCAGAATAGTGGAGATGGATATATATAAGTAAAAAAAAATAACTAAAATAGGTTAAAATTTACAAACTAATTTTTTTTTAATTAGTTACATATGATGCTGTAAGCTCTGAGTGGTTGGCCGTTTTGAAACAAGGAACATTATGGAACAAATTTTCTCGTTTTTTATAATTTTTTAAGAAAAATTATTTATTATTCCAGATGTACAGGGTCATCTTGATTAAGTTTGTTTTTTTAACAATTTATTATTTACATTTTTAGAGAAAAAATAGATATCAAACAGATAAATATAATAATCACTAATATTCAGATAACAAAATATTACAATATATTTATAGTTTAAGAAAGCAAATTCTAGTTCTTAAAACTTGTTTTTTTATTGTTAATTAATTTTCTTTTTCTTTTTTTTCTCTACTTTTTCTGGATAATTTGTGCTTTTAACCAAGAAACAAACAGATAGAGGAAAATATCATTTGTATTACAAAGTCACATGCCTAGTGGTTTTTAATGATGTAGTGATGAACCCTTAAACTTTCGCATAGCCATCATCCTTAGTAGTACAGCATTCACTTCTACTTGCCAATCAATGCCTTGAGCACATTCTCCAGCTGTTGCCATGTCAATGTAACCTCGCTTTTAAAAATATTATGAACTGTTGAGAGAAGAATGTTTAATTCATGTGAGGCATGGCAGTGGGATATCTGCAGGCTTCGTGCAAAATGTTTCTTCAACATCGGCACTGATCTGGTGTTTGGTCTCCTTAGATTTTCATTTCACTGCAGTAACTGACATCCATTCAGAAAGACAAAAAGTTAACGGAATAAAATTAATTAAAACTTTCAGAAATAAGGTTTTGTATTAGTCTTTTAAGTGCATGCTCTGTTTTATGTCTTTTTAAAAAGTTAATATTTAATAAAACCCCTTTGAAAACCCTGCTATATATAAATGTATGACTTATTGTGTGTACATGTGCGTAAAATTATCTTCCTTTCTAAAAATTTCAGGTTGGTAACTAAAAGTACTCTATGGTATCAAGGAGTGAGTTTTTATTGGAAGAAACATGCTATTAAAATTATGAAAATAATTTGATTAATCAATTTTTAATTATTTTTTGTATTAGGTTCTGCAATATTTCCATGATTGCTCCTTTGAGAAAAAAAAAGGTAATTTTAAAAAAATATATATATATATATATATGAAGACTATAATCATTTATTCTTTTTATTATTGAATTTTTTTAAAAAATCTCTTAATCACTCAGCAAGATAATTGAATAAATAGTTTTCTTTAGATGTGTAATAATATTGATAAATAGCGATTATTCTTTTTTGACCAGTAACAATATTAATGCATTTTCATTTGTATTTTCCTACAATTGTTGGTAAATTGATCGTTCTCTGGCTATTGTTTTATAAGATATTACATGATTTGGATATCTTGAAGTTAATTATGTATGTTAGGGCTAAAATGTATTATTTGCAGTTGTGTACTTTCTCAATGACAATATTCCATTATCTTTAGCATTTTAAAATTCAGACTGAAAATATACTGCCAACTTAATAGCTGTGTTGAAGTTAAAAGCAATAATAACAATTAAAAAAAAAAAGTTCTAAGTTTAAAAGATTTTTCATAAGTTTGAAATTACTTCAGCACCAAGAAGGGACTTCTGGCACATGAAAGCACTTGTCAACTGATAAATTAAGGAGCTATATAGAGTAGAATCAACAAATGGATGCAGGGGTTTTCACAAGGAAGAGTACTGGATCTTCTATCTAATCTTTTATATGATTTTTTCCCAGTTGTTATTTCATCTTGCCCATGACCATCCCAATCCTAAAAAGGAAGTCCCTCTTATGATGTTCAAAAAATTTGTTATGTAACAAATAAACAATAAAACAGTAATGGAAAACTTAAATTTTTTATAATAATATAATGTATTAATTAATATTTTTTTTTCTTTGCTAATCTTACTGCACAACAAACTCCATGCTATCATCACATTTTTGTCTTTTGGTGTTTCTTGTAGAATGACTTTTGAGTAGCTACAATTTGACCTAGTCTGTTGGATCAAAAGTGGATAAGTGGTGTGGATCAACCATTCTGATAAACATTAGGGCAGATGTAGTAGATGTCAACAGTGAAGTTCTAGTCAGGATTCTCCCAAAACGAATTTAATAATTACTTTCTCTCACTTGCTGGTGGAAATAGACACTAAGCCTAACATTTTTTTAAAGCAACATTGTGGCTGGTACTTTCTTTTATTTTATTATTTTTTTTTTTTACATATATTCATAGAATTCTCTAAATATATTTTACTCGAGTTAAATGTTGTTGGACATCACTTGACCAATATCGAAGGTCTCACACCTTTCCCCATCTTAGTAAATCTGCATCATCACATAATGACTGGGTTTTTTGTTGTTGTTGTTGTTTTTTTTATAGACTGCTTCAATCTTTGATTAAACTCACCATGATTTATGGGTGGATAGGTGTTGTTATCTATTTTGTGAAGAGAAGTTTTAAAATTCTAATCTGTCAACAGCAATAATTGTGTGATTGTAGTACAGTCCATGTTTCAGGATTTTTTTCCCTTCAAAAACTTTAATCAAATTATTATTATTTTTTTTTTTGAAAGTTTGCATACAAATTAATGTCACAGGACTTAAAAATTAAGGCTAAGCTTATATAATTCTTGCAGTGTGCCATAAATCATTGGCAAGACCCAAAACAAAATTTATAAGATGTTGTTTTCTTAAGAAGACCTGTATCTTTCTTCCTTTGCATCTCTTTGTCCTTATTCCTCAAACAGCTTTTGCAATATTTGCAATGAAGAACTTCATCACATGATTGGCACAAGAATTGATGGGAACATCTCTCCTGACAGTGTTCATATTCTCCTGTGTTTACCAAATATTACTGCTGCACCATCACAAGCCACAACAGCTACATTTCTATTTAAATTTTCTTGTGTAAATCCCATAAATTTGAGGTTATCAAACAGCAATTTAATTATGCGTTGTGCAGAGACATCACTTATTTAAATCAAGTCAATAAACAGGTTCTTTGGGTTTGTCATTTTGGTGCCTGGCAGAAAAACATGAATGTACTGGATTAAAGCGTACACTTGACTGATTGTGGCACTTTCATCGATTAGCAGAGAAAATTTAGATTTGTATTCAATAATTTTCTTTTAATGATGGCTTTTCTCATCTCTTTCCCAATATAATTCACTATATTGACACGTGCATTGGTAGAGTGAACTACAAATCCCATATCAGTGGCATTTAGGTCCTGTAAATCAATCTCAGATTCAAAATCATTGAATGATTGGTTTTCCTTGGCTGTTTTGTAGGCTGTTCAAAATATCTTGGCATTTATCTATATTTCACGCTCATTAGCCACAGCTTTTATGCACGAATTTTCTAGTGTCGCCTTTTGTGTTTCTGAAACCAATTTCAGTACAGCTTCATGAGATAAACTTTCTCTATGATCATGTATTTTCTTATGTAAAGATGCTAATTTTTGTTTTTCTTATTCCTTCATGGATAGCAATTTTGATGTTGACCCATTCTCTTGAGATTTTCAGGCCCATTTTCTTATCAGCTCTAAGCAATCCAACTTTTTTTTTTTTTTACAATCATTCGTTCATACTTTGAGCAAAATTCATTCTTCTACTCCACATCCAAACAGTCGGGCAGTTCACCATCACTGAAATCTACACTCTATGAAATGTTGGTGACCCTCGAATCACATTCAACAGCAGCTTCTCCAAACTTTGTTATATCACCTGAAGTCCGAATTTGACGTTATCCGATATTCTTCTTTACTAACATCTAACTGAACTAGGCTTGTCCATTTTGCTTTTCTTTGGTACAAGAGAAAAGAAATAACTTGTTATTCTTTCTTTTCATTTCAAAACAAACTTCAAAATTGAAAATGAAAACCTCATGGGTGCACTCGTAGTCGCACTCAGATAGATCAGCAGTGGACAAAAGGTCTGCTGGTTGTTTAAAACAGTTGGCAGGCAGTGTAGCTATAAAACCAGCAGCTGAATATTGATGGTTTATGTCTGCAAATGGATGGGACCGCCACTTTTTTTTGTTTAAATCAGTAACCATAAATCCCACACCATTGATTGTCGTAACATGAAAGTGGTGATGATTGGTTCGTATTATGCAAAACGCATTTTAAACTATTGTAAATTTTATTGCTTATTTTGAAATAACTTTTGTTTTAGTATAAAAGTCTGTGCAATTTCAAAACTGAAAGACAGACACAAAAGGATGCAGGCATTTTTCGTGGTGCATTTTTAAAATATGCAGCTACTGGTTCTGTAAGTTATGCTGTGGTTAATTTTGGACCAATCACATTGTCAATTTTACTTTGACTTCCTATTGCTTGCGTTGGAAGATAACAATAACCAAGCACAGGCAAAGTTTGACAGCTCTGAAGTATTACAATTTACAAGTTATGCTTTCAGTGTTGGTAGGGGAATAAAAGATAGTGCTTTTTTGTTAGAAGTGATTTCTGTGCATTATCCTTCTGTTTATCTTGGCTGTCAATTCATTAAAAGTACTAGTGCATTCCAACAGAGGAAAAAAAAAACCACAGGTTTTTTTTTAACTGTGAAGTTCAAAGCACTATATGAGAATAAGTGCAAAGATACCACCACCATAATCCAAAACCTGCCATCAAGCTCTCACATGGGAACACTTGGATTACAGTGAGATGTGGAATATACAAATAAAAATATTCTGTTGCTTTGCTGCATAAACACATGTATGGTTTTTGGATGAATCACTTTTGAATGGATTAATCGAACTGTTGGATGCATTAGAAATGTCACCAGAAGTTTAGTCATGCTGATGGGCAGACATTGAGATTTAAAAACAGTCTTTGGTATTGTCCTACTAATTATCACCACCTCCAAGCTTTGATAGTTGCATCAGTAAAATGCTCCACTAGTTCAGTAGAGGCTGGCCCAATGGTTAGACTGCCAGGGCTGAAGGACTAAAATTCATATCCCCAGTTGGCTTGGTTTTACAACCTCCTTGGCATTGTTCCATCTCTCTATTCACCACCTGGCCTTGTGGGTTTTGTCTCACATGTAAAAATTAAGAGATTTGGTAAGGATTTTCCTGCTGAAGTCAGTAATACCAGATCCATTGTGGCACAAGATAGGTAATGTACTATAGCAGTTAATCAAAGCTCAGCATTCTCTTGCCAAGGTAGTCTCCAATTTAGAGCAGTTATCTCTGTTGTTGAGATTTGCATCCAAACTCAGTGGCCTTTGTCTTAAACTCATCAACATGGGTGCATTCCAGCGTCACAGAGATGTCTTCTGACAGTATCGGCACCAATGTCGCAATGCTCTGGTAGTGTTGATAGCTAGAAGTCGTCTGGCAGATTTTTCTCTCAGGGGAAATAACCTGGGACAGACCTATGTGAGGCTCAAACATAGTTTGCCTTTACTTTTAAGTTGTGGACAGACAACCTTATTTCCAACAGTGTATCAATAAACAACTGCACCAAGGTATCCTATGGCCTGATTTCACTGTGCTTTCGTTAGTCATGAGATGGTAACTAACTTCAAATGAATAAGATTTTTTTTTCTTTCTGGTTTTTTTTTTATTACTGTCTTCACATGACAAACATAATAATCACCTGATCATAGACAGACATTCTGAGTTGGCCTGTGCTATTTACTCTTTTAAGGCTGCACTTTTATAGGTGACAATATGACCTTGACTCTTGCACGATAATTTCTACACAGATGGCTCATGCATGTAAAAGTGTGAGCTAATGATGTAACTATATAACATTTATATTACTTAAGCAAAGCAAAATACACCTATCCATTTATTTTTTTTTTTTTATAGATATGTATAACATTCATTAGTCTGCTGTTTGTAGAGAGGGCAATTTTATGCTCATCAGACTCCGCTTGCTGTCAGCACGTTTTGCGTACATCTGACAAAGTTCAGCCAGTTAAACAAAACTAAAATATAATGGTACTGTTTTCCTTCTTTCTTTCTTTCCTTTTTTTTTTTTTTTGTTTTTTAAAATATTGTTTAATGTAGAATTTATATATGAAAACCAGACCTGGAATCTTGTCAAATGTGAAATTTGGAATTCAAAATATATATATATATATATATATTACCAAACCTGTAAAATGTGTCAGTGTTCCAGCCAACACTTACCGCATTTATTATGCACTTAACAAAAAAGTGTCACTCAATTAAAAATCGAACAGCAAACTGCAGCTGTATGACAACATAAAGTCAAGTACACTTCATGGAAATAAATATATGATGTATTTGCTGTTTCCTGCTTTTGTAAGGGTTATCCCCCCCCCTCTGCCCCTGCTGCTTAAAAAAAAAAACGATATTAACCCTTTCCTCACAACAGAAAAAGTAGAGGAGACTTGTGAATAGAATAGAACGACAGAGGAGAGGAAGAAAACAGAAATAAAAAATCTATTCTAGTCATTTTCACAATTTGAATTCTGAAACTTAAAAGGACTAATTGCAAACGATTTCTTCCTCTCCCCCCACCTTTCTCTTTCTCTCTCTCTCATATTTTAAGAATGACTTAATCTTTATAATCTGAATTTTCCTGAAACTATACTATTATATTATATGGTATTAAGCAACAAGTTACATACACTTAATAACCAAGGAAAGTTTAAAAAGTTATCTTTCTATACACACACACATTTCAAAAAAAAAAAAAAACAGGTTATACTATTTTTAAAGAAATGTTGTTGTTTTTTTTTAGACTAAACTGAAATTGATGGCAATTCCCATTATGTAGGCATTCAATAATTGACATGTGAGAAAAAAAAAAAAAAAAAGCCAATACTATTATAATATTGTGTGGTCAGTGGTTGGATCTTTTCCATTAGCTGATCATGCGAGTTTTCTTTAGGCACTCTAGGCTCCTTCCACCTCAGAAAAAATAAAGAGTTATAGTAGAGCTTTGATCTGCTGAAGTCGAAAGGTTTATCCCCCCCCCCCTCCTCCTGTCATGGCACAGGATAAACAACACTCTAGCGGAAAGCTATGGCCGCTTCTCTCATAGGGTTGTCTCTCTCGCAGATGTTGGCATACAAAAAAAAAGAAAAAAGGGAAGTTTTTTGTAAAATATAAAGCATTAATAATAAAACGATGGGGAGAAATGCTCCACTGAATCGCAGTATCAAAAAAGAACTTAATGTTCATCTGCTTTCTGGTAAGATAGACATTTGGAATAATTTTAGCTTGAAAACTAGGCTATGGTTAGTTACAGCGTGCTGCCTGAGCCATGGTGGTATCTTGAGCATCTATTTAAAGGCACCATTGTTTTCGAGGTGGTGATATCAGGTCTGTCTGAACAAGTCAGTTCAATTTTTGTTGGATAGCTATAGGAAGCCAGGAAAATTAGACAGGCGTCATTCTATTGCCAGTTATTAACTGACAGGCTAATCTTTTTGTTCTTGCTGACAAAAGATCTGAAGGATGCTACAAGATTTTCCTGTTTGCTATTATCAGATTTGCATTCTGCTGCTAGTTGTTGGTATCTCATTGCATATACAGGGTGATTCATAATTAACTGAACACACACATGCTCAAAGTTCAGTAACAAGATAACAACACAGGAAATTATTTGTATGTTATTTTAATACAATCATGCTCTGTGCCATAAATGCAGATGTCTTATCACATCAAGAAAAGAGGCATGTGAAATTCGAACAATTTGTTATTGACCATTTTTGTTCAAACATTTCTGCAAGTGACCACTAACAGAATGTCACACTTGCATTTTTCATGACCGATTCAATGCAGAACTTCCATTATTTTTTTCTTTGAGTTTAGTAATGATGTGCAGTTTCTCACTATATACCCCTTTCTTTGAGGTGTCTCTTCACGGATAGGTGTGTCACTTCAGTGTACCCAATTTTGCCATATCTGTAAGTATGACCCATCCATGATTCTTTCATCAAAGAAAATTAGTCCAGATATGTGATCACTTCAGATTTCTGCCCAAACCATGATGTAGGGCAGTTCAGTGATGTCTCTTATAAAACAGAAGAATTTTCATGGTTTAACATATGATGCGTTTGCGTGTGTTGATATGCTCATTTAGCTCGAACAAACTGTCATCTCTTCACAATGATCATAATTATCTTTAAGCAATCCAGTGTCAGATGAAACAGCTTTAGCTTCAGGTCATGCAAAATGCCTAAGATGGATGAATAAGTCATTGCCAGTTTTGCTGATGATAAGTCTGATTAACTTGCCAGGGCTATGCATGAAAACAGCTTCTACGGTTTCCTTAGTATGAAAAGGTTATTTTTCTTTCTGAACAACACAGATTGGCAACACTCAAGTCTTCTTGAAATGCATAATCACACCAGTAGATTTTTTAAAGCATGTGTTGGTGTGTGTTATTATTACATGGAACTAATAATTTGCATTTGAGTCTAGTTAGTCAGTCATGGAACACCCTGTATGCGATCTGATAGACTTTTAAATGAATTGGGTGGGTCAAATTTTTGTTTTAACAGAAGGATCTGTTAATGAATGTTCATTAGTAAATTTTTTTAAAAAAAAAGAAAAGTGGAGGCTTTTAATAAATCTGCACAAAATTGTTTTCATTGACAAAAGTAATGATGTGCCAAAGAAATAATAATGCATATATTCATTATTTTCACATTACATGATTCTTGGAAACTTTTTTTTTTAATGTTATTTTTGATGATTTGTTTTTGTTTTAAATATTTCCTTTCCAGAATATATAATTTATATATGATAAACCATAGCCAATGGTGTTTGGGTGGAAAAGAATCACAGTCATAACTTTCGAGAAGGTAGAAGTCTGTTGTCTGCAAAGAAATGGCACCAGGCTGTACTGATTTATTTCCCCTCAACTATAATTTGGCTTTATTTCGTATTAAAATGATGACTGAAATGGCAGTTTCTTTTCTGTTCTGTGTGGTCATTAAATGAGAATAACTGAAAAAGCAGTCTTAGTGTTTTTTATACTTGTTTTCTCCATTACCAGGGAAAATTTCCATTGTGAACTTTTCAGTTTATTGACTGGTTGCTACTTCTCGAGAAACACTATAAGATCCTGAATTCCTATCAGCATCTTGTCTAATAAAAGATGAAAATCTAGCCCTTTTCTCTTTTAAGTGTACACAGTATAAAGTCTCTCTTTGTTTTCTTATTAAATCTTTTTTTCTCAGAGTGCACACATACCATTCTCACTAGTTAATTTGCCTTCAGCTTTTATGCCTAGTCAAATAGTTCAAAGAACCACTGCATTTGATACAGTTCTAACATAGTGTTTATGCATGGTTTGGTTTCCAGATTAATAATTGGTAAACGAATGATCTGATGCATATAAGAAATAATTAAATAGTTACATTGAGAATATGTTTGTTTACATTATAAAACTCTCTGATGTTAAATAAGTCTAACCTTTTGCTTTTCCTGAAAATATCTTTACTTCCAAAAGCCACAGTCTGTTTTTACAGAACCCATATGAGTGTCATATAGCATTGTGTACAACTCTGATACACAAAGTTATTGACCTTCATAACAAAAGACTCTGTTTGACAGTTTAAATTTCCTAAATTTCCTTTAAGCTAATAATATTCTTAATATTTAGAAGTTTAAAGGCGTAAATGTTGGGAAAACAAAAAAACTACACATTTGTGTCTAATTTGAGTAAAAGTTACAAAATGAATAAACATTTTACACATATGAACAGTTGCAAAAACAAAGCAAAACAGCTTTATTTTAACTTATATCTTGGATTCATTAAAACTAATAATTGCTTTGTTGTTAATATATAAAACAACAGTCAAAGAACCCAGTTACATAGTGTTCATGTGGCATTGTTAGATAGAAACACAAGGTACCATGTTGTTCATAGTAGTAGAGAGTGAAAAACTGCTAGAACTTTCATTATGCTGCATGTGTTGACTGTATGGAGTGCTATTGAATATGGCTGACACAGTCAATTAGTTTTGCAACACACACTGCTGTATGTTCCATATAGAAATCAAGGACTTGCTGACAGAGAAAAATTGCTAAAGACTTGGCCTCTCCAACAAGGTATCTATTACACATTGCAAAGAAGGATGTTCACCTAGAGAAAATTGCACTAATATATTAAAGTCTCAAGCCTGAATAGATGACTGACATTCAGGCTGAGAAATCACAACATAGTTAAATGACAGCAATGTTTGTTTATGCAGAGAGCAGACATCTTATATTTGCTAGATTAGATGACTATCTGCATAAAGCCTAGTATTAAGGGCTACAAATAAAGATAAGACTCTAGTATTCCATGAATAAAGCTGTTATGAAAGCCAAGACTGGTTATTTTGTCAAATCCAAGATGTTAGTTACGATAGTTAATGTATATCCATTTTTATAATTGTTCAGGTGTGTGTGATATTTGTTTTTTTTATGTCATAAAAAACCACTTAAATTAAATAAGCAAGTCTAAACTTTTGCTTTTCCTGAAAATATCTTTCAAAACATTTTGGAATTTTGTCTACCAAATGTATATTATTTTTAAAAATGTTTTTTGGTTACTCAGTGCCTTAATTTTTGTTATCAGACTTTTTTTTATTTGTTACTGATCACTTTCAGCAGTTCTTATTATTTCAAGGAAAATTTGTATTCATTAAAAAAACTTTTTAAAAAAAAAAAACATTTTTTTTTGTTTTGTTTTCTCTTTCTAGTTATAAATTAATATCAGATGGTCTGGATTTGAATTTTGATTGGTAATCTAAAAAAGCAATGCATGTTGTTGTTTTTTTTTCATTCATTATTTAGATATCCTCTGACTGTAAAATTCACCCTGCCATATTTATTTACTTCCATCGACAATAAGCAGTATTTTAAAAATCTATTTTTAATTAATTTTCATTTTTCTCTTGCATGAAGTAGTGATCTTTGTCATTATCAACTCCCAATATATTATTGGAGACCTAACAAAATTCATTGCTGGCACTTGGCCAATAAAATGTTAATGCTTTTCAGAAATTGGTACTTTTTTCAAACAGTAATCTAGGCGGGTTTCCTCATCCTTTGGCTGGTAGTTTCCTTTAAGAATTAAATCTCCTGATGGAAGAAGGTTGCTGCAAATAAATATAGTGTTAGCTAAGCAGGCTGGTGAATATTTCCCATAATGGTTCTGATAGGTGGGCTGTTTATAAACTATGCATTCAAAATGACTATGCAAAAATTACTCTGTTATTACTTCAAATGGGCTGCAGGTGGTACTTGGAGCTGTATGTCAGGAAACCCCAGGCTATTTGTTCATCTAATGCAACAATACATTTCCTTTTCTGCTAGCTATAGATTTAAAAGTCTTTATGTCTGTGATTATTAGATTGCAAGATAAAGCTTTAGTAGAGAGATGTATGTGGTTGGCTTAAATCTGTATTATTCAAATCGGAGTAATATGGACTTATTGGATACTTTTGGAAAAGAAGTAGTGAAAAATATAAACTCTTGGGAGTTGTATAGGAAAACACTAATATGGCAATTTGTGTTTTATGACTCTGATATATCAAAAAAATTGTTGCAATGATTGCATTCTTCTCTTACTGCCTTAGCTTATTTTTTTAAGGATAACCCTGTACCCATGGTACGAAGAGTTCATTCTTCGTATGTAGGTTTTATTTATTTATTTAGTTATCATAGGATTGAGTTGCTGACTGCTACATACCTCAGTATTGCTAATTTTCTTATTTGATAGTGTACATATGGACCCTGAATAAATGCAATGGCGTATAACGTGTTTAAAATTCATTAAAAGTTTTGATTATTCTCTTTCTTTTACTTCCTGTGCGTCATCGTTACAGTCATTTATTTGAAGTAGGAGCCAAAATATGCCGACAGAATTGTTTTGTTGTTACCCAGCCCCAGGAATATTGAGAACCTACGGCTTGCAAGGGGAAAATTTATAAATTTTATGGGCAAATATATTGCTTTGGATTATTTTCAAAACACTGAGAATGGAATAGCACAATTTAAAAAGAAACTGCAGCTACAGCCAGCCAACTACACTCCATTTAAGAAAAAAGAAAAGAGAGAAATTATTGTGCATGTACAAATGTTTTGTTCATGTCATGTTCGTGTTTGGAAAAGAGGTGAAATTTAGTTCATCACTGGCCTGGCATTTTGTAAACAAGATCTTATCGTTTTCTTCTGTTTTTTTTTGCTCTTAGCATTTTGATGTAGGTAAAAGTAGATAGGTGGTTACTCGGAGGCTTAAAATAGCTTCCAGAGGAATGAAAGCTGGTATTGGTAAAAGTTAGATGTTGGAAAAACCGAACGCATTGCGTATTAAATGACTGATGGAATATTTGAAATCACTTTGTTGAATTTGACATTAACATTGTTTGTTTTTTTTTTATTTTTAAATTTTGGTTGATGCAAAAAAAAACAACAGGTGTCAGCTAAGGAAGGTATTGCCAGAGAAATGTAGTCTTAAAGTACTTTTGATTATCTCTTATCCACTAGGTGGCGTATTTGGTCTTGTCATAGTAGTCTTTTGATATAGAACTAGAAAATCTCTTTTGCATTTGCAGGGAGCTATGTTGCAAGCCTTTACAGTATTTAAGCTGAGCTGGGCAGTGGGTTTAGTGTAGATATCCTTTCAGTTGGGACAAAACTGTAAAAAATGTTTAAATGCTTTTCAGAACAACTGAAAATCAGAATTTATGCTGCATTGAATTAGAGAGAGGGAGAGAGAAGCAAGCCAAGCTAAGCCAAAAGTTTTTTAATGATGGCATAGAAAAGAAAATATAATTAGGGAAGTGGTTCTTTCTTTCTCTATCTCTTTTTTAAAGATTTGAAGTAGGATGCTTGCCTGATCTTGCAGTTCTTTCAATTAGCAGTTTATTGATACTGCTTTCTATTTTCAAACCTTTTCCATCTCACTGCTGATTTGACTTGATAGATTAACTAACCACAAAAATAAATTGTTTTTGCTAGATAGATTTCTGCTTTGCCTGGCATTTCATTGGTGGTGCTTGTTTTCGTTATGTTCCTATTATCAGCATGTTAGAGGACTGATGTCTGTCTTGAACATGAACTTGTGCTTAACATACTGCATTGATACAATATTTTCATTTAACCCCCAAACCTATAGATTCATGTTAATAAGCTGAGAAATTTGTTTGAACAATTATTTTTTAGTTTCTTTATTTACAGCTTGTTATTAGATATTATTAACAGCATTTCATACAGTTTGATTTGAAATATCTGATGTGATTTTTGTAACAGTTACATATGATACACAAACTTTTCCTTAGAATGAAACATCCATAATTAATGTATTATGTAATAATAGTTTTTTGTTTTTCTTAAAAACATCAGTTATCAAACAAAGCATTCTAACTGCATTTTTTTTCTGTTTTTGAAATATGCCAGATGTTAGTGAATATGGCAGTCTGGCAACAATACTGGTGTAATAATGCTGTCACTGCCTGTGTGTCCCTTCATTTAAGAATTCCATGCACCTCCTGAGTTCATATTCTACCATTATATCCATTTGTTGCCCTATCTCTTTTAAAGGGAAAGTGAACTAGCACTGAAAACTTCAACATCTGAATTGACACTGATTACAATAGTGTCCACATGAATGACTTGGTGCTTTTTTGAAGACATCACAACATGTACACTCATTTAATTTCTTCTTGCACTAGGGATGAGAGGGGAACTAGAGGAACTGTAGAGCCGTGTGTGACTAGTAATCTATTGTACTGAAAAGATGCCATCTTGAATTAGGATATTGAATTTGTTATTGTTTTTTTTTCTTGCTGAATAGTGAGAATATTTAGAATTTTTTTATCAATTCAAAATAGGCAAATAAAAAAAAAGTCCCAGAAACTGACACAGACTAAACATTTTACTAGATTTACATATTAATCATTTTTATGTAAAATAATCCAATGTGCAAATTCAGCAAACTACAGTAAATCTTAGCGATGAGAATAAATATCTCCTAAATGTTTATTTAAAAACTTCAGAAAAATGTCAGTAGTTGATAATACCAAAGTGAGAAAGGAAGAGAATTATTTACAGATGATAAGGTCAAAAGAAATAGTACTTATTAATAATTAAAATGGCACGGTGTGATATTCGCAGTCAGATATCTTGTTCAGATAAATATTGATGTATTTCTAAATGAAAATTTGGAGAGAAAAACTAATTCTTTTTGGAATTTTAACATTATTAAAGCTTTCTTTTTGTCTGTCAATAAATGTATTGATATACACAAATTTGAGTATTCAAATTTTTTTGGCAAATGTTTTTGAAGTATTCAAATTTATTTCACATGAATATTCTATTAAATCATGTGCAGTTAATGCTTATTCTTGCATCTGCAGCTATTTGAGTCTGAGGGAGTTATCTGTTTAATGATGTCACCTCTATATCTCTTTGCTTCCAAATGCATGGAAACAATGCCTGCAGCCACCTTGAGTTAATGTGCTCTGTCTAATTTATATGTTGAATCTAAGTTGCATAATAATATGTGGAGAAGTAAGGGAATCAGTGATGGACAGCATCTTTTGTACAATAATCAATCATTCTTTACATGCTAAAATTAAGCTGTTAGAAAAATGGACAAAATAGTATAGTTCATTTCTTTTCATTCATTTTCCACAATTTATGTTTTGTTTGCTTTTGTTTTCTTTTTAGTTTTTAGGAAATAACATTTACTTTGTTAATCATAATTCACCAAAGCATGTAAAGATTTGTTGAAGCTTCAGTTGGTTGTCGTCAATCAAAAGTTGAGTGATTTGTCTCATGTTCAGCTATATGAAATGAACTCCATCATTCTTAATCTCACTCACGTCTGACCTATACACTGGCATTGCTATGTTCTGCACAACTTAATAAATTTCTTAACAATTCCTTTGACATCCTTGAGTGGGCATCAGTGATGTATTGGCTGCAGCAGACCTGAGCAGAGTGCATGAGTATTAAATCATCTCAAGGCAATACGTCTTCTGGTTATTAAAGAATCTGAATGCAAAGGTCACAATGTTCTGGTATGGTGACCTTCAGGGAATGGTGAAAAAATGGAATATTAGATTCTATAAAGGCATTTTCAAATATTTTAGGTCCATCCAGCATTCTAGTTAATGACAAACATATACTATTTTTACTTTTACCCTGCATTCATTAAGTGAAAAAACAAAATTACAGGAAAACAAATATTTCATTAACTAAATTATTTTCAGCTTGGTGTGATCATTAATACTGATCAAGTGTAACAGTATGTTTTGCTGATTTAAACATACAATATTTTTAAAGTATATCCTCCTAATTTGGATTTATTTTAGAATGTTTTTAATTGTTAGCCTTTTTTTAAATCAGAAAATATATTAATATATTAATAACACTGGTCAACAAGTATTTTTCATCAAGCATATGTCAAGGTGTACTTAGTGTAGTTTTTAATGCTGATTTCAAATATACAATTAGTTTTTTGACATCACGTACAGTTTTCAAGATGAGAAAGTTTTTTGGTTTTAGCTCATGCATTATATAGAAATTCCAATTAATGACGTGTATGCATGTATTTCATTTACATCGTGGAAACATACCTTTAAAATAAACTACATATTATTCATTGCTGCATAGTTCAGATGCAATATTTTAACATCATCTAAATTAACCAATAAGTTTTGTCTGATGAAATAGGTATTTTTCAACATCTCAAATTCAATATAAGTATAACCGTTTGTATCTATTTCCTTACTTGTTTTACAGTGTTACAATGTCAAGACAGTGTAGAAATCCTCCTGATGTGTTTTTGTTATGTCTATGGACAATTTATTGTGAAAGCTCAAAACGTACAATAATACCAGAGATCAAGAAGATTTATAAGCTATAGATTTTTTTTTTTAAAAAGCTGTACTTCTCCATAATGGTAATTTGAAGCCCTCCATTCTATTGCACACTCCATTCATCTTCACGAATCATATGAGAATATGGAACTTTTACTTCATGCCATTGCCTATGAAAGAAACTCATGGAAAATATGTGGAGATTTAAAAGTCATTGGAATGTTAATGGGAATGCAGTCAGGTTTCACAAAGTACTGTTGTTTCTTGTGTCTATGGGATAGTCGGGCAACTGACAGACATTATTCGGAATCAAACCGGCGGACAAGAACATCATACCAGCCAGGACTGTCTAGCGTCAAGAATACACCTCTTGTAGATCCATGTAATGTCCTATTGCCTCCTTTGCACATAAAGCTTGGACTGATGAAACAGTTTGTAAAGACAGTAGGGAAGAGAAATGCCAGAGGGTTTTAGTATATTGTAGAAAAGTTTCCCAAAATCACACAGGCGAAGTTGAAAGAGGGTATCTTTGTTGGACCCCAAATTATAGTAGTACTCAAAGATGTCAACTTCAAGACAACACTGGATGAACTGGAACTGCCTGCCTGGAATGCTTTCAATTGGATTTGTGAGAATTTCTTGGGCAACAAGAAGGCAATGGACTACAAGGATGGCATCAAGAATCTTCTGAAATGTTACTCTGCAATGGGTTGTCGCATGTCACTGAAAGTTCACTTCTTGGATTCCCATCTTGATTTCTTCGCAGATAACCTTGGAGCAGTGTCTGATGAACATGGTGAAAGATTTCACCAGGACATTAGTGCTATGGAGAAACGGTACCAAGGCTTCTGGAATGACAGTATGCTGGCTGACTACTGCTGGACACTTTACCGTGATCAACCAGATCAGAAACACCACAGGAAATCCAAATCACAATGTTTCTAACTCTGTTGTTCTAACTTTGTCTGTTTTGTCTGATCCATTTTTTGTGTATTCACTCTTTGTAGAATGATAGTGATGATTTTTAACTCAATAAACTCATTTACTTTCTAAAAATAACATGTCCTTATTTATTACGTTAATGATTTCATATATACAAATATGTAAATATTTGCATGTATCTACTAAAAAACTGATACATGCTGTATACAAATGGAGTGAAATTTTGAAATCAGCATGAAAAATTAGTCTAAAAAAGTTGGTTTGCATTCATAATGAGTATAATACATTTAATTTTGTTGACCAGTGTAGTTGAACTTCATAATTTGCCTATTTAAATATTTAACTCTTTAGCCACCTTATTGAGAGAGCTAACTTTAAAAAAGTTATCTTAAAAAGATAAATATTAAAGGAAAAAATGTGATAGTGCTAAGAATGCTGGCATTTTATTTCTTATGATCTGGAAATTAAGGCCATAAATAGTAAGAGTATTTTTTTTAATGCCATTTCTGTAAATGATGTTAATGTTTTTGAACATGTGAGCTTAACATGTAAATTAGGATGTGGTATTAGACTAATTTATAGAAACCTCTGAGATGTGGATTTAGAAGAGAATTAGTTGGACAAAGTGGAAAAGTAATGGAGACGTCAAACTAGATATTAATATTTGTATGTTTAAACTGTTCTGAAATTTTATTTTGATGATTAATATAAAAATAAACTGTAGTTGATTGTATCGTGGCATGTTGATAAATGACTAAAGGTATTGGACTTTATTGAAAGTTCATTTTCAGTTGTTAGTTTTCAAAATTTAAACATTATTTGTTTTTCATTTATAATGAAAAAGAATGTAATTTATAAAATGGAATAGCTTAGTAATATTTTCATAAAAAAAAATGATACAAAAAGTCTGGAAGTTCTCAAACCAATGGCATTTATGCCATAGTGGTAGTCTTTCTGTTACATAGAAAGGAAGGAATTAAATTGTGCCAAACTACTACGTAATTTTACAGTATTTTTCTTGCTTTTTCTTTTGTTTTTAATTGTTATTATTTTTTATATATTTAAGAAATTAATTCAATTTTGTTTCAAATGCTGTTCTTCTTACTGTTTTTTTTTCTTTGTAAATTGAAAACCAGATATCTATCTCTTTGCTTATGTGTACAAATGCAAGATAGAAAAATGCTGCATGTAAATAGAAATTACATTTATTTAAAAATAAACAAAAACATTAATTTAACAAAGACCCTAGACATTAGCCAAAATTATGCATAAAGGAAATGAAGGAACCTTTGAATCCTTAGAAATAACATTTTTTAGCTTGCTTTTGAAACCATGGTAGTTCAATTCTGGAAACACTCCACCTTATTTCTTTTATTTATCATTTTAATGCTTTTAATAACTCAAGTCCCAAGTTATTAGAAGAGTTAATGCCCTTCTTTATAGTACATCCAAATGTATTTGTTTATTTGGTCAAACTTAACATGTATACAGGGTGTACTAAAAAGATTTATACATCTTTTTCTGTAGCTTATTCAGCAGACTTATTACTAGATAGAATTTTTACTTTATACGGCAAATACCTCAAATGTGATACACTATAAAAGGTGTTCAACGTGGGTACCATTTGCATGCATCCACAGAGGCAGGTCTATTCACCATAGCCAGTTTTCCATGAAAAAAGCAAGCCTTTTAGCCACAGGCCAGTGTGTTGTGAGAGTCACTATGCATGATACATTTAGTGAGCCAGTACCTAGCAATGCTTCTGGAATCACTCTACAAATAGCTGAAATATATTTGAATTTAAATAAACAAACTGACTATTTTATTTTATTTTAAAATTAATTTTACACAAATTTAAATTTAAAAATGTTATTCTATAACTGTAATTGTTTGCTAATCCTAAAAGATATGTTATAATGTTCCTGCTGCCCATGATGCACTTTACGGAGGTCATCTATGACTTTTTATATTGTAGGGAATATCATTTCCAATTTGGGCTGTATCCTTCAATGTGCAGCCTATGCATGGTTGTTGGTCTTATTGTTGTTGAGGACCCTGTTGTACAATGACCACATTTCTGGAGGAAACGTTGTTAGATGTCTTCCATTTACTCAGTGACCTGGGTGGCCTACATAATCTTCAAACTAAGCAAGCACCGGCTGAAGCTTTTTTGGAAGTTCTTGCAATAAAGGCAAATATGATGCATACAGTAGTAGGAAACACACTGAGGAAATATTGAATAGGTTAGCACAACAAAAAAAATCCAAATTTCAACCAATTGAAATTTTCTACCAATAATGGACATTGGTGCCAAAAACCTCAGTATTTGCTGTTAAACAGCTCATAGTGAATTGTCTTTGTGGCAAACAAATCATGGCAAATAGTCCTGTTCCCCTCAGAAATGCACATTTCTACAGGAATAGCTGTTGTAGCATCAACAATTCTTTGTTTGAGTTTATGGATGGTAATTGGTTTAGTGGTATACACGTCTTTCAAAATACCTGCATGAAAAACTCTGGTGATGAGATCTGGATTGCATGGCAAGATTCATAACTGGATTGCTTTGCTTTATCCACCTCCCAGTAAAATGTTCATCCAGAAATGCCCATACATTTTTTCTATACAGCAAAAATGTGACATCTGGGTCTGCTTCGCACAGAATCATCATCTGTGAAATTCTAAATGAAACACGTCTTCACACTGAGATTGAGAAAGAAAGTGCCTTTGAAACCATATGAAAAAAAAAAATATATATATATATATATATAATATATATATAGCATATTTTATACTGAAAGTTATATAGATTGAGTCTTATAGTTGGTTCTTTGATATGAGATTGTTTATCTTTCATTTCATTTGCTTCAGATTTCCACCTCTTATTTGCCAAACAACAAACATTTGAGAGAAAGGATCTTTTCTGCTTTTGATCTTTCATGTAATTCTGCTTCCTTTTTTCATGATAAAGCATGCAAACAATTTCATATATGTGTATATAGTGCAATTCTGAAGTGTTCTTGTCTATTTTCTTGGTTTTTCTAATTTGTCTATTTTAGGATGTCAAAAAAATGATTGAGCTGTTTCCTTTAAAGTATTTGTTTTGAATTTTGCATGTTGATTGAGCTCTTTAGCACACTGTTCAGTAAATACATAGAGTCATCTTTAGTGTAACATTGCTTAAATCCACCTTTTAAGATGCTGTTGGAAAAGTTAGCAAGACCACTTATTTGTGGGTGGTGACATCATTTCATGTATCTTCCATCAGGGGTGGACTGAGCCATCGGTCAATCGGGCACTGCCCGAGGGCCCACAGCTGCAAGAGATTCCCATATAAATTCTAACTCCAATATACTCCAGATGCAGTCTGAGACAACTAATTTTTAAATTTTTTTTTGAAATTGAGACCCCCAAACCGCCCTCCCCTTATTTGGCGCTTTGTAGCCTCTGACATCAGCACTAAAGGGCCCAGTGAACAGTTATACCCGAGGGCCTATAATACTCTCAGTCCGCCCCTGTCTTCCATGGTTAGCTCAGTTTTCTCATTTGCTAGATAAACTGAATATGGAAAATTTTCTCCACTAAAGCTTTAGCATTTCTCTTCCTGGTTCTACAACTGAATGGCTTTGTGCATTGCAACAACTACCTGTGGCTGCACATTACAGAAAACCAACAAAGCTTAAGGTAATCCTCTTAAAAGATTTGTTAAAGATACTTCTTTAGGGTCAGAAAGTGCATTTGAACTAGATGTCCTCTTGTACTACCTCTTACATATATTGAGCAGGAGCAGCATTAACAGTGGCAGATATCTGAAACTAAAAATAAACAATTCTTCCTTATTTTGTTGACACCTAACCATTTTATCATTCCTGGAAAATAATGTTGAAGAATTCCAATGCTGAAGCACCTGAAGTTATTTACGTCAGTTGTTAATTAACCTGAATTGAAATCAGCTGGTTGGTATAATAAAATGGTATTTAAAACTGAACAAGTTTTTCTATACGTGTGTTTGTGCTCAAAGTCTTATTAAACTACTTTAGTGTATTATGGATTTTTGTTGTCTGTTTTTGTTTTTGCCACGTGTTTTGGAGGTTTCTTTTCTATTTTTCCCTGCAGTTCTTTGGTTCATACCTTTGTATATTATGTCTCTGAATTTCCATGGTTTCGCTGAAAGACTTTAAAGTTATGAGTCCTGCTTAAGAATTTGACTGAAAGATTATGATACTGTACTATGTTACAAGTTTACCACCACAACTATAACATGCACAGGTATTTTTCCAAAATGGAAAAAAAAAATTTTGTTTTAGAATTGTTCCCTTTTCATCTAAATATTACTTAATTTGTTATTTTCTGTTCTGAGGAGCTTAGCATTTGAAATTTTACTTTGGGCTTAGTACACGTATTTGTATTCTTAATTTCCCCTGATTTTATTCTAGTTGGTAGATTCACTGGGGCTCTAAGTTTTGAATGCACTCAAATGCTTCAGTGCTTCTGATGCTCTCATTATTTTTAAACTTCAGTGTATAATAATGCCTTTGTGGAAAACTAGTTCTTTATACTATTTTATTTCATAATTGGATTGCACATACACGCATTAATCCTGTTTGCGCCAAACTTAATATTGCCTTGGAAACGCCTCTTGCATGTTTTTCTCTCTCCAACACGCGCATGCATTGCCACTCCGCATAAAATATTGTCTCCTAATCTTCACTCATTCTTGTGATGGCTGCCTTTGAGGGTCTTTTTCATTCTAAACACCTGTAATATCTTCTGAGCTGGTTATTCCTTGAATTAGAGTGTTGTGACTTATGACAGTGTCATCTACAAGTTTTCAATTTTTTACTAAGCATGGAGTATAGCACTGCAATCTAACTGAAAGTGGTATACACACAAACTACTTCTGATTGTGCATATCACAGACAGATAATGACACAAAAAACAGCAAGCTGTCTTCCATGCATTTCTCAGTCTCTGTGAAAGCTTGGGAATTTTTTATGACAAATCAAATTATGAAATTGGCCAATTTTTTTTTTCTTTTCAAAATGCAATTAAAACATTGTTTGCATCTTTTTAAAAAAAAAATGCATGACTAATTACTGATACATGATAATTATATTGTGTGAACTTCTTATTTAGCTGCTTTTTTTTAATCACATTTTTTAAATATAATTTTCTTAAATTTTTCATCATTGTTCTTAATTGTAACAGAAAAAGAAATTGGTAACAGAGGGAACCTTTTGAAAACTAACTTTGAGAGAGCTGCATAGCTACAATTTAATGTGTTTTGAAGAAAGCCACTGCCTATTCATATTTGCTCAGAAAAGTCTGAATAAAACTAAGAACATCTCTGATTGGAAATCAGTGGTGTAGCATCATCTTTTAGAAGGTTTGCAGGTCTTCTTGTTATAAAGTATCTTTGATGTTTTATGATTGATAAAGCTCCAGCAGATGAGGAGAAGATTGGGGATTCAGAACATAAATCTACTGGGTTGGTGCTGATAAGGTTGGGAGTTGGAATTTACTTTATGCTCATCAGTGTCAGTGTTCTTGGCCATGTCAGCCTGCCAGATTCATCATTATAGCAGCCAGTCTTTGGAAAAGCTGATCTTTCAGTGCTTTTGAAGAAAAGAGTCGGGTGAAACTATTGAAGGGTAGTTGTTGAAAAATTCCCTGGTTGGTTGTTGGTTTTTTTTTTTTTTTTTTGTTTTTGTTTTATCTTAGTTGCACAAACTTTTAAATCCCACTAGGTAAGGCTTCAAACAAGGTGTGAAAGCTTTGCAGCACATTTACAGCGAAACTACTAATCTCATTAAAGCTGAAAGTTTGTTGTTGTTGTCTTTTTTTTTTTTACACATTTATTTCTTAAATATTTTTAAAGACTTGCACCCAACTTTAGCAAAGGCAGCCTGTTAGAAAATGTTTCCAGAAAATTGACATTGTGATGCTCAGTGGACTATCGAAAGTCACGTGTTCTTGTTGGTTGCTTGCTCTGAACTATGCCAAATTCATTGAAAATCTCTGGGTTTTGTCACCTGAATACTTCCAAAATATTATATGTAATAAACAAAAAAAAGAAAAGCATCTTCTTTCATTTACGTTTAGCTTTCACAAGTTTTAGTAGCATAGTCTGTATATTTTTCAGGTGTGCTACTGGAATCCCTACAAGCTGCCATCTTTCTTCTAGCTTACTGCATTTCCAATAAGGTGGCATAAATAGATAAATGCCAAAAATTTATTTCATTGCTATGAGGAGGCGGAAAACGTTTTTTAATCATTGAAGGTAATGCCTGTTAATTTGATTTTTAAATTGCTTTTCGTTATCATTATCAACATTTATTACTGAGAGAAAGAATTAAGTTAATGGTGATGTTGTCTATAGAAACTAGACAGTTAGCTCAGGTTTTTCAACATCTTGTTGGTAGGAATAATTACAGAAACTGCTTTTTGGACATCTTTTGCTGTTGACATTAGGTTGTAGTTGTGAGCAAGGCTTTTGACAGGTAAGGATGATATATTGCAGCATATGTTTTTCAGTAGGCATTTCAAGATCAACTCCAGAACTACTTGAAACTATCCAAAAATTGTGCATATTATGACTAAAAGTTTGGAAGTAAACAAACACATTCAAAGAGGAAAAATGTAAGTTATGCTTGTTATTTTGGTATTATAAGTCTAAGTATAAAAAAAAACACAAATGCATATAGTATGCTTATACCAAACTATTTTTATCAAAAGGGCCACCTTTTGAATCTTTATGTAACTTTTAAAGTTTGGCACTTAATTTTTCAAATAGACTGGTTATTGAGTTCCAAGAAGTGTTGAGCATTGCCATAACAGTAGTGCCTTGTGTGTCATCATTTGTGCCACTCTTTCTGTCAAAAAGGTGATGGATCTGGAAATTGTGCTTGTTTAACCATTTTTTAGGAGAATTATCTTCACATCCCATACATTTTGTACAATTTAAATAAATTCATAGGTTCAGTGAACTCTTTACCACTGAAAGCATCATATTTTGTTGGAAGATATTTCTATAACCATTGCACACTGTTTTAGTAATTTTTTCAGAAAACAACAAATTTATTTATTCTAAAAACATCCTTAAGCCACTATGCTGTCATCTCCACATTTCATAGTAAAAAAATGGCACTAGTAACAGGGACAGTCTCCAACTTATCAATTATCAAAAACTTTGCATTTAAAAAGTTGACAAGAAAGAAAAAAGGAATAGGAAGAGAAACAACCACCCACTCGGCAGGGCTTCGCTCTCGCGGCGGGCGCGCCGCGCGGCGCCAGCTCGCGCTCCGCTCTCTCGCTCCTCGCATCTCGCTCTCTCTCTCAAGGAGCGAGAGCTCCAGAGCTCAGCGAGCTCGGGCGCGCAGCTCGAGCGCCATCGGCTCGTCGCCAGCGAGCGCCTCTCGCCCAGCAGGCGGCTCGCGCAGCGGCGCTCTGAGAGAGCTCGACCAGAGCGCCTCGCGCGAGACCAGCGCTCCAGGCTGCGCGCGATCCAGGCCAGAGCCGCCGAGAGCGCACAGTTAGAGAGAGGCGGCGCGATCAAGCTCTCTCTCTAGCCAGCGCGCGCTCGGCTATCTCGCGCGCGCTGCTCTCTACTCGCTCGTCGCTAGATCCAGTCTGCTCTCTCTTCATCGCGAGCTAGGAGACAGCCTCGCTCTCTCCTCTCTCATCTCTCTCTTCTTCACTCTCTCTCTCACCTCTCTCCTTTTCTCATCTCTCTCTCTCTCCCATCTCTCTTCTCTCTCTCCCTCCTCTCTCTCTCATCTCTCTCTCTCTCTCTCCCTCTCTCTCTCTCCATCTCTCTCCCTCTCTCTCTCTTCTCTCTCTCTTCTTACATCTCTCTCAAATAAAGTCAGCAGGAAGTCTGATGTTTATGAAATCCATTTTATACTAATAGTACAGTTTTGGGGGTTAAGCCATTTTTAATAAGGTCAAACGTTTTTTAATGAAACTCTCTTTTAGCAAAGCAGACTTAATCACATCATCTTTTCTTGGTTATTTATACATACTGAGGCTGGTTAATGTGATGTGAAAAAAATAATCTGTTTGTCATTTGTTTAGAATACATTTTAAAAATGTCTGATTTTTTAATAATTTATTGAATAACATTATTTAACCCCAAAATATATATATATATATTTTTTAAAATTTAATAATTTATATTTGTGAAACTTTGCTTCACTTTAATGAAATAATTTAGGAAATACTTCCAAATAAAAAAATCTTTAAAAAAACAAAAGAAAGCAGAAATTATGATAGTAAAATGAATGAACTTTAATATAGTGCAAAGGTTACAAACAAATTATCTTAAGAGAGTTCAGAGCAGATACACCTTTATAAGATGTCTGGCCATACTATTTATTGTATATTGGTCACATGTCACTGCTTTACAAAAGAAGAAAGTTAGCACATCAGAAGTTTAGAAAAGATAAAAGTTGCTCACGTGAAACTTCTTTCTTCCATGCACCAAAAGACATTTATTTCACAATTACATGGATGTAGTTTGGTAGGGTTTAAGCACTTGATCATAAATAAAGCTTATTATCTCTTCTTTATTTGATGGGAATGGGTTAATGCTTTATGTTTTTCCTTAAAAGGAACTGTCTAAACTTTTTGTTTTCATGTTCACGCTGTGGATTATGCTAGAGAACTAGGACAAAGATTCTTGACATTTGACATTTCATGCATATATATTGAATAGATAGCAACTGCAACATCTGGTTTAACGATTGATAAGTATCTCTTTAATGGTTTTATTATAATTGGTTTTAAATGAGTGACTTTCTTAGTTATGTTGACAATGACGTTTTGCTTTACACGCTTGTAAATATCAACAACAAAAGCCAACCTTTCAAATACTGTTCTTGCAAGTTCGATTTAATCTTCCGTATTACTTTAGCTTCTCTTTCTTACCTGATCTCCTGTCTAGTACAATGGTATTTTACTGGTTCAGAGAATGATGGGATATTAGCCCTGTTAGCCCATTTTGGCCAATGGCTGTTTTTAAGATCGTAATCTTTTTGTGTTCTCTCATCACTGTTGAGTTCTTTAGAAAAAGAACCTATCAGGTTTCATTAGATTAAAAGTGAAAGTGAGAGAAAACTGGTGCCCAGAGGAAATTTAGAACAGTAGTCCAAACCCAATATTGAATATTAAACTGTGGCTGCTGTTATGGCAAGTGTTATACTACTAACCTGTCACCTAATAATAATTTTTTAATTACTATTTACTTTTAATTTTGGCATTTTATGCATTAGATTTTGCTCTATTATTTCTTTCTTAAATATTGAACTGTATATAATTTCTTTGAGTTAATTTCAGATATTTGTTTTGTAATATTGTTCTGACAGTCTTTTGGTTGTTAAACAGGTGAATTATTTGTATAAAAAAACAACAACAAACAAATACAGGTTATAAGGTCAGCATTTGTTTGTATGAATTAATATTAGACTGAAAAAATTGCAGTCTTTGTTTTAGAACCATGTAATGATGGGAGTTAATTGCTTCATAGAAAGAGTTAACGTCACATGGTTTCAAGTCTTGACTACATAATCTGCCATTAAACAAGTGAGTTAAATGGGATGAGGATGAACGTTTTCTGATGTTTGCCAAGAAAATGTGGTAGGTTACTACTCTGTCAGCTTCTAGGTAATGGGTATTTCAGAAATAAGACTTCAAACCATGGAGGGATAGTGTGAAGACAATTGATCATCTATTTACTTGTGTGAGGAAATTAATTCTTTAATCTGCTGATGTTTTAGCATAGTCTTATTTGATCATATTCAAGCATTTTGCATGGAAAAGAAACCATTGGCAGCTTTTTTTTTTTCTTTTATAAAAGAATCAGGTTCTTGTAAAAAGAAATAATGGCATACAACTTCCAGAAAGTTGGGTTTTTTTTTAAAAAAAAATAATTACATATTGATTTGACTCTTGTTTTTTTCCTTATTTATAAAATTTACTGAGATATCACACCAGGTGCCAAAATTGGTATTGGACATAGCATTCTTCCAATTTCTTTATCATCTTTAGAAAAGATAAGCAGTTCAGCAGCAGAGTTTGTTTTGTTTTTTTTGGCTTCACATTTTCATTATGTTAAAGGTGCTTGGTGAAGTTGTTTGCAATTGCCAGAGGATTTTTCTGATAAATACCTAATACTGCTACTTCATAACAGATCATTGAAACTGTGGCTTCAGTCAGTAATTAACTTGGTATTATTGCTTGAGAAAATAATTTCTCCAAAGACAGGACTCTATCTGTAAATGGCAGCCTTATTGAATTTACAATTTGTTGGAGTAAACTAGTGATAGGCGGCTTATTATTGTTATCATTATCATCATTTTAGTCTTGTTTATCAGTTTTATTACATTATCATCAGTCTTTGTGTGTGTGTGTGTAACACTAGATAGGACCAGCTAAGACTAGAACAGTTGCTCTGATGCATCTTAATAGCTCCATTAATTTAATCACATACCGTTACCCCTATTAGAGGCACAGTAACTGTTTGCACAAAAAATCAGGAAAAGCGCACTTTAAATAATGTAAGTTTTCTCTCTCTCTCTCTCATCAATTTTCCCAGTCAAAAGATATAGCAAGAAACTAAGTGTCTTCAGGTACCCAGTTTGACTGGTGCACATTTCATTATGTGAATAAGTTTATGGAAGTGCTACTAAATGAGATTCCTCATGCACAAAATAGAAAATATGTCATTCACTTTTGGACTGCTTTGCAACAGCCAAGTCATCAGTAGCTGCTGATATCATTTGTGTTTCCCTATTAATCTACATATTCCTTATGTCCATGCTGGACCTTTGGTGTATGTACAGATTTAAAAATTACAAGTACAAACATTTCGTCCAATCATCTCTTTCAGAATGATTTCTATGCCTAAAATATATGAACATTATTAAAATTTAAAATGATGGCAAACAGATTTGAAGCACTAATTATTCTTTTACTTTAGTGAATAAAAAATTGGAAGAGTCAGTGTTAAGTAACTATTACAACTATTTGTTGTTTGATAATTATAATATAAAATTACTGGTTCATGCTAAAGTTTTTTTTGTGGAATTTTGAAAGGATTTCCCTGAGTTAGCTTTAATACAAATAAAAGTTAGAACACAAGATCTTAGTAAGAACTAATGGACTAACTTAATCAGTGGTGAACTATAAATAATATATTTGTTTACAATTAATACTTTAAAGTCAGGAGTTCTTAGAATATACAGTGTTTGTGAAACCCAATTATTATTTTTAGTAGTAAATAAGCATCAGACACATCGGTCACTCGTTGGATGGTCAGTAATTTTTTTGTCAATGATGACAATCTGAATTGAGAATATAGATGAACCTTCTGAAATAAAATTTTTAATGTGAAATCTGAGTACAGTGGATGAGCAGTCTGTCTTTGTTGAATGATGTTTCCTCTGAATGGTGATTATTACTGGCAAGAAATTGTGGGCAGATCAAGTTTCAACTATATGGCTATGTAAAGTTTGTCAGCATAATAATTCATAGTAGTGGATGCTTGTTTGGGATTTCTATTGAACTCTCATTACAATGAAAAATGAGCATCACAAAAAATTGAACACTTAAATGGTTATATTGCCAAAGATGATGAGCACTGAAGCCACGACCAGCTGGTGTTTCGTGGAGTAAGCCACTCGTGGCAGGTAGCAGAAATTTTGATAAATGGGGTTTCGTCTGATAAAATCCACAAAAGTAGAGAATTGCAAGGCACCCCATACCTTATTTTATGAATAGTAAAGGAGATACATGTTTGCAGGTGTAACAGGTAAAATATTCTGTTGTTGAATTTCACACACACAACCTGTCATAAAGAATGGATTGCACTGGTAAAAGACAGCATTTTCATTGGAATTATTCCCAGATGCTGAATTGTATTGTTTTGGGGTTATCCTAATCTCTTTAAACAAAAACTGTCATTGGTGCTTTGGACATACTAGGCAAACAGAGTTATTACAGAAACCGCCCTTGTCTTCTGGCTTGGTTGAAAGAATGCTTTTCAAGAGTAAAGGTAGGCTATAACACAAAACAATTGCCATCAGAGGCATCAGAAAAAATAAATCACTTGTGGCAAGAGGTGATTGCCCCTGTTACCAAGAAAAATACATTTTCTGGGCTGAAACATTGCTGATACATTGGTTTTGTGGCATTCAGTTTTGGCACAATATTTTTTAAATGATCAACTCTGTCAGTAGCAATATGTATATATTGGGTCTTCATGCTATCTATCTTTAATTTTTACATTTTAATCAGGAAACTCTCAATTTACTTAGCTCTCCTGTTTAATATGTAATTAATGAAGATAGATTGCAAGCTGCCATCTTATCAAAGATTCTGCATGCCATGGGATTTTAAAAATGCAAAACCCTATGTTCAGCTAATTAGAAGTTTCCAGGTAGCCGCAAGCAAATTGCCAGTTTTTCAGTGATATACTCCACACTGTCTGTCTTGCCCACCTTACTCAGAAACAAATTTGACTCTGTCACAAAGCAAGCACAAACAGTAAAGTACACCTGATGCTGACTCCTAACAGATATCAACCTAAAACCAGTGTGACAGCCAAACTTCCCACTATTATTAATGTTTCTTCATTTGTATATAAAGTAAGTTAGCTTTATAACTTTATAACACATTTGGTGCAATCTAATTAAAATGTTTTAAGTTCTACATTTCAAACAAAAATTCACTACTAGATGTTTGCTAGGTTATTTGTAAATCTGAGCACGTTATACAATAACAGAATAAAGAGCTTTTATTTGATGCAAAGCTTTCTTTATAGAATAGTAGAGGCTTTAATTAAAATGTCAACAGGATAAAGGATTGTTTTATATACATTAATCAATAGAATGCTTTGTCCAGCTAAGTAGAAAATTTAAACCTTTTTATTGTAAAGTTTGTAAGATTTGTTTGCATCTGTGTCAAACTACATCTATCCTTTAAATTACAACTTGCTACTACTATCTCTTAAAAGAAAACAGTATTGAACAAATTTTTGCATAACTAAATAAACTGTTGACTTCAGTTTTTTGAGAGGAATTTACCAAAGAATATTACAACAAAAAATTAATGATTGTATTAGTTATTTTAGTAGACTAATGCTTAAACATGAAACATGACAGAATTTTATGGAACTATTTATGGACAGCAAATGTTTATATTTCAACTTGAATATTTATGTGATGTTTTAAGTAATTTTACAAGGAAAAAAAACTTTATTTTAGAAACTAAACTGTTTTAAAAATCAATTTGATGAAAACTGACTTAAGAAAAAAACTTATGAAAAATGTCTTTAGGAATATAGGTTCTCATAATACATAGTTTGTTGCTGGTACCAGATCTTGCTTAAATGGGAGCATTTAAAATATTTGTCACCTTTTCTTAGCCAATCACTCATGGTTCTTAAGTCTGGGCTTATGACAAAGAAGATGAAGAAAAGAATTTGTTTAAATATATGCTGATGCTATTTTATTTTTCTCATGTTACTTAAGTTAAAGAAAAAAAATTAAATTATAGATGTGAAAGTTATAAACATTGCTCTTGATGGTTTTGTTTTTTTTTTTTAGAGATCACTCATTAAATCCAACCCCACCTTTTCTATTTCTATAATTTTATATTTCATTATATCTTATAGTAAGAATTTAAAGACATTGAAACTAATGTGAGAGAAGTGAATGCAAACTCTAATGAAAGTATACACACGCTTTATAACTTTAATTTTTTTAAAAATCACTTTAATGACTTAATGTATAATGTAAAAATAATGATATGCAAATCGAAAAAGTGGACATATGAAAACACCATCAGGTTTGTAAAAGTGTATACTGTAAGTAAAATCTAAATAAGGATATTTTTTTTTAAATGTTTTTTATGGTGTGTATTTGTGGATCTACATTCAGTTGCTGATAAAGTCACCCATAAAGACTGTCAAATACCAAAACTACAAATCTTAATTAAATATGAAAGACATTACTTACTCTGTTCTGGTAGGTAAAATAAGTTTGAAAGTCGCAACATCTCAGTATGTATGTACGTTTGATGAAGAGCCTAGCAAAGTTGTATTTTCTATACAGGAAGACCCCAAGTTACATAATACGCGACTTACGAAAACTTGGGCTTGGGTAAACAATTCCCGTAAACCCAAAATTTACGTTACCTTAGCAGAGTGCTGCTGCTGTCGCTATGCAGTCGTTTCCACAACTTACGCAGAGTTTCTGTGATGCTGTTATGTGATCTCTCTCTCTCTTGCAGCACACACACACATTCTCTCATTAGACACTATGCATAAAGCATCTCGTGCATCACTCATAGTTTTTCTTCGAAGGTTTTCGTTTTCTAGTGATTTATTCGCAGTAATTATGACTGGAAAAAGGCAAAGTGGTGGTAAAAGTGCTGAGCCAGTGCATAAACACATTATAATAGACTTATAAATGAAGATAAAGATGATAAAGAAATATGAAGGTGGACAATCTTTATCAGCCATTGCACGTGAACTAGATTTTTCGGTGTTGACAGTAAATGCAATAGTTAAAAGATGTTGTCCGAATTAAAGAACATTTGAAAGGATCTGCACCTCTAAAGTCTACAATAATAACGAAACAGCATGCTGGTGCTAACTATGAAATTGAAAAATTGCTTACCGTGTGGATGGAAGACCAGATACAAAGGTGTGTTCCATTAAGCCTTTACGCAGACATTAGTGAAAAGCAGGTGAATACTCCGAAAAGTTGTGTGGCTAGCAATGGCTGGTTTTATAGATTTAAAAATCGTGCTGGTTTTCATAACGTTAAAGTGAGTGATGATGTTAATGCAGCTGAAAAGTATCCCGATGTGTTGAAAGAAATAATTGAAAAGGGTGGTTATACGGTGAAACAAGTGTTCAATGCTGATGAAACGGGGTTATTTTGGGGAAAAAGGCCTAACCGCACATACGTTTCAGTGGAAGAGAAAACAATACCAGGGTCAAAAGCAGTGGAAGAATGACTAACACTTTTATTTGGGGGCAAATGTGGCTGGTGACTTTAGGCTTAAGCCGTTGCTTGTTTACCATTCCGAGAACCTACGGGCGTTCAAAGGGATCAGTAAGGTAATGCTTCCCTTTCATTATTGTTCAAATTCAGAAGCATGGATTTTTTTGTAAGACGTATACTGTATATTTACAAATGTATGCTAGGCGATTCTGACTTACACGAAACTTGACTTTTAATCCTTATGTAAGTCGGAGTCTTCCTGTATAATTACAGATTTAAATAACATGACTGAACATGTAGATCTGTTGCTTATTACACATTCAAATTCTTTATATTCTAATTAACAATCTAACTACTAGACTAATTAGAATGCAAACAAAAAAGCATAAGTCAAAAGTCTTTATGTCCCAGCTGTTTTTTTTTTTTTAAATTATAGAGATGAAAAAAAAACACTAAAATATAGATGTTAAAATTCACCTGTTTTACCTGGATTGCCTAAAACTTATAATTTAGAATTTTGCTGCAAAGTTTTTAAATTCTAAGTACTTTGTCATTTATGCACATTTTGGAAGTGTTTTGCTAAGGTATGAATGCTAAAACAATATATTATAGTAGACGTACTCCATCATCTTTTTGTTTTTATGTTGTATCTAATCATGTATAAAATCCACACCCTCCTTTAGACCAAAAAAGTAGAGAGTAGATCCATTGCTTAACTCTTTATAAAACGTATTAAAAAATAAGTACCTAATATTTATTCATTTCTAAAAAAAATCCAAAAGATATGATCTATATAAATGAAGATTGTGCAAACTTTATAACGTCTGGGGTTTTTTTCATGTTTGTGAAAGATTTTAACTCTTAAATTTAGAGGTGCTGCATATTTTGACTATTTAAACTTTAGATACTCTAATCACATGTCTTCAAAATTTATTTAATTATGATGCACATTTCTTCTTAGAAACGATTTTTAGCCAGAACTATCTCTGTTATAACATAAAACCTGTCGATAAAGACATAGCATGCGAAGTTGGATTTAGTTTTTCTTTTACTGACAGTTTTAATAACTACTGGTGAATTCGTGGAATAAGATTTTTGTAATGAATTAGATAAAATCTGAGTCTCAGATGCTCTTTTTTTGAGTATTGTCAAGGAATATGTAAAAAATTCAACATTCAAACATAAGAAGAATGAGTATAATGTGATATCTATCTCATATCTGATGTCTTTTGGCTGATGTATTTGAAAGTATTAGAATTGTATGTCAAAAGGCTTATAAATTAGATCTATGTCAATCTTTTACAGTATCCCTTCTCTGACCTGGAATGCTTGTTTAAAGGTAACTAAAATAAAGTTAGATCTCTGAACAGATTTTTATAGACAAAACAAAGTATAAGAGGTGGAATTTCTATTGTATAGAACAGGCATGCTGCATCTAACCCCTACATAAATATATATGTAAGGATGATACTTCGAGAGTTTTTATATCTAACGTAGATCTAATTGGTGAGAAAAAAGTATCACATCACAACCCAAGAGATGTTATAAAATTAGATGATCAAGAATATAAAGTTTTAAATATAAATCATGGCCCAATCAAAGAAAAATCTTACATTATTTACTTAGCCCAACCCTAGAGCTTTATTTGCACCTCTGTGTCAGCCACTTCCAACAGATGGATTTAGGTGAGTAGAACCACAGGGTTTAGACCATTACAAAAATAAAACCGGATTCACCAATAGGTGTGATATATGAAGTAGACATGAAATATTTTAATTAAATGCAAAACAACCATAAAGATTATCTACTATCTGTAGGAAAACATACCAAAATAAGATGATGTAAAATAAACTTGGATGTAAATCTACTATTAAAGATTTGTTAAATACTCTCTATAATCAAAGGAAACGTGTTTTACATTATAGAAATCTTGAGCTTTATTTGTCTCTAGATATGAAAATATTACTTTTAATCAGATTTTCTTGACTAAAAACTCTATATTGAGCTAAACAATAATGTGAGAACTATGTCTACAGATGATTTTGATAGGTTAATGAATAAATCTGTTTTTGGTAAAATAGTGGGAAATTTAAAAAAGCAGCTGTAAGAGTTTTCACAACCCAGAGAAACTCAAAAAGGAACGTGTTAATAGAATTTCTCAGTACTATACTAGAGATGTTGTAAAAGAAAACCTAGTTCTCTTACATATGAAAAGTAGTTATCAACTTTACTTAGGATTCTGCATTTTAGATTATTCAAAATATTTAATTGTTTTTTACCTTAATGTTATGAAATAAAATACAAAAATAATCTACATTATTTACAGATACAGATTTTCTCTGGTATCACACAAAAACAGAAGATATAAAGAGACTTTTATGACACTTCAGCTTGCTTAGTAAATCATCCTTTTAAAATATAAAGACAATTAAAAAGTTGTAGGAAAGTTGAAAGATGAGTCAGCAAAAATAACCCAACTTTGTGGACTTAGATTTTAAATGTATGCAATAGATATTTATTTTTTTAAAAATTAAAAGTACATAATGATAAAGATACCTTATTGATACAGAACAGTTACATTTAAAATAAACTCATTAAATCTGCATTGTTTTCTAATCTGGTTGAGATAAATTATATAAATATTATCTCCCTTGATAAGCTATTTAGTCTTTAATCGAGTACAACACTTTTAGTGACCTGCCAAAAGACATGGTTTTTGTTGTTGTACTCATTCATTAATGCATCTGAAATGCTTATCCAATTACTGAAATTTTTCCATATATTATTTTTAAGGTTCTATTAATACCTTCATTATATGTATAATAAAGTTCTTTTTTTCTCAAAAACTTTTTAGAAATTCTGTTAATGAATTAACTTTTCACATGTCCATAATCTATTTGGTTTTCTACTAGACTGTTTAAATAAATATCTAAATGCTTCTAAGTTTTATTTTTTAAAGGGATACGTCATTCATATTTAGAAAATGCATCTGTTACATTTAACATATATATTTATTACCATTATCTGAATTCAATGACTAGATATTATATATTGAGTAAACAAACATCTGCCTTCTAGGGTAATTTTTAACAGGTTTATGCAACTCTTCAGCTGTTAAAAAGCAGGTGTCTTCAAGTTTTTTAGGTAACCCCCCTTTTTTTAACCAGAACATGTGATGCCTAAGGTGGAACCTCCTCCAGCTATTTTGCCTTTCATTGCAGTTTTAACTAATCCTCTAATCAGTTGTTTCTCTTAAATGAGGATAACTATTAAGATCGTGAGCTAAATCTACATCAGCTTTTTTGTCTGCTTTTAATATCAGCAAAGTTGTCTGTAGAATCACTATCTGTATGTCTTAAGTCATGTTTATAGCATGCTTGCTCAACTTTACTAATAGGTTCCTCATGTCTTCGTGAAAATTCCGGATTTAATCTTAAGTCTTGTTTTGTCCATGGACCACAGCAGTTATATTTCAAGAAATATTTTTTCACCAGATTCACCATATCATTTAGTCCAAGAAAAATCAGAAAGTTTTCCTGAAGATGACTGTATATTATCTCCAGAGACAAAAGCATTTTTATATTTCCCCACAAATGTGACACATTATTATTAATATTAGTCAATTATTCTTATTCATAATCTGTTCAGTTGTTTTAATTTTACATTTTAAACAATAAATATTGAATTCAGAATTATGAGTATATTTGTTAGTTGTTTTTTTTCTTTCAGATTCTGCTTTTTGGTCATTAGAAGACTTTATTGATTCCTTAGGCAGCTCTGCTGATTCCATAGATAGCGAAATGATTCTTACAGTGATTATCAAAAAGATGCTTTTTTACCTGATGGTTTTGAGTTTTACAGAAGGAAATGACTGAAAATGAACCTGAAACTAAACAAATTAAATTAAATGAACACGAGTAAGCAGTGAATTAATTAAAAACTTTTTTTTTTCCTTACCTAGAAATATGTGTGGGGTTAATTAGTGGAGAAAGTGGATGTGGTAAAATCACACTATGTATGCATGTTATTTGATCTAGGCTTTTAAGACTATTCTAAATTGTTTTTTTTTTCTTTTTGGAAAAACCATTACATAACTTGAATATGAAAAATCGATAACACTCTCGGTTTATGGGAACCTTTAGCTAAAAACAAAACCAGACAAAAATATAATTACTGTAAAAGATATTTAGAATCATGCCACGATTTTAATATACAGTTCAGCTATTTATCACAACAAACATATTGCGCAAAATAAATTACGTTCAAGTAAAAACTATTAATGAAATACATTGCTCCCGAGCTAAGATGGAAATAAATTATTAAAAAGTCCAGCGAAAGATTAATCTAGACTAAGATAATTTAGACTACAGAGTATATGAGACAATGGACATTTTAGTGAAGATGTAAGAAATGAGTTTTACCTTCGGATCCAAATCAGTTAGTTGAAAGACTTGGCTTATTTTCAGCATCTATACAAGCTGGAGATAGTAATGTTTTTAATGAAATTAATGCAATTTTTTTAAATTAAATGTAATAGGTAAAACTAATTTTTAGGCATAAATGGTTAAAGAACTATTGCATAAGATAGCAAAACAGAACAAATCCAAAGAGTCTTATAGTTTCGTTTTATCATCAAAAAATTTAGATTCTACAAAAGAATATGAAACTACTTTGTATTAGCAGAGACTGGGGCTAGTTACAACGAAATTGACTTTTTTCAACTTTTTGGGAACATTATGCACTAAGTGGAAACCACATACTTTCCAAAATCTTAAGTTGTATTAGGGCAATCATTTTATGTAAAGCACCTTTTTGGTGTTAAGCAAAATTCAGAATTGTGATGCCTGCCATTCTGGCAAGACTTCTCCTGATGTGTGGGAAGTTTTAACAATGCAATCTTTACTGGGCCAATAAGTAGCACAACACATTTTTCGTTTTGATCACAGATTTCTTTTATTTAGTATAAACAAAGGATTTTAGGCTTTTAATTTATGCCACATGATGTGCTATTAGGATTTCAGTATACAGTTCATATCTATATTCTGATTTATATACCACTATACCACTTGGGGAAAGTACCCTTATTACTTTGGAACGACTAACCCCATCACTTATAGAAGTAGCTGTTATAATATATAGATATAGAGAATTTACATAGTTTTAAATTTAAAAAAAAAAAAAAAATGGTGCAGAAGCCAGAACTTATCTTTTGATGCTTCCAATTAACAAAATCACTTCCTTCTGATTTTTCCCAGAATTACAAGGCTGTAAGACCATGTGATAGTCATATGACTGTGTGAAAATTTTAATGTTTGTAGATTGTCATTAGTAAAATAATTCTTTCTAATAGAGGTCATGATCACAGTATATTTAGATACAAGTTTGTATGAACTCACAGATTAGCAACAAAATTCAAAGACAAATGAAAAATAACAAACATTGGAATTTACACATTAAAGAATATTACCATTAAAGCTAATACTGCTGCTCTCAAATTTATCAATGTTATTAGTTCTAAATATAAAGGTAATCTTACTGTAGAGAATAGTTTTTTTAAGATACAACTTTCTTCTGGTTATAATGAAAGTCATAATCTAGTTAATATTTTATCAGTTACTTTTATTTTTCTGTATTGTGATTTAATAAAGGGTTCATTTATTATTGTTCAATGCTTTCAAATTCTATATTCATTTTTTTTTTTCCCCATGTTTTATTTGGATATAAAATAGTTGAAAAACCGAAAATTTGTACTTTATTTACTAGTTAATGAAAATTGTATTCCAAGCATTCAAATTTTGGTTAGAGGTTGAGATGGAGATATAGTAGTCTCTGAAATGAAATTTTATTGCATTTGAGACAAGTATTTGTTTAAAGAAATTTGGATTTAGAAAAAAAAATTAAATGCTTAAGAGAAAAAAGAGGATTGGAATAAAATACATAGGGAGAGGGTTTATTAATACTCTGAATAGAATGTCTAGACGTCTTTAGTAATCCAAAAACAATAAAAGATATTGGAAATAGTGCTGACACTTTCAGTTTTAATAAAGTTAATAGATGGAAATGAAAGCACAGTGTTCATACACCAAGTAATGCAAATGGGAAGATAAAAATAACATTTGTTTAAAAAAGATATTTAAAGTTTATATTAAAAAAAACAGATCTAGGTTTTCAGATAAAATTGTTGGTGCAAAATTAAAAACTTTTAACAATAAAGTAAAAATTAAAGAATGGACATTTGCTGTATCACAAGTTAATTATCAATTTTATGTGTGTGTCTGTACCTGCATGCGCATGAGTAAGTTATGATAATGATACTGCATATTTAATTATGGATCTAAACTTAACTCATTGACCCATGGTATCACCTTTACACACCACCATTTCATGTTGTTTACTCCAAACTCACTTAAATGGACTCTAGTTTGCCATGTTGGATTTGTCGAATAATTCATAAAAGTGACATTTCAATTGGTTAAGAAAATAAGTTATGATGGCAGTGATTGGTCAGGAGTAAACAACATGAAGTGGTGACACAAAGGCAACACCACGAGTCAATGGGTTGAGAAAAAAAATTAAATTATAAATATAAAAATCCAACTAATAATGATGATGCAACAACTAAAAAGTATGTTGATCATAGTATAACAAATGTTTTAAAATGACTAGGCCAGTAAAATCTGAACAGTAAAAAAATTACAAATTTAGCTGTGGCAACAGATGCTACTAATAAAACTTATATTGATAATTTTTGGGATGAACTGGCTAGAGATGTAAGATATTTTAAATTTGGTTGTTCTGTTGGTATGGCAGGTAATATAGATATAAACCAAAAATATGTCACAGGTCTAAAATCACCATCTTATAGTGATGTAAGTCTTTATTATCATGCAGCAACTAAAAATTATGCTGATGATTTAAAATTAAGCAATGCATACCTTTCCTACTTTGAATAGTGGTACTAAATCTATTGAAAATGTGGGTTGGGAAGATTTATTAGCATAGTAGTAATATCTCTAGATAGCTCATTAGATCATGATGTGTTAAGTCATACTGGAGAAATAGAAGCCAAGACAAACTAGGTTGAAGGTTAAGTGTTTATGGACATCCTGTTGTATATCTACAACTGTTGGTCTTGTTGCAGTTCATTCTTCAAAATATACAAACAATTTTGGTTTAGTCTCAGATGGAGATTATAAATCAGTAAAAGTAATTTTAATTTCACAAAGAAGATAAGGGTGTTGTTTAATCTAATTTAATGAATGTGAGATGGCAAAGAGACTTAATCAATAATTGCAGCACAAAGTTTGAGAAGTGTTAGCACAGTTGTGTGTGTTTGAGAGAGAGGAGAGAGAGCTTCTGCATGACCTATCTTTATTTTTTGCATGTCTTCTGATTATATATCTTTATTATTTACATATTAATGTGAAAGCCCCCATATACTGACATTATTCATGAAGAAAACCCTTCATTGCAGTCTCAACAAAATCATGTATACTTTCATGTATTTGTGTCTTTTATTAGCAAAATGTTCTGTGTGCAAGTAAATCTTATCTTTTGACAAATACTTTATATGCCAATTTTAAATACTAAAACAAATTATATGGCTTACATACAGTTTCTTTGCATAACAAATTTAATTATATCCATTGGCCATAGCATGATTAATAAGAATTTGCTTTACTTTGTCCATTCATACATGCACTTCCAAATTTGAATTTGTTGTTCTTACTGTTGTTGGTTTTGTACATTTTGTGCCTTTTTTTTTTTTTTTTAACAAATGGTCTTTTGCCCCCTTACAAAAAAATTATTATTCCATTCCAGACTTTATTTGATGTCAGATGCAAACAGTAGTAATCTTGGACGTTTTTTTGGCTGGTTTTTATAGTTTCAGTAGTTTCATTTCGTCTACAGCCAAATCAATATAAAATGAATGTTAAACATTCATTATCTCCCTCTCTATCTCTCTCACATTGTTTAAACAAGACCTGAAAAAAGGGGACTCAATTTAATAAAAGGGCTGATTTTAGTGTAATTTTCTTAGACTTTCTGGCCACTGTGCAGAAACTTGTTGTTATTAACTATCTTTAACTCCAATTACTAGTTTCTGTTCAAATGTGCACATTAATGATGCCAATTATCCATCCTCTAGTTTTGTTTTCTTTTTCGTACCTTTGGGGATTGGAAATAATTGGTCAGACTTTTATTTACCTGATGATAACTACTTCAGTGGCAATGGGATGAAACTAAACAAATATTGGCCAAGTTACTATAGTTTTATTTAACTCAGGATAATTGCTTGCACTTGATAAGGTAGCAGGAAGAAATGAACTCTGATTGAGATGTTATATTCCCATATTATTTGGTAGATATCTGATAGTTCTGCATTTCTGTCTTGTTTAATTCTCTCATTATATCACTCTTTGTGGAAACAGATTTTTTTTTTTATATAGTTTTAGAGTACAGGGATCTGTTATACAGAAAATCTTCACTATCATTTTCTTTTGTTGTTTTTATTGCATTTATAGTGTTTATCCTTAGGTACGAATGCACCTAAAAATCCAGAATTCAGGTATCAAATTTGCACACAAATATGATAGTAAGAGTGACCTTTCTCTTTTTTAAAGATTGAATTTATCTATTTTACAAATGCTGTCATCTTAGATAACTTGCTTTCTGCATTTACATAAATAAACATATTTTTATTTTAAAATGCCTGAAAATTTATTTAGTTGTGCAGTTTTAAAAGATATTCCTTTATTCATAGACAGCAGTGGATATTCTTAAATTCAGAGTGTATTTGCACCATCAAAATCCTGCATATCACATGAAAAGATTAATGGTGTCATTTGCAGTGCCTTTGTGTTACTATCCATTGGGCTTCTGTTTGACAAAGAATTGTGGTTAAATTCTGTTCTGGATTACATCTCTTGAGGAAGACAGTGGCTTTATTCAATGGCTTTATTTTATTACAGTGGCTCCAATGCAGTGATAAATGGTATCATGTCAAATGCTAACAATGCTGCTGCCAAAAGTAATATTTCAAAATGTGAATTAAACCAACAAACCATCACTATGCATAGCTTGGGGAAAGTTGGAATTTTACTGATCAGATACCTATCTGGCCTCAGTTATAACCAGTTCATGGATTTTTTAAAAAAAAGGAAAGAGAAAAATTTCACTAATTTGACAACAAATTAGTTATACAATACAATCTGTTTTGGGACACTGAATATGTTATCTTACAAAGATGGTTTCTTCTGTAAAGTTTCTGCTATCCTGTCTTGTGAAGATAGGGCTAAGCCTCTTGACTTAAGCCTGTAACCTGTCTTTTAAATGTGTTGATTGGATTAGACTTTCAAGTACATAGTCTCCTTCATTTATAACTGCATTATAGCTGTCCAGTCTCTTATGATGCTTGAAAAGTTTTTAACTCTGCTTCATTGAGTTCTGAAAGCATGAATTAAATATATATATATATTTAACAGATAAAATACTTTTAGAATCCTCATTGATAAATATTAGTTTGTTGTTTTTTTTTAAAAAAAAAAAAGACAGACGCAAGTATACTGTCAGAATCCCAGTACACTTTGCAGACTGCAGTACTGAAAGGGTTGATAGCCGCTTCTGTGGCTGTGCAGTGTATCGTGGCTTGAAAATGCTGAAATTCTTTTGAAAAATGAATTTTGTTAGATGTGAAGCATTAATTGCTTATTGATTTGTGATTACCAAGAGTTTATGTTAGAGAGAAGTAGAAAACTCATCATATAAGCAAGATTGGCTCTGTTGTCTGATAGTGGTTTAATTTAAAAGATTATTAACTACCATAACAACATACATGGATGCGAATTCCTTGAATCATTTTTGAAGCTTTGAGTGGTTGTAGTCTCTAGCTTGTTGACATTTTGAACTATTTTTTTCAGTCGCAAATTCAAAGTATTAATCATTTCAAGTAGCAAAAACATAAGCTTTGTTAATATTTCTAATGTTTCGGAAACAAGATATTACTTGACAACATTGAGCTGTGTAAAATCCGTTAGTAGCTAACATGCCAGGAAAATATTTGGTGGCTTTTACTGTCAGTGAATGAGATTGGCATTAAGTGTATGATGTGAATAAAGAAAACTTTGTAATTACTTGAGTTTGAAAAATAGTGCATGTCGATAAGATTTTCAATGGATAAGGATTAAGGTTAAAACCTTTCTTTTCTTCTTTTTTTTTTCAGTTTGTGAGATTATGCATGCTATGAACATTTAATTCATTTACAACTGCATCTTCGTGCAAGAACAATACCTTCTACAACACTTTCTATGTTGTTAGAATAGAATATATGTACCGTGTTGTAGCTATAGATTTATTTTATGATATTTTTAAAAATATTAAACAGAATGTTTTTTTTTATTATTATTATCAGCCCCACCTTACCAACTGCATCCATATTTAAAATAATTCCATCCTTTGTTCCATAGTTTGAATTTTGATCATAGAGTCTCTTTATATTGGAGAATGCTGCTTTACACATGCACATTTTAAATTGATGAAAAATTGTTAGAACAAGTAAATATAGATATTGTGAAGGTAGCTTTGTTTTTGTTTCATACCGGAGAAGAAGAGATGGTTAGTTTCTGTTCATTACATTGTGTATGTTTGGCACTGATAGAAAGTATTTAGTCAGGACACATTTACTTACTACAGTATTAAATTCAAAATCTACATAATTTTATTTGGTGTAAAAGATGAATACCAACACAACCTGTTTTATTTTACCTGATGTTTCTTTCGTTGATATAGTGCTTAAATGCGTTTAAAATATTCAAATCATTGGGAAAAATATGAGTAAGAGACTGCACGAGGAGCTAAGTGTGATACGTGGTAAAGAGGGAAGAAAAAGATTACAAAGCATTCATTATGTAAGGGATTGAAGTGAAACAGAAATTATATCCTGTATTAGTGTTATTACAAAGCAAACACACTTTACTTTGGGTGTGTTAGAAAGTGTCAGAGAAAACATTCAGACAACTAAAGCTTAAATATGCACACATACACACACACACACACACATATATATATATATATCTTTGAATCATTAGTCTTAATGTTTCCATTTAAATAAAACAATTTCTGTTGTAACTGGGGAACAAACATGTCTTTGTTACTGCTATTTACAGTGGTAGTTAACCCATGGAAACACACTTGTAACGAAAACTGTTTAAGCTTGTGTTTTGGATGTTGATGTAGAGAGTAAAATCATATCAGTTATCTCAAGGTTAATGGGATGAATCCCATTCAGTGAGTCAGTGGATGTAGGGATCTTATAATAAAATGTGAGGAAAAGGAATAGCTAAATTCTACTTGGCAGTTAAACAGCTATACACTCATGCACTTTGTTGCACAAAGAAATAAAAGGATGTGAGGATTATAACAGAAGCACTTGTATCTAAGTTTTTTCCTTATACATTAAAGCAGTATCAATATACAAATTATTATAAGATTTAAAGCTAATTTCAGAATTTTCAAACTTTTATCATTATGCCATTGGGTGTGCTCATATTTGGTTAAAATGCTTTGTGTGGTGCTTGTTTTCCAGCAAAACATTTTCCTAAGCTATTTATTGCATTTGGATGCTAGTCGTCTGGTTTATGGATCATTAGTGCTTCAGATACTGGCCTAATAATGAGAATTCTAAGTGGCTTGATACCTGGGTTGTTGAAAGGGAAAAGGAAGAAGAAAAAAATGTTTATCATGGAGCAAGAGAAAATGAATGTGCGAATATTAGCCAGTGAAAATCACCTGCTTAGTGTTACTGGCCAGCTGAAAGTTATTATGGCACTCAATAGATAACTGCGTCTAGGTTTAATTTGCCTTCATTGGATGTGATTATCCTCACCTTGGGGACAGGTTTAATCGAGTAGTTGGTTTTGCAAAACTAATTTTATTCCAAATAGCAATCAGCAATTTGCAATGAAAAAGAAGAAATTAATTATCGTAAAATGATGTTTAGTAGTACACTGTTACCCCCCCTTAGGAAAAAAAAAATCTAAAATTTTCCTGGGTAATGCTGTTGCTTATGGAATTATATTCAACACTGGTACTAAGTCAACTAGAGTCTATCTATTATGTGTTAATGAAAGTATCAAGTAAATACTGAAGATAATTTCATTAATCTTATTGGGGTTTCCATCAAAACCCATTCAGCTATGGTGTCACAAATTATTTTGGGCAATGGAAGCGAGAACTTCCACTTGATTGGATGCTCTTGTGAGTTCCCTCTTGAAGGCAGCCAGTGAATGTTTCTTTTCATAGTGGCATTGCAAACATCTGTGTGCCCCACAGCAAGCAAATGTTGTAAACTCCACATGCCTGGACTTTATTTAAAATACCTAAGGGCAGAATCAGGGCCAAGTATCGTAATGAAGGTAACAGAAAAACTGTCTTCTGCCTGTTAAATTCTGTAATCATGAGGGCTGGTTAGCTTTATTTTCTATTTAAATTCATCTGAAATAAACCTAATCATTAAGCCAAGTATGACTGATACTTGTAGAAGGCAACTCATTCTAACTAGGTTATGTGTATTACAGTTATAAAATTTAAACCAACCCAGTTTATATGGATGAAGTTAATTAAAATCTTGCAAATATATACTCATTGCACACACATACACTAAGTGGTCATAAATGTGAACACCATTAAAATATCTCACATTCAGAATAAATCAGTAATTAGTGCATATGGTTACACGCATGATACCATGTGACTATTAGAAAATCCATACATGTAAAAAAATATATATGTACATATATTTTTAGAATTTTGTTACAGAAGAAATTTTTTAATGAAATATTCTTGATGCTTGAATTATTTTATTGATGATCCCACATTTATAGACACATGTAGGGGTGCCTCTGAGCAATCATGTGTGCATGTATGACTTAAACATACAAAAGTAAGTGCCTATTTGCAGGTTTAAAAATATTGGTACATTTTCATTTGCAGATCGCATCCATGAACAATTGTAGACTTTTGATATATCAAAATAACTTATCTTTTATCTTCATAACTTGTTTGATAATGTGTCACATTCAGTTAATTGATTTATCAAAATAATCAGGAATTAGGCCATTCCAAGTTGTAGAAATGTATATTTCCACAGCTAAGTCACATTAAGTGCCATTACTGATTTTATATTTGAAAGTTCAATAGATGGTTATTCTGGTGACTAGTTACAAGTGCTTTGCCACTCTGCTTTCGATCTAATCTTTACATAATTTAAAATAATTTTTAGGAGTATTTTCTTGTTAGAAGAAGAAACCTGGATCAGTAAGTTGCCTTCGAGAGGGTATGGACATATTTGAAGAATACTGTGAGTGTTGATCCTTCGTTTCTGTAAATATCTCTTGGTCTGGTCAAAAATCATGATGCTACCACCTCTATACTTTATTTTGGGAACAGTACACTAACTCAGCAAGTGCTCTCCCAGTTTGACACGGAACATACGCATATCTGACTACAACATCTTTTTTCACTCATCAGTTGTCTAGTTTGCGTTAATTTTGCCTTTGGCGTCTTAAGGCTCTACTTTATTGAAGAAGAACGCTAGGTTTATTCCTTGTTGTTTAGCTATACTATGATTTCCAACACTAAGTTGGCTAGTCCACTTGCTTGTTACCTTAACATAATATTGTGTATTAGTCATGTACCCTTGATGTTTTTTTCTATCATAATTTAACTCAGTAAGTATCTTTCTTTGTAGTGTGTAATGGAGACTTCTGTTTGATGCACTAAGTCATTTCACAGATTGTTTCTCTATTTTGAATGCTGACAGTTCTAGAAGGTTGCATACACTATTGTACAACATGATCACTGTATAATATAGTTATGCCACGGGTGAATATTTTGATGTTAAAGCAAGCAATTTATATTATTTCTCATTTTTGTAATTTTATACTTAATTTGCTTATTCGTGTTATGATAACCACTAAAATGAAATTAAAATCTGCACATAAATATGCCTTCTGCTTCCAAGTGCATGCACAAGCAAAATTCTGAACACAAATTACCTGTATTTTTTAGTTATTTTTGCATGGCTACAAAACATTATTCAGATAATTTTTTCGTACAAGTCTTTGTAATCTATTATTGAAACAGTCTCTCAATCTATTTTGTTGGCTTCAGTCAGATTTATGCCAGTGTTCTTTAGAGAGATTTTATGGTTTTTCAGTCAAACCTAAATCTATATTTGTTTCTTTACTGGATGCAAAAATATGTTATGGTTTCAGTAACCAGAATATAAAGTTAAATCCATTAAATGCACTCTGTTGTATGTTGTAGATCTTTAGGAATTTTGGGACTTTTGTAAAAAAGTTAATGCTAAAAGCTAAAGGTCAAGGCTTTATGAATATAGGAATTAGAAGCATGTTTTAGTAGTATGGTCTAAACAACTTTGTGTGTAATTAGATAAGTATTAAGGTGCTGGTGAATCCTGGCTCTGCTTTGATTATTTTAAAAATAAATGGCACTGTCAAGGTATGAAATTTCATGGCTAAAACAACATGTCACTATTTATATCTCTAGATTTTGTTTTCTGCTAATATTAAATGGGTGTTTTCAGACTTGAATAACATTTTGACATTTGGAAAATAGATTTTAAAAAAAAAACTATTAACAGTAGTAGCATTGAATTGTTGATGCAAAACTAGTTACCAATAATTTCTTCAGATCCGTTTTCAAACAACTTGAGGAATGAAAAGGGAGTTAAATTTTAAACTTCAAAATATGCACAGTATTATTTCCTAAATCTCTGACTGCAACTGAATTTGAATTATGGTATTACAAATAAAAATATTTTAGGAATTTTATTTGGCTAAAAAGACAGAGATTAAGGCAAACAGATTTGGTTTTAATTAGGTCCATACTCAATTTTTAATGAGACTTCTGAAGAAAACTTGACGTTATCACCAGGCAGCTGAAATAAATGAAATACTTCAAATTTGTAAATAAAAATGGATGTATATGCAAGAAAGAAAAAAAAAAAAGAAATATCAATTTAATTAAATCATGTCATGTGTTGAAACCTTTTGTTTTATAAAAAAAGTAAATTTAACCAAATACAAAGTAAACAAATAGTTATTTAGTGACAAATCACATTATGCTAGTCATTTTTTTTACCTTTAATTTTTAAAATGCTATATATTTTTAATGTTAAGAACTTACTGTGAGTAATTTGAAAAATTTACTGTCAAAGCTACTAAGTAAATTAATGCAACGCAATTGTTAGTTTCTTAATTATCAGCAGTCATGTAGTCATTGTTTTAATGATGTTACATAAGTAAATGCTATACCTGTAGCTACACTTAATGGCAATTTTGAAAATGTGATACCTGCATGTTGAACATAAGTAGTTTATCTCTTGTACAACACTACATGTTCGGTGAGCTGGAAGTATTACATTACACATCTAGATGGGTATGTTTAGAATTACTTTTCTGATTTTATACTTTGCTAAATAAAAAAAAATATTACTCTGATTTGGATGCCTATAGTTTGTCGAGAAATCAAGCAGCTGATCAACCATTATTATAAGCATTATAGTCCTATATTTCAGAATGAAAGTGTTTTCTTTAGTCATAGAGGAAGCAGGTTAGTCATTCCTGTGGGTGGTGAATGATGGAGTACATGATGTACCAACCTGCCACAACCGAGTGCCTGAATTTGATCCCTGTTAGAGAATAACCTGGTTTGGCAAACATCCCAAAGCATGTTGTCAATTTTTTTTTTTTTTATTTTTGCTCTTCTGTATTAGTATATTGGCAGCGGTTTCTTCTTACAGTTAAGCAAAGGAGCTGTAGTGGGGGGGGGGTGCATTCACTCCTGAGGACAAGTGGCAGGACTCGTGAGGTGCTGCAACTAATGATGATCATGAAAGAAAAAAAAACAACAACCAAGAATTAGATAATAGTATGCCGCCTTAGTAGTTAAGATAAATAATTAAAAGTAGGTGGGTAAAATAACAATACTCTATTGTGTGTGTGTATACATTCTCTGGTAACCCACCTGTGGACTCAACAACATATGTCCAATGTTTTAATGGTTACTATAGCACCAAAAAAAAAAAAACAGTGGCCTTATCTGGGGTTTGCTTCTTTCTTTTTTTTTTCCCTAAAGGGCACCAAATTGTCTACCATGTGCTGACAATTTGGCTGGCATCCCATTGGCTTGGCTATCGATTCTTTTTAGGATGCAATAATTCCAAATGGATATAAACAAATTACTATACAAATTATTCCAGGATGATGACCAGGACCCCACTCAACCACCACAACTTTTCTTATTTTACATCTTTTGATGTGGTGATTTTCTCATTTTCGGTAATTTTCTCAAGCCAATATAGCCTTGTTGCTGCCACTAATTATTCATAGCCACAGCTGAGTTTAGATAAAGTTTTATTGCAAATTTTCTGGGTGGCAGGATATGGTTTAGCACGTTGTGCCATTTTGGGGTTTTTTTCCCAAGGTCCCTGGAGTCTTACATAATTTCCAAAGATCCTTGCTGAAACCAATAGCTTGCTAACATGATTTGGCCATTTATGTCTCGTTTGTTTGTTCTATTTTTTTATAGATCCCCCCCTTTACGGTTATTAAAAAATCAGAATTAGTTTGTTCAAATTAGGCAGAAAGGAGAAAATATAAAGATAAAAAATAAAATTGTGCTATTTATTGCATGCGTAAGTTACTTGAAAGAGATTGAACATACATAGATGATTCTCCAGTACTGTCTAACTATAGACTAACTTAAACAGCAAATTCAGAAGAATAGATAAATCTGAATAATGAATGTCTCTTCCTCCCCCTAATCTGTTTAAGGATGATGACTGAGGTGCATTTGATAAGTTGAATAATTTTGAGAGATGGTGTTGTGCAGTATTTGGTGGCCTGATTTCTTGAAGTGAAATTTTGGCATGGCTGACTCCCTGGAGTTTGAAGTTAGTTGATAAATGCACATCTTTCTGTAATTTTCTCGAGAAAACATTACTCCAGTGGAAGTATGTTCAAACTTTATTGAACAAGTTACTTTTTTCAGATATTAATTATATGTGCATGTGTGAATATGCAACAGAAAACCAATGGACTGTACATAATGAGTGGTATCCCAAGAATTGCAACATTTTAAAAATCTGTGAATTATAGTTACACAATTCTAAACTTATCTCACTGTATAAAGATATGAATAGCCATTTATTTTCTGTTATCATGTAATATTGGATGCATGGTTTAAAATATGCAAATCATGTCCACCTTATTATTTTTGGAATATCATGCCATTTTTCAATATTAGTTGGCTTTTTCACCAAGAACTGTTTACTGGTAAAGACTGCATGTTTACACAGTAAACCATGATGTCATGGAAGTTCGTGGTCTAGCTGGAAAGTACTTTGCAACTTTTAATATTTTTTCTTAGTAAATGATATTTAAATTGAAAACTAGTAATTCATTTTTATGTAAATTGAAAGTAGCACTAATTTTAATGTTTGCTTCATTCATGTTTTGCTTGCTTGGCTATAATCTGTAAATCTGTTTCCTCTATCTGTTCTGCACTGTCCATTTTCTCTATCACTGCATTCACGATGATTTTTCACAAGAGCACTACTGCTTCCAAGAATTTGATGTCACAAGTGTTGTTTGAATAATGTAGATTTTTGAAATCTCTTTGGTGTCTTAATTGCAAAAAAGGTGTGTGTGAGAGAGAGAGAGAGAAAACTTCTGAAGTTCTAATAATATATGTTTGAGAGATACAGTATTTGCCTCTTCATGGCTGCCTATGCTGCCAAGTTATGTATTTATCATTACAAGTTGAAATAACTAAAACAAGTGAAATTTTAACCCTTTCCCTGCCAAGGTTTTTGACTTCATTTCCATTAGCAGATTCACTCCTCCATTTACAGATGATTTGGAATTTCCCCAAGGGCATTTGCCAATGCTTAATCTAACAATATCCATTGCTGCTGACCAGCCATCTATCAAATGTTAGAAAAACTACATTACATTGGTGATCTCCATCTTTGGCAATCATTGGGATGTGATCATTGATTGGAGATCTCTGACTTTGGCAGGAAAAGAGTTAAGTAACTCCTCAACAGTAATTATAATTTTAGAAATAGTAATTAACAAAAATATGATGATTCCAAATTATTTTTCATTTCATGAGGTGATAAGGACCAAATTACATATTCTCTTGCTTCATAAAAGTTCTTTGATATAGTGCTGGTAGACACTGTGTGTTTCAGAGAATATGGTACTTAATCATGATTCAACTAGATAAATCTCCATCTTAGTCTGAGAATTCAATCTTTTCTCATTTTCCTGAAATAGCAGATGTTTGACTCACTAGGAGTCGAGGCCTAGGTCTCTGAATGAATGTTTAATTTTAATGTCCGATGTCACCTTCTGCATTGGTATTGGATAAACACGCACACATGAAATATACATACAAACATACGCTCACCTTACATAATCAAATTTAGATAAGATAAATAAAGACTGGAGAGGATACAAAAGTGTTTCACTCAAATGATGGTATATAGTCGGTTTTTGTTTTTTTTTTTTTCGGAGACTTTATTTTAGCTAGATAAAGCACTGGCACTACATGAGATCACTGGATACAAGCAGTAGAATCAACAAAATTTTTCAAATGCTTGCTGGCTTTCTTTATTTATTTTTTTTCCTCTGCCATCATAAATGTGTGGAATACCTTATCTAGTGAAATTGTTGAATCTTTGCTCGAAACGATTCACAAATCTGGAAAGCGTGAAATTTTTAATGCAAGTTCTCAATATGAAAGTATAAAATTCTTGCGTGCCTGACTTATTGGATATATTTATGGAAGCCAGTATAAACATTTTTAAGTTCCTTTTCTTTATGCAAGATATGTTAACTTTTAAAAAGATATATATAACTTGTGAAAGTGATAGTTTAAAACAGTTTTTGACCATCCTTGGTATCCAGATTACATTTTAGAGTTCACATCTTTAAAAAAAAAAAAACAACAGCTTGCAACTGAAATTTGTTATAGCACGTTGTATTTCAGGAAAGGATCTTTATGGAAACAACAATTTTTTTTTTAAAAAATTTCTAATTTTGTTACAAATTGCGGCAAATTTACTTTGTGGGCTTCTTATAGCATATATTTACTGATAACAAAGTTGTATTTAAAAGTATTTCCTTTACTACTGGAAAGACAATGTATATTTCATAATCTACTTTTATACATGCAATATTTTGGAACTATTTTAGGAACTTATGAATGTGAGGATCTGTTTTGCATATGGTGTTCAATCAAGTCTGTTAAGTACTTTGGGATTTCATTTTAACTTTTCATTTGTTAACTTTAGAAAGGATGCTAAAAGAAATTTTTTTTTAAAAAAAAGATAAAACAAATGAAAAACAAGGTAAATATGTGTAATTTACATTGGTATAGTTTCTGGCTTGATTTGGGAAGTTATTGTAATCTGAGAAAATACACATGACTGCTTCTGGCTAAACAAGGCTAGAAGCAGATGGTAACTATTTCTTATTAGTAATTTTTTAAATAAAAAGTAATTTCTGTGGAAGTTAGAAAAAGTTTCATAAGCAAGATGTACAAGAATGAAAACTAAGAAGAAAACAGAACAAAAGAAGACTAATCGGTCAACACAGTAGTAAATGTAGATTTATAGTAAACTGTACCATTTAACTGACTGATGTCATTACAGGTTTTTATGCTAAACTGTAAATGTGGATGCTGTTGGTTTAGCCATTTTAAAACAAAATTGGAACATTCAGGATCAGAAAAGAAAACATATGTATTTATCGTTCACATAATGGCATAAATCAAAGGTAAGGTATTATTGTAAGATGAAAATCTGTTTTCAATAATGCTAAGAAAAATATTTTATAGGTAAAGGATAGATATGTTGGATATCACCTTTAAACTAATTTCAATCAGTTGTCTATGAGATTCTATTCACTTGTTATATGGGCATGAGGATTGTGTCTTAACCATATTCCAGTAATTGGACAAAGTTATATTTAAATAGATATCAGGGTTTTGACCAGGTCCTCTATGGATTTGAAGGTAAACATTAAATATTTTTTAGAAGAGATCTCAAACCTCTGTTGAATAGCCAACCTTAATCTGTTCTTTTGCTTATCAAATCATAGTTTTTTTCCCCCTCTTAACTTCAATCGTCATTAATTTCCTTACTAGTCATCTGTGCATTATACACCTTATACCCTGCCAGCTTGATTGCAGATTTTCTTTCGTATTTTTTATGAATTTTGTTGTTGACAGTGAAGTTGCATCCAGAAGTTTCAATTGTATATAAGATGTGCTGTGTGGTTATTGACTCATTTGCTTTTATTTCTACCATATGTATAATATCAAATGTGGGTTAGTTTCATGCAATATAGCTGCTACAGAACGTAAAGCAGTCTATAATTATTATAAAATAGTTGTCTTTTTTGACTGAATTTAATTAAATAATGAAATGATGTTTTAGGAACACTGAATTTAACCTCAATTTCAACAAAGTGTATATCCATCCTTCATGCATGCTATTGTGGAATTTGGAGTTGAAATCGTTGTATATATATATATAGTGAAGGAGCCCTGGATTTTCAAAAGGGAAAATTTTTGATAGTGATACTTATAATAAAGAAGCACACAAACATCTTGTTTAAAAGCTTATTTATATGTTAAATTAGCTGCTTTTTTTCTTGTGACATTCATCCCCTGTTTATAGAGCCCTGGGTTTCTGTTTGATGATGTGCTTGAACATCAGATACTTGCCAACTGACACTGCCCTGAAACAGTAATCTGTTTCCACCAGGTCTGCAATTACAGCTTAAGTTCATCCCTTTTCTCCCAGGGTTTGGATATTTTATCTCTGTTTATTGCAGAGTTACTTACATTAAGTCATTAGTTTTTATTTTTGATGTTTTGCTCATCGGTGATGCCAAGGTCTTTTAAAAGTGCATCATCTTCTACCAAGTTCATTATTTAATTCAGCACAGATACCACTTTCTACAATACTATGTTGGTTAATTGAAAGTTTTTAAAAAATTAAACTACCCTTGTGTGAAGCAATAAAAGTATAGACTAGAAGTAAGTTTTAAAAAAAGAAAAATTGTACAATTGAATACAAGTATCCATAGGAGGCTTGCCGTAAACTCGGTTCCAAAAGACAATGTTACAATTAGGGACATTTAAATTAATTATCCAGCTGAAATAACAACACTAATATTATCTGGCCAGGCTTCATTTAAATGTCTCCGGTATTTAATAATCTAATGTTTCTTTATGGAAGCATAGTACTTTCTCTCTGTGGAGACCTCCTTCCCTGAACAATGGATAACCATGTGTATTACTGAAAACACTTTGTAGAATAGAAAAAACAGCTGTATCAGGTTGGCTGCTACTGTGATTTGCCTTTACTTGGGAAGCTGACTGTGCACATTCATGTAGTAAACGAAAATAGTGTTTTTATTGAATAATACCAAAAATAGAGTAAAATTGAACAGACTTATCAATTTGAAGATGAGATCATCACTTCTTCTTTCTGAAATAGAGAAAGTACACAGATTGAGTTTATGCATGCAACTTTCATGACACATCAGAAAAACAAAACAAAAATGATAGCCTCTCATATAGACAAACCGCTTCTCTATTCTCTGATAATAAAGTACCCTGACTTGTTTGTGTTGTGGACAAAAGACTTAAAAAATAAACAATAGAAAAAATTTGCATTTCCAAACATAACCCTCCTGTTAATTTGGGATTTTAGTTATATCTGTTATGTTTTGGGGGACATAATGTTTCTATACAAGGTCAGTGCTAGAAAAACTAAACACCTCAAAGTTGTTTGTGACTCTAAACTAGAAAAAGTTACAAAATAGTATAGGACATTTTTTTTTTAGTCTTGTAACTTTTTCAGGTCAAAAGACTCAAAACAAAATAGGAAGGTTAAAAAGCAGCAGCAGTTTGTTTTGATTTGATCAGTTAATAAAATATATAAATATTATTTTACTCTTTGTTTATTTTAAGTATTTTATCTCTACCTGTTATATTAGTAGGTTTTTTCTTCTTAGCTTTGATTTGCTAAGATCTATATATTTAATCTTTACAGGTGTAAAAATTTGCTTCGTAGATCTGAGCTAGCTTGTTTGTCTGTATAACAATGAATTTACTTGTGGATCTATTTGAAAAAAAAAGGGGGGGAAGTGTATTTTCCTTTCCTTTAGCTATGTAATACTAAAGGTTTTGGTTAACAAAAATATTTAACATGAAATTTTGGTTAAAACAGAATGTTTGACATTCCCCTGCTGTGTATTGCTAGATAATGTTAATTTGGATAACATGAAACATTGTCATCTATCTTCCTAACATGACCATCACCAATATGTTGTGCTCTTTATCTTTTGTTCCACAAAAGCATACAGCTGTTACAAATTTCTAACAATGTACATTTTTTAATTAGTTGTTCAAATGATAAAAAATTTTTCATCGTTTGTACTCTACGTTACTGTGAACATTTGGCTTAGCTGAGCAAAGACAAGCAGTCCACAAGAACGTCGTGTTGAAGTCAGAACAAGCACATTCTCTATCAAAACCAAGATGAAAATCATTGTGGAGATCAATGAAAAGAAACTCTCCAGGTCACAGATTGCAGCAAAGTTTACACTCCATAATTCATCCCTTCCCACTATCATAAAAAGTAGCAATAAGATCGAAGATATGTCAACCTCTTGTACCATCTAACCAGGGTAAAAACAACTGAGGGAGTGCCAACTTGACAGAGTGATGGTTTGTTCTTTTTTCATGCATAGGTCATGGGCATGCCAATATTTGGCCCTATTTTTCTCAAGCTAGCTAACTAACAAAAATAAATGAGTTGCAAATTTTACACTGAGCTCTGGATAACTCGATTGTTTCATGAAAATAAGGATGTTATCACCTATAAAGAATTTGTTGGGAAATCTGTTGGTGTTACACTCAAAATAACAGAATGTTGGAAAAGCAAGGTTTTGCCAGATCATTTTCAGAAATACCAACCTCAAGACATACAATGGAAATTAAATTAGTGTTTTTTTATCAGTCTTTCATATAAAAAAATTTGCTTTGAAGGGCGACAAATGTGCTGGTATCAGAAAGCCATGGTGTTGCCTTAGCTGATGAATCAGTGAATTTTAAAAACTGCAGTGTTTTAAAGGAATAACAATGCTACTGGTTAAGTAAATGCTAATGCCAAAGCATGGATGAGTTCTATCTTCAAGGAGTGGGCTTGTAAACCTTCAGCAATGGTGAAAGCAATGGAGATGTGGATTACATTCATTGTGGATGATTGTCTAGCCCAACCCCACATTTCTTGTTTAGCGGAACTTATCATCAGTACACTTTAATTTCATGATCAGGAAATAATCAAGTATTTCAATATCTGATACTGATGGCCAGTGCTATTGAGCCATGTCAGTCAAAGTCCAATGGAGAAGTTTCAGATCATCATGTTAGATGCACTAGACATGATGCGTATAGCATGAACTGCAGTGATTACACATAACCAACTGATTTCATCATGCTGCCAGCATCACAGATATCAGCCCAGACAGAAAGAGAACTTCCTTTTGTGTGCTGCAGTTGTTCTAGAAGTTGCTAGAAGTCAAGAAAAGGGACAGTGTGGTGGTGTTATCTTATATGTTGATGGCAATGTACAAAGCACAGTATAATGGGGGGGGTCACTTCATGGAACAATATTATCATAGTGGAAATGTGGGCTTAAAGGATAAAATTTAAAAAATCTGTTTTAGAGTTTTTTAAGAAAAGTTTTTTTTTTTTTTTTTTTTTTTTTTTTTTTAAGATGGCTAACTATTTGAAGCTGGCTTGTAAATTTTTCCATGAAATAAATTTGTAAGATTCTACAATACATTTGTTGTTTTTTGAATGTGTGGTGGTAGTAAAGTGTTGTGGTATATAGACACAAAAATCTCATTAACAAAAAATCATTTTCTTGGTTTCCTCAATTTCATGCTATCAGGGTTCTACTCTGTTTTTATTGAATACTTTACCAAGTAGATTGGCAAGTTCACAGGAGGCCTTCCCAATAGTCGGAATGGCGCAAGAGAAAGTATACCACTGGCTTGTGGACACAGACTGGGCTGAACAGGCCAGTCATGTTGCCATTGTGACCAGCAAGTGCGCTATGCTAATTAGCCACCTAAATCCGGAATACACACAGGCTACAGTGTCATAAAGGATAAGTATCATTTCCAGAGTTTATTCAATCCTGAAATGAGGTGTCCATTTTCTTTTTTCCTTTTTTTAATATTATTAATTTGTTTCACTCAATCTTTCTGTGGCAGTGAAAGATTTCCTATATAAGTGTCGTGGAATATTTTTGTTCTTTTATATTTTAATCCCCTGTATAACATTTGGTGTGTTCAAATCTGTTACTCAGCATATTTTCCTCATTAATATAATAACCCTTTATAACAAAAAAAATCTGTGTATGGCTCCAACCCCAGGAGGTCAATATGGATGTGATATACAGGAGGTTAGCAGATGCTTGCTAATGTATCTTTAAATTACATTTTTTTTTTCTTGCAAGGTTAGATTGAAATGTTTACTTACCACTTTTATCAAATGGATTTCTGAATATTTCTCTTTTTTTTTAAATCAAGCAAAAAATTCAAGACTCGGTCTGGGGAGACTGTGCGGCTAATGGATCTGCTTCAGCAAGGGGTAGAGAGAGCAGAAGAGAAATTAAAGGAGAAGGAACGAGATAAGGTGAGTACATGTGATAGTTTCACTTCAGAGTGCTTGATAAATCTTACATTCCCCTTTCTGGGATTGGGAAGGGTCATCAAATTTGATTCTGGAAATTTCTTTTCTCGGTCTAAATTTTCTAGATATAGACACAACACTAAGTATTAAGTCTGTTAGGTAACCAGAGGACACCGTAGTTATTACAAGCTCTTGATTCTTTAATATAAAGTGTCTGCTCTTTCTGATTTTTTTTGTTTGTTTTTGTTCAGTTATTTTAAAAAAAATCATTGTTTTCATAAACTGTTGTTTTATTCACATTAGTTTATACAAAGTTTGTGTTATCAGTTTTGTTTTATTTGTCATATAACTTAGTGAACATAATCTTTAAATATGAATCAGCATGGCTGACAAACCTATGGCAGCACAGGTAGCATGCTGTGCACTTGGGTTTTACATTGGCACTGATGTATTTGAAATCTGTTTTAGATTTGCATCATGACTATTATTATGAGTTGTGTTTCAGATGCCTTGGTTTATTCACCTTGTATGAAAACAAGATATTTTGGTGCTGTTACTGTCAGCATCTGGTGCACAGCAGTTTTCATAGCTGTGATCTGAATAATCTAAAGAGCTTTCAATGGATTTTCACTCACCGATTAACAGTCAAACATATCTTAGCAAAAATTAGACTTATTGAAAGGGCTTCGATTATTGAAATATTGTTGTCCTTTTAAGCTTTTAAGGCACAAAAGTATCATAATTTGTAAACATATGTTGTTATCATGATCATAAAAATTAATTCTTTTTTAATGATTAAACTCCATATGACAACAGGTTACCATGTCAAAGCAGAAGCTGGCCACATGTCCTTATTCTGTAATGAGATAAAATCTACAAACTGAGAATTCATCCCCCATGACCCCCTGTGTATGCAAATGTGCATCCATTATCATGATTTCGGTTTTGCAGTCATTAACAGCTAGCTACAGATAGTAATTTTATAGTTACCTAGTATACTAAAATCCTACTTCTGTATCTAAGGTTTTAATTTTTTTTCTGTGTTTTACCACATTATCTTTTGTGCACCACTATCTTCTTTGATTATGCGCTCCACTTATTGGAGATTAGAATGGAAATTTTAAGTCATGCTTCCCATCCTTAACCATTATAAGATATAATCAATTTTTTTTTTTTTTTTTTTTTGAATTTTTTAAAAGCTGTGCATCTGTTTGGCAGATACAAGTTGAAAATTTTATTTCTCTTAAGATCATTAAGTCCAATGCTGATTATTTTACCATGTTTAGCTTCCATGGTTTTATGGCATTGCCTATAATAATCAGTTCAGAAGCCATGGCAGTACTGACAGCAGCATCTTTGTCTCTTTTACAAGCACCTTGTTTGTTGAATTTGGATTGAGAGAGGATTTGTAATTCTTTCAATTTGTATAAAAAAGTGATTGATATTTTAAAGTGTTGTTGGCATGCGTTTTTTTTTGTGTTTGTTTTTTTAGATAGATATTCCAACTTATTTTTTAAAAAAAAATTTATAGGACTGACTATTTTACGACTAAAAAAATATAAAATCATAGTTCTCTCTTTGTACAAAGCTCTGTTAAGATTTGAGAATGTTTATGCTCACTATTTGTTCATTCCTTTTTAGATCAGAAAGAATTTGTTGGAAAATTATTTTTTTGTTATTTTTGTTATACATTTTTATTTTAATGCTAAAATTTGTTTTCATGAATTTAAAATCCTGATGGCTATGCTTTTTTTTTTGTTTTTTTTTTATGAGAGCTTTTCTAAAAGTTAAATCCATAAAATTTTCTTCATAATAAATGGCACGAGTCAGTGCTTTTGATATCTCAACAAAAAGTGAAACCATCGAAGTCACTTCAGCTGAGGATGGTAATAAAGATGAGGAAACAGCTTGAGAGATAACCAGAGCCCAAATTAATATGAAAAGTTAGTATGATTGTAAGAAATAAAACTCTAGAAAATCATTTAGTAGATCTTGAATTTATGGCTACAAAAAAATGAAGACCCTAAAAGTATTTTTACACCATATTCAACAAAAATGGGGGGTAGAAGAATAATTAAGACAACTGGAAACTATATATGCAAATTTGATATGCCATTGTACTTTAGTTACATTATTTGAAAAATGACCATTCACATATTTTCTATGAAGCCACATGTGATCAATCCTACATCAGTGAAACATCAGGCAAAAAAATCTTGACCTTTGAAACTTGCTGGATTTTGAACCATTTTATATATAAACCCAAATTTTCCATAAACAGGCTCTACCTTGTGGTGATCTTATTGATTGGAAGCATTTTGTATGAACTGCAAACATAGAACTCCAGCTTGTTGTCATAACATTTTACCATAACAAAATATGTTACACATTTTTTTTTCCATCAAAATACAACAACATTTCAAAAATCTGAATAAGCTAAGCTTAAAGCACTGTGTAATTTACCCTGGTTTTGAAGGTATAGTTGCTGAAGTATATCTTCAAATTAAAAACAAAATATATTGTTGAGAGTGCACTCCATCATCTTGCTTCAGTATTTTCTCAGCAAAAGCAATACCACTTACAAACCCATTTATGTGGAAAGATAATAATCCTGAAGCAGCAGCAAATTACCAAAACTTATCATTACACAAAATAATTACAGAAGATAACATTCTAAAAATTTCTAAAGATATGATTTCTTTTTTATTATTATTATTTTCTATCCACAGTGGTTTTCCAATTTACTTCCTTTTCATACTTCTGAAGGACCATTTAAAGAAAATGATAACATAGATCATTTTGCATGGGAATGTAGAAATGCAGCACACAGTGATTGCAGTCTAGATATCCTGATAATATTACTGTAATATTTCATAACATCTAGCTATGATGCTCACCCCTCTTCTAAAAATTACAGCCAAGGATGGTTTAGTTTCTGTCATAGCCCAAACATCTGAGAAATATATTAAATTTTCATTTAAAGAAAAAAGTAGATATAGGGACAAAATGTTCAACTAATATTTAAAAGTTAGGGTTTTAGATTCAGTTTGTTTTTTTGTTTTTTTTTACTGTTACTGCAAATAAATAAGTAGTCAATCTCACTACAGACCACTTTATAGAACAGATATTTTTGTACATCATGGGCGACATCCCCATGTCAGGAAGCATATGGCCATGATTACCCCAATCAGAGAGAGTATCCTGTGTCACAGGGTCGATACTTCTGACCAGAAGTCTTCATTTTTATATGCAAGAGGAAACCCGTAACTTGTTTGCCAATCAGAGAGAGTATCCTGTGTCACAGGGTCGATACTTCTGACCAGAAATCTTCATTTTTATATGCAAGAGGAAACCCCGTAACTTGTTTGCGATGAAGAGCAAGAATAAACCATGCCAGGGAGATAAGCCAAATCAATTTGTCCAAGCAAGTACCTGAACTCGGAGCCCTCAGCCTTGGCAGTCTGGTATCTTAACCACTTGGGCTGCCCTCCCATATAGCAGATATAACTTTTGGGGGAAAAGGTGTATTCCCATCTTCATTTCATGTTAATAGTTGCAATGAGTATAACACACATTCTAATTACTTAACTAAAAGAGCCACTTGAAATGGTCAAGACAAAAAAAAAAAAAAAAGATATCTCAGATGAAGACACTGACTATTTTAAGGAAATATATGATGAAAAAAACAAAGTACAAAATCTTGGAGAATATACTAATCTCTGTTCAAAATTTGATGTCATACTCTTAGCAGATCTATTCAAGAATTTTAGATTTCTTGTTACAAAGCACATAAATGAGAGCCTTGCTGCAGCACCCACCTTAGCATAGAGTTTAATGTTAACTAAAAATAATTTTGAATTACTAACAGATTAATGCTTCTAATGGTAGAACGAGGAAACAATATTCATACTATGACGCTAAAATTCTTGAAGTTAAGACTCTAGCAGAGACAAATGGAAAGAAGAAAACATATTTAAGACCTGGTGACATTATAAAATTAAATTATCAAGAATGTAAAATTTTTAATGTATGTTTTGATTCTACAATACAAAATCATACAGCATCTACCTTAATGCAGATGTCAACTTTAACACACACTTAAATCTTGAATAAATAGGTTTGAAAAAGAAAAGTAATATGTCTAGACTTCTTAATTCTAATGTTTGTGTATTATTTGAAGCAGATTTAGAATCTCTACCTGAGTTACATGATAATCATAAAGATTGAAAAGCTTCTACCAGAATAAGAATGGTTCTCTGAATATTAATAAGAAATAATTACAAATAATTTGTCGTAAACCTAAAGTAAAACAGCTACTAAGTACATTACATGATAAAACGGTTTGTGTTGTACATTATAGAAAATTTTTATTTATCTCTGGGCATGAAAAATAACAAATGGTTCAGGATGCATACTTAGAACTTTACTGAATTAAGCACACATGAGAACACAGTCTAGAAATTATTTTGAAAAAGTTTTTTTTTTATAAGTTGATGAATAACTCTGTTTAGGGGAGGGCAATGATGGAATGGAGAATTTAAGATAATGAAGAGTTAAGCCATTGTATAACACCTAAATAACATAGCACAAATCTCAAGTTAATAAAATCACTCAGATCCATTGTTTGTGAAGAACTGATTTTCATTTTAATGCTATGAAAAAGAAATATGTAAGTAATTTAATTTTTTTATTCAAAGATACTGATGAAAAACATTGTGGATCTCAATGATGCATCCTTTATTTTTAAGGTCATCAATCAAAGATAGACGTGAAAAATCGTTGGTAAAATGAAGAATAGGCAAGCAGGAAAAATACATGAGTTTACAGAATTAGCTCTAAAATATATCCAATAGATATTGAATCAAAAATAAAAAGTAAATAAAGGTTTAAAAGAGTCCGTGTTTAAAATGAAACTATAAAAGGTTCCCACATAATGCAGAACACAGACAGACAGAGGAGCATCAATCTAATTATATTATTACAAACATTGTTTTTTACAATTAATTTATCTTTCTATCTATTTGACTTTAATTACATTTTTACTTGTTTCTCTTGGTGACAAGTCAGTACATCTTTATTGTTTGTCTTTGTACTCATTCATTTATCTGAAATACTTATCTACTTTCATTTTCTGCAAACTTTTTCCACTTTTTTTTTAATACAACTGGTTTGCCTTCATTGAATGTATTGAATTAATGTTCAAGATTTTCTGAATTTCTTTAAAATTTCTGTTATCAAATTCACTTCCCAAATCGATACAAAAAAAAGGTAATTTTGTTTCCTGCAAGATTGTTTAGATATATTCATAAAAACTTGAATTAATGCCCAACTGGATTTATCTTTTTCAGGAATACTCCATCCATATGTGGAAAATAAAGCCTTTTACATTTAGCTTAAATCTATAACCTTTGTTCCATTTAGAAGATCCTTTGATATCGACAAAATCTGCTGACTAAATCTTGGTGTGTGAACAGTCACCTGCCTGCCTTTTACAATAGTTTAACCTAACAGGTGCTTTTACTTGAACCAGTGCCACCATCTTTGGTGGAACCCCTTAATAGGTGGTTTTGTTCCTTATCCAAATGTTTCTTTTAAATTTGGATTGTGGATATTTTAAGATCATGAATTGGCTAATTAGTACTCACATTTATAGCTTCTATGATCAACTTTAGTTCTTTATCTGGTTTTGGTAAGTTATCTACATTTAATCTAAATTATACTCTGTTATATATTTTGTTTTTTTTTATCTGGGTATTTAGTCTACGGAAACTCCGAGAACTTTCCTAAAGATGATGATACATCACTACCATTTATTATTTTTTATTTAAAGCAAACGTTTAGTTTTTCCAAAGATTCCACATTTATGTTATTTTTTTACTTGTTTTTCCTTCATTTTTTTATATTTTTTTTTTTTTATTTTTACATTTAATTACATTAATGCATATAAATTCAGAGATCACGAGAGAGTATCTATGTTTCTTATTCTTTTGTTAGGTTCATTAGATTTTATTGGCAATAACAAACCTGACAGATATTATGTTTATGAAAATTGATTGTTCTGATAATGTCAAGTTTACAGAAGGAAGTGAACCAAGTTACTGTGAGATGATAAAATCTTTACTTCAGCCTTAATATCGGATAATAGAAAGAGGGTTTTCTAACAGATTTAATAAACTCCCACAATAAATGTTGAAATGATAATGTAGATATGCTGAATGTTTGTAAATGATTAGGTCTAGATTTGATAGTAGACAGTATTGGTGTGGAATATTTTCAAGATCCAAATGATATCCTCCTGTTCCTGAGGAAACTGATTAACATTTTAAAAATTTAATTATTTCTTTATGATATGATGTGCAATAAAAATTAGATTAATCCTTGAACATTTTATATTAAAAGTATGCATAATAACATTGATGCTTTTTACATAACAGAATTTTCAGAAACTATGTAGACGAAACATCAGAAGCATTTCGAATTTCCTTATTCTATTTTCATTATCTATTGGTTAGAGAAAGGGGTGAGTCATCATGAATTTAAAAGATATTCCAACCACTGAGCCTTACCATTTGATCCAATGTAGTAAATGCAGGGCATGTCAGAAAAAAAGATAAATGCACTGTCTCTCAACATTGAGATGTTTCATTTGGAAAGCTCACAGATGACTGTATCGTGCAGCATAACATGAAACTTCTGACATCATGTATTTTCAGGTTGTGGAAAAATGTACATTTTACTAGGATGTGGATGGGATGATATGGAGCAGTTGAGTACCAACAATGCTCTCCAGATTTATCTCAATGATTTTTTTTTTTTTCTTGTTGAAGGATAAGGTGCATGTCACAAAACCAAATATCATCCATGAACTCTAACAGAGGAGAATTGGGAACTTTTAAATAAAACAAAACCAGGTGAAAATATTCTTAGTGAAGAAGATATTCAAGATTGTTGCAATTTTTATAAGCAGTTTACATGCATACAACAACAACGATGCTTTATGAATTAGGATTAAGTAAGAATTATAAATGTAACAGGTAATAGATTTCTTCCAAGTTAAGATGAAGGAAAATTATTAAAAGTCCAACAAAAGATTGATCTAGAAGACTAAGACAGTTTAGAATAAGGAGTATAAAACTACCATATTTTTGGTGAAGGTACAAGAGCCCAAGTTTATCCTGCAGATCTAAATCAGTTAATTGAGAGACTTGGCTTTTTGTCTAAACAAGCTGGGAAAAAAAGTTTTTAATGAAATAAATGCAATTGCTAACCAGCTGTTTAAAATTAGTAATAGAAAGAAAAATGGTCTTTAACCATTATGGATGACTGAAAATATTTAAAGAAAACAAAACAAAAAAAAAATGACCTTTAACATGTATCAACAGAGCTGGAAGAGATTCATTATAATTTTGTTTTATCATCCAAAAAACTACAAATTCTAAAACAGATTTTTACCCAACACTGAATTTAAATTCTACAAAACTGAAGTTTCAACTCTAGAATTTTATCTTCTGATTATAATGAAAGTGATAATCTGCTTAATTTTTATTCTCATACATTTGTGAGCTGATAAAAGGATAAGATATTAATGGATATAGTTCTCAAACACTTCACCTTCTCCCAAACTAAAAAAAAAAAATGTTTCACCTACTGGATAGAAAATAGTTGAAAAGCCAGGAAATTCTGTTTATTTTTTAATTAATACACGTGTTATTTCAAGTATTTAACACTGGGTTATAGGTCAAGATGGTAAAATGCTCTTGTTAAGAAGTGAAGTTGTGACTTTAAGATTGCATTTGAAACATGTTTTTTAATACTGTAGCAAAATAAACTATTTAAAAGGATATTTGTTGTTGGAAAAGGATTGTTTGATCTTTAAAAAGAAGGGCAGTTTTAATAATATTTGTTGCAAATAATCAGAAAGAAGAAAAGACTTTTGGTTAAAAGTTCTGGAAGTATTTCTAGGATTATAAAAATCTTGTAATGTTTTAAAGACAAAATCGATATCAACCTTTATAAAAACCAAAGAAATACTGTTTTGATGTTAAATGAGAAACTTGAAAGGGAAGGGGAAAACAAAAAAAGAACAAAAAAAAACTTTAAACGTTTTAATATCTGGCTTCAGTAATTCCTTTGGTGAAACATGACTTGCAGAAAGATTATTTTTTTTAATTAAAGCAAAATTCACTTAAAAATCTAGCATGTTAAATAGAGTATATATAACGCTCATCATCATCTGCAAAATAATAAATAATAAGGTATTTGGAAACCCTTTTTTCTGGTTTTTGAGAGAGTTCCAGATGGTGAAAAAAAGGGTACTCATTTCTCTTATCAAGACACCAGCAGTATTTTTAATCCCCCTCAATCCTAAGCCACACATGGAAAAATGCATGGTGACTCTGATCTTTGTTGAGATGGAAAGAAATACACTATGAGCTCTTAACAGACACCCAGCTGCTGATGCACTGGATGGTGGTGAATAAGAAGCTAAAATGAGAGACAGATTATATATGAATGTCTGCCAAAATTAGCATGTAAGTTGGAATGTAATTCGTGCAAAATTCTGTTGATTATTTCCAAGATTTTACTATCAAAAAAAAGTTGAATATTTAAAGTTAAATCATTTTAGAATTTGAAGAAGAAAGGGAGATTATTTCTCCTTGGTTTGGAATAATTATATGGATTAGACTGTTTTAGGAATCCAACTCCCTCTAATGACTTTGCTGGGTTAGAGAAATCTAGATTACTAAGCAGCAATGGTGTCATCTTAAGATACCGTTTTTTTGGAATTCCTTTGTTTTACTGGGCCAAGCATCTTTGCACCTCCAATTAGGGATCCTCTCAAACTCAGTGCTGGATTACAGCTGGTTATATAATAGGGACATTGAAATGAGACCCAGCCAGATAGGATTAGAACAATGCTATTTTGGCTGGGTTTGATTTGAAGGTTCCTAGTAATAAAAAAAACAAAAAAAAACTGCTGTACGGAGCATGGCCACACACAATGCAGCAGTAAATTTGATGCCAACTCTTTAGCTGAGTTGTGCACAGACTTCAGATGAAGTAATTAGAGAAGAATTAAAAGATCAACACTTTTTGGATGCAGTGTTTTTATTTTTTTTTTCTTAAATGATAATTAGGTGAAACTTCTTGGCATTTTTATTATTAACACCCCCCCTTTATTTGGACAAATTATTGGATTCTGATGTTTTAAACATTAAGCAGATTTTATATTACACAAGCAGGTCTTGCAAAAACACTTAGACATTTGTTCACAGATGCATTGGTCTGCCTGGGTTATTTCTTTCTAGTTTGAACGGTAATTACTCTCATTGTATTGTTAAAACAAGCTGATGAAATATTTTATCAGTCTCATCAGTGCAAAATTTTATAGTATGTGTAGCCAATAAGATATTTTGCTTTTTTAATTAAATTAAATGTATTTAATTCTAGTTGAAGTCAGTTGGGGCAACCATTTATGTTTGTAGTGAAATGGAGTGAATATCTTGCTAGTGTCTCATATGGAACCACAGGTATAATATACAGGGTTGTATTGCAGAATTAGCTCACTCATTGACCAAAAGCAAGACGACCATTGATTTAATGTAAATGTTTTACACATGTAGTATGGTTAGCTATTATTTGAGGGTACAAATGTTTTCTGTCCTTTGTTTATTAACATTAGGAGTCATAATTATAAATTAGCTAAGATTCCAGCATGGTTAGATATCAGAAAACATTCTCTATAATTGTTAATGGCTGGAATAAACTATTAGCACATGTATTTAGTGACAGTATTAATTCACATTTGTAAGAATAGCCATTTCTCTTCCCGGGTTTCTCAGAATAAGCCATGATGATTTCCTGTCTACTTGTAACTGCAAAAGCAAATTAAGATTTAAAATGAATAGTGATAGTATTATATGCACAGTATCATTTTATGAAAAATTATCTTTGTAAAAGAGTATTGTTGAAATATTCAAATGGGTTAATGCCAATACAACTGTGTATTAGAATAGGTCATTTTTTTGGTTTTTAAGGAAGAATTTTTAAAAATTAGACCACCCTTCCAAATATAGTGCCTGAAAGATGTATCCAGTATTTGAGTTATCTTGCTTGTTCCATTGTAAAAGCCTTTTCTGTTAATTTTGTTTTTGTTGAAACTACCCAGTATTTTCTCAGAATAGGAGAGAGACAGATAAAAAGAAAGATCTTAAAAGGTCTATGAAATATTTGTTTCAAGACCACCTGTCTCCATGTGCTTAGTCATGCTCTCTTTAAAGGCATAATGTGAGATGATGATGACCAGATAATTCTTTAAGATTTTATTTATTTGAAAAAGTAAAAATTACCAAAGAGGCTAAGAACAACTACCATGAGAATAAAGTGAAATTTCAAGGTTTAATTGACTTCATATTTTTTTAATACTATGGTATGAGTATTTTTTGTCAAATTTGTGTTTAGTGTGGTGTTCCGGAAGTTTCAGTACCAAACATTAAAAGTTGTAGTGTATAGAGGACCAGATTGGCATTAGACAGAAGCATAATTTTTTAATGCACAAAGAAGAAAGAAAGATAAAGTCTTTTTGAATTTTGGCATGTGATAAAACTAAGTGTAGATCTGCTTGTGAGGAGTCTAATTGCCTATTTGTGAAGGTTACTTATCTGAAAGCTTAATTGCGAATGAACTTTGTGAAACTTTCTAAATGAGTTTGTCAGTCAAGTACAATCCACACCTTGATGATGCAGCTGGATCTGAATTTTGGAAACACCTACTAATTGTGAAGGGAAGCATTCAGGTACACCAGTTATAATTACAAGACAGACTGAAATGTGAAAATTTCACAGGACAAGCCATAATTTACTTTCTCCTATGCAGCACAATTAGGATCTTCCTTGGACATTCATAGAACTCATCCAATACACCTTGAAGATTTATCTAGACTTCTTTGTCACGGATAGTTCTGTTGTTAGGTTCCAGCAAGAGCATTCTCATTGCGACAAATATTAAGCTACTGTTGTGCAGGTGGTAGAGTTTGGGTATGGGATGGCATCTAATGTTATGCTAATAGTGTCTGCATTCCTGTAGAGTCAATGTTGTCTTAGATAAAGTTCTTAAAATGCATTTTAGGGCTATTTGTGGAAGCTTTTTTAAACAGGGTAACATCTGTGGGATGTAGAAGTCGTGTTGTTAGAAGCACCTGTATTCTTTCTCATCCATTAAACCAGGTTATCTGTCTTTTAGATATATTTTTTTTGTTTTTATATTATTGGGATATAAGTTGCATTTACAGGATTACTAAAATATAAACCAGACACTAATTGGAAATAAATTGAATAAAAGATTGTTAAGCTTTGAACAAACAGAGTTAATGAATTGTAATGTTATGTTATCATGTGCCAAAAAAAAAAAAAAACATTTGTTGGGGCTTTTGGGCACAGTTTATTATTCTCACAAACTTAATTAGTTTCATAACATGCCACTGTTGATTTCTTTGTTGTTTTTCTAGTTTATTTTTTAACTCGGCATTATTTTAGAATAATGCTTATGCGGAAACCTGAGTTTTACATTATTTCTTCATTTTTTAGTAATATTTCTATACAGCTTTACTTTTCATACATCAGAATCTTTTAATGAAAGAGAAAAGAAAAATTCTCTTTGATCTCTCTCTCTACTGACATCTCTCTCTCTCTCTCTCCTCTCTCTCTCTCTCTCTCTAATGACGTCATCTCTCTCCATCTCTCTCTCTCCATCTGTCTCTCTCTACTGATGTCAGTCTCTCTCTCCATCTCTCTCCATCTCTCTCTCTCTACTGAGTCATCTCTCTCTCTCTCTACTGACGTCATCTCCCTCTCTACGGACGTCATCTCTACTGACGTCTGTCTCTCTCTCTGTACTGAGGTCATCTCTCTCTCTCTCTCTCTCTCTCTCTCCTCTCTCTCTCTCTCTCTCTCTCTCTCTCTCTCTACTGAGGTCATCTCTCTCCCTCTCTACTGAGGTCATCTCTCTCTCTCTACTGACGTTGTCTCTCTCTACTGAGGTCATCTCTCTCCCTCTCTACTGACGTCATCTCTCCACTCTCTCTCTCTCTACTGACGTCATCTCTCTCTCCATCTCTCTCTCTCTACTGACGTCATCTCTCTCTCTCTACTGCCGTCATCTCTCTCTCTCTACTGCCGTCATCTCTCTCTCTCTACTGACATCATCTCTCTCTACTGACGTCAGTCTCTCTACTGAGGTCATCTCTCTCTCACTCTACTGATGTCATCTCTCTCTCACTCTACTGACTCTCTCTCACTCTACTGACGTCATCTCTCTCTCTCTCTACTGACGTCATCTCTCTCTCTCTTAAAATATGGCATTTAGTTATTTTACATTTAGAACATGGAATGTAACAGGTGCAACTACTTTAAAAAGTTATCTTTTTTTTAAAAAAAAAATGTTGCTCTGTGAAAAGATTTTTAATTGGTGAATGGGAAAAAAAAAGTTATAGCATTACAGCATCTTAGCCATTATTTTGTTAGCTGTGACAATTAATTTGTGCATCTTAGATTGTGGAAATCTGTGGATCCGTAGTAGATCATGGAACACAAACTGAGGTCTACTTGTGCTTACAGTGTGGCGGTGCTCTTTCCTGACTGCGTTTGTCCAAAATCAAGCTACAAGGCAATCTGGCCGATGAAAACAGAGCCAGTCGCATTTATGACAGAATCAAAAACCCCTGTGCAAGAGCAGGAAAGATGGGGAAGATTACAGCAATATCAGTGATTTAAGCCCAAACTCATTTAATCATTTTAGTGTCTTTGTCATGAGACTGCTGCAGTCACTTGATGACGTGCAAAATACTGGCTTAAAGAAGAAACTCTGAGCACTGCAAAGAATGAACTTATTTGACCCTAACTTTTTATTTCATATACAACACTGCCAAAGAAAGAAACCAGTCAGTAGCTGAGCATTTACTTCTGTCAGTGCACTGATGGTTAATCCCATACACATGAACCACAATCTTTAACAAACTAGGATATAGCTACAAAGCTAACTTTTTGATTGGGGCTCAAATTATTAAGCCATCGACTTATGTACTGAAGATTTATGGCCAAACTGGACACAGAAAGCTTATTGTCTTACTGTCTTACAACATCTGATTTACTATTTTCTGTTCCATTATCTTAAATGTATTGATTCTCATTTATTAATCTATTAATGGTAGATATTTCGCAGTTTACTTACCCCCTTTTTTTATAGATAGGAAAACAACGTTTGTTTTAAAAAAGCGGGGGAAAAGAACTATTTTTTTTTTTTTAATTGGGCTTATATTTCACAACTGTTCTTTGCTTTATAGGTGGTGATTTCTATTTCTTTTGTTCTTAAGGTTTTGACTGCTGAAGAAATGGAAGCGGCAAAGGAAGCTGTTGCCTATGGATGCATCAAGTATGCTGATCTCTCTCACAATCGCAATCACGATTACGTCTTTTCCTTCGACAGGGTAACATATCTTTTCCCCCTTCTGTTTTTATCGTGCCTACATAATTTTCGCAACTCTTGAATGAACACCAATTTATAGAGAATAAGAACTGTGTGAAGAGTTCATTTTGTCTGATTATTTTCTGAAAGTTGTTACAATGGATCTACATCTGCTGGTGCTTGGAATATTAAGCATGGAACTTTTGCTCAAAAGTATCACCTTTTGGAGGGGATTAGTTTTGGTAATATGTATTTTTTTCTTAATTCAGCCTTTTAAAATTGTATAACCAATTTTTTCTCTCTCTTATTATTATTATTATTAAGATATTTACAGCTGTACTTTACTTTAGTTAATTGATCTTTAGAGACACGAACTCTAGTTATAAAGGGAAAAAAAAATGTGTCAGCTATTGATCAGTTTCTGGGATGAAGGCGTGTAAAAAAAAGAGAGGTCTTATTAAATTTTGCTTAGCTTGTTTCAGACCTAAAGCACTGATCAGATATGAAGCCGTTAAATTTAGAAGGAAGGTTTCCATTTTAAAAGGGTACTGTTTCAGCAATTTGTCACAGGGTTTTAAAACTTTATGGTGATCAACGACATCAGGCAGGATTTTTTTTTTTTTTCTTTTTCCTCATTGATTAATTTAATACAGGAGAACTTCACTAGGAACATGCTCTTATTATTTTCAGTTCCAATCTTTTAGATCTGTGTTTTCGTCATCACCAAAGTGAACTTATCGAAATATCACGCACCATCTTTATTGAATTGTTTTGATGTTAGACTTCCTGTCAATATTTCAATCAAAATTAGTCAAACTATTTTTTTTTATCTTTTATTCCATACAACAAAAAAAGAAAACTTACCATTTTGCATGTGGTGGGGGGTTAGGGCAGATTAAAGGAAATATTATAGTTTGTATAAATTTTTTTTCTATTTCTTTAACTTGGTTTTGATTAAACAAAATAGTAAATAAAACAATAGAGTTATTATATATATTTAGCCCTCGAACATTCACACCCCCATTACCCTTCAAACCTGTATGACTCAGCACAGGTTGAGCCATAGGGGCTCTGACACATTGTATCTTCCTCGTTTATGTAATGACCCCTTGTGAGGACAAATCTGCATATTGCTCCAACCCCTCACGTTTTCTTGAATAAATATACAGCAAGTTCAATGCAAATACTAACTGGTGCTTCAAGGGGCCTCAGGTGGTCTAAGTAAGGTAAAAGGTTTTGCAGTAAACAGAGGGTTAAAGACATCTTTAGATTAGGGAATGGGTTGAGATGTCTGGTTTTTTAGTCATATGGCAGCCATTTTAAAAAAAAAAAAACAACAAACAAAAAAACTGGAGGTTACATTTTCCAAATCTGATGGAAGACAGATCATGGATTTTATATTTGAAGGAAAAAAGGCTTACTAGCCTGGTTCTAACTGGGAAAATAACAGTTTGTTTGTAGTGCACCTGCTCTTCATGATGGTGGCAATAGTTTTAAGCTTGATGTTAGTTCATTCTGCATAGGTTTTCTCCCACTTCGAACCAGAAGGATTGAAGTGGGTTGGTGTGGCTTAAGTAAAGTTTTGTACTGGCATTTCTTCTTCTGATGTCCCTCTCACACCTCCTGCCCAGCTAGAACTTGACAAGGTCACCAAGAAAGATTTATATGCCAGAAACATTAGCACACATTGTAAACTCTTGTTATACTGTTTAGTGATGGATTCCAATACAGCAACCCAGAATGAACCAGAGCCTACAGTTGTACAGGGTAATGCTTATGTGGATTTGAGGAGAAATAAGCTATATATATATATATATATATTTGCCTTATGTAGTTAAGAGATTGTTTAGTTTCAAACTGACAAGGAACAAACCATGATAAATCCAGAATGGAAAAAAACCTGTTTATGCAGTGTGTGTGTGTATATACATATACTGCATATATGACTGTTTTAGCCAATTAGTGACTGAGTCACTGGCTAACTTGTTTACAGACAATATTATTACCAAGCATAGTTCAATATTGACATTACCTAGCCTACCTGCTGGCTGTCTGTTTGAGTGTGTATCTTATCTTGCCAATTCCTTAATGTCTTACACCATGTCCAAAAACATGCTGCTAGCCATCCTTTTCAGGAAGTAGTTGCTACAATAAACAGGGATTATCCTGAACATTTGCATTATTACATACTTTCACTTTAGTCTTCATGTGTTTCTGTTTCATGCAGATACAGACTTCAGAAAGTGCTCTCTGCTTTTTGTTCACTCAGACAAACATGCAGCAGCCAACTGGCTATAAAATCAGTCTGTGATTATACCCAAAAGAACTTTATTCCAGCTCTGCATCTTTTTTTTTTTTTAAATTTTGATTAGTAACAAAAATTGATAATTTTTTTTAAAATGAAAACTCATGGTCTTAAAGGATTTTTGCCAAAATTAGTTTACATTGAGACTGCGAGTCGGCTACACTCCCACTCTCTCTCTGGGGGGAGGGGGAGGTAGGATTTTCCCAATGCTCTGACCAGTAGAAAGGTGTTTTCTCACCCAGAAATTTGGAGTCGAAAGAATTTGGTTAAACAAAAGCATCTTAGCCATCGCTGAATGTTTCAGTAAATCCTGTTTATTTGCACAATGGTAGATGCAGTTGATCAGCGACTAATGGGTGGCTGATGGGTTACCGGACTGGCAAAGTTGATGACCTGATTTCAGATTTGACATACTTGGTTTCTTCTCACCCATTCTCCTTTGCCAGTTGATTGCATGGGCTTTTGTTCCTGGAGCTCTCTGGTTTCTTCCCAAACCTAAAAAAGAAATGAGTTCTAGTAGGGTTTCCCTGTACAGTGGTGGGGGGGTCTGAAAGTAACACCTGATTGGCTTTTACCTTGATGACTGATTAAGAGACCTCTATCTCAGTAACATGCTTGGTTGGGTAGGCTGATGCCCCCCACACCTTCTCTGTGAGACATGCATATCTCAGCAAAAGTCAGCGTAGAGGTTCAGCAAGATGATAATCAGCAATTATTATTTTTATTTGACATTTTTGTGACAGACCTGTGGAAGAATAGAACAGACTACCAACACTGTCACTATTAACCAGATTTAGAAGGTGTGCCCTAAAAACATTCCTTTATCCTAAATGCCTTAAGCCATAATAAGCCTAGACTGAACCTCGTATTTATACATCTTAACCACTTACACACTTCCATACAGAGGGTCCATGACAAGTGACCAACTTTTCCATACAAATGCCCACCGCAGCTTCTAGTTAGACGACAATTAATTATACAAGAATACATGACTGCATGTATATGTAAATATACACATCTGAAAAAGAAGAGAGTAGCATGGTATATGAATCCTTTGTCTGTTTCTCTTGTGGTTAATTGGAATACCTGTGGTAGTATTGTTTTATATTGTGGTTTGTTTTTTTGTTAGCTGTCTGCCTGTTCATTTAATTAATGAAATTGGATTACAGGATTAGCCAAGAGAAGAGAGATCAGTAACATACAGAGTGGTTGCAAAAGCGCTGTCTGTTTTGTTTCTATAGATCCTGCTTGAAGTACATACATGGATTGTGATTTTAAAAAACAACCACATTTAGCAGTGGATGTGGATTCTGTCTGACACACTAAATAGCTATGGATCCAAAAGCTGGGTAGCCATAGCTGGTGAGGTGTTTTTACTGGGATGAATAGGTTTTTTTTTGCTAATTTTTTTGATTATTTATGAATTTTAAAATATCCAGGTGTGTTTGGGCAGAGACTCTATTATTGGCTTTTTAAAAAAAAAATTGCTTTTTTTTATGCATCTGTTTATAGGTTGCATGAGTCTAGGACAGTAATTCTCAAACTGGGGTAAATATACCTGCAAATTAAGTATTAATCCTGTAATACACTACACCTGGTCAGCCTGTATTAGAAAAATTATGGCTGGCATGAGCGTAGATCCTTGGGGTATGCATTCTCCTTTGATGTAGGATGTACTATCTACCTTACCCCCTAAAATTCCTTTGTTTTTGATAATAAAATCGTATATATTCTTTCAAAATTTATGAATCATAAAAACAAAACTGTTCATATATTTTATCCCACAAAACGTTGTTCTGAAAAAACTCCTTTTATTGTTAAGATTTTATTTATTTTGTTGCCTTTTGATTGTAAATAAATTTCCTCCTCCTCTTCTTCTTAATAATAAAGTTGTTCCATCATCTTTTTTTCTGTGCCTACAAGTGGGCTATACGTTTTTTTGCATGGGGGTAAGAGGGTAAATGACAGAATACATCAAGCCAAGGGGTAAATGACAGAGGAAGGGTTGAGAATCACTGGTCTAGGAAAACCTGAAGTGGTATTGCCCTTGTGCTCGTCTGCTGCATAGTGAAGAAAGTTTTCCTTTTTTATTTTTTTAAGTCATAGAGCATCATAGAGAAATATCCAGAATGAGCTTTTATTGCTGATCAAAAAAAAAAAAAAAAATTTGCTGTCCGCCTCTTTGTACTGATTGATTATTTATTTTTCTTGGCTTTCATATTGAACAGGACTTTTATGACAGATTTATTCTTGTGTTCAATAAATTTGCAATAAGAAGGGTTAGGGTGGGGGTGGGGAAGCAAAATGGTATAGATTTTTAAATGGAATTTACATATCTCCCCTTCCACCCACTCTAAGTGTCCGACTTCAGTATTTGTAATGCTGAGGACTAAATGTAATATATTAAGCAATCTTTTCATTGGGGGTGGTAGAAAGACACACACACACACACACACAAAGGTTTAATCCAACAGGCTCTGATTCTTCAAATTGTTCATAATATCAAGCATTCCAGCTTTTTGTTTGTCATCTGCTCGGTGGCCTCCATATGTACTGTGCTGATTAAGACCATGGTTATTTGCACAGATTTCATTGTTTTTCCTTGCTTTCGTTATTCAGTTGTCATTGATTTAGCCAGATGCTTGTTGAAGACAGCAGCTGAATCCATCCCCAGCCCTGCCGACTCCCCCCCCCCCCAATCTCCTGTTGTTTGCATTCTCTGTGAGAATTTCCACAGCTGTATTTAGATGGCAAATCTACTCTGAGATGAACTTGCGATTTACACCGGTCTCAGTGCAAATGCGGCTGCTGTGGAAAGTTAAATGTCTCATCTAGGAAAAGAAAAAAAAAAAACCGTTCTGCCTGCCAGAAACTTTATCAAGCATATAAGAATTTATTCTTGTTTTCCTAGTATAAGCCCGTGTTTAACATGAGACTCCCAAGTCCATCTCCGAGGACAGATTTTATAGAGCAGATGGAAATTTTGCTTCTTTTTTTTTTTTAATTTAAAAAAAAAATCACGTGAGTAAACTAAATAATGAGAGGGAATATGATGACTCCATAAAAAAAATATTGAAATTAAAAGAAAAAAAAAATTTTCTGCTAATGCTTGTGTGGTCAAGTTTTTGGAAGTGCAAACGTGTTAACCCATAACCGATTTCTCCTCTCATTGCCAGTGTGTACCTGTAGTTTACCTCTTTCATTCATTAGATTAAAGAATAGTTTTTAATATATTTCTCATACTTTTCTCAGCAAAACACTACTCGTTACTTTATGAAGTGCATTAAAAAATACACACACACACACACACACACACACATATATGAGTGTTCACTATTTAAGATTCTTTAATTACACCTAGTTTATTGTCAGCAAAATAGAAATTTCTTGAGTTTCAACTAAGCAGTTCTTGGTGGTGCATACCATTTGATGATGTAGCTTATTATTTACTTCTATTTTCCTTTCTCCTTTCTTTCTCTGTGCTTTGTTTCATCAGATGTTGGACGATCGAGGCAACACTGCAGCTTACCTTCTTTACGCCTACACCAGAATCAGGTGAGTTGGTTTTTTTTGTTGTTGTTTGCTTTTTTTTTTTTTTTTTTTTTTTTACTCCAATCCTGTGTCACTTGAGCCAACCCTGTGAAGTGAGACTATCCTTTAGATCTGTCCTGTGGCTGCTTACTGTCATAAAACTTGCTTTGCTAATGGATGGGCAATATTCATCCCTGGAGATCTGACATATTTTTTTTATTTATTTATTTATGACATGCTTTGAGAACAAACCACTAGGATGTGTTTTTTTCTTCTTCTTCCTCTGCAGAGATTCAGGAAAATTAGGTTATTGAGCATTAAGATTTATTTCCGTGGAAAACCACCATTTATGCATAATATTAATGGATGCTTTTAGGCTTTGATTTTTTATGAATATCCCACTTTTCAGTAGCCTTTGCAATTAGGAACCAAATTAATGCTATTTATCTGTTCGTTATAATTGGATGGTGGTAGAAATGGGATTTCTCTGTGACCTTGTCACTTCAGTCAACACCAGAATAATGGCATTAACCACCAAGGTCATTTTAATTTAAGCCGGCTTGTTGCTTACATGATGGTGAAAGATTAGACTACTACCGCCAACATCATTGAAAAGTAAACTGTGTAAACAACAAAGTCTTCTCTACTTTCAGTTTGTTTCTCCTTTACCACAGTTTATGTTCAAGTTATTATATAATATACGCCTTAATTCACTAGATTAGGATGGTCTGAAATTGTTTTTTTTTTTAGGTGGTGGGGGGGACTCAGCAGCAGGGAATTGGTTAGACCATTTCTAGAGACGATGGGGAATTTTTAGGACTACTTAATAGTTCTGGATTATGCTTTACCAAAGTTGAGCATGTAAGCTATGATGATGTGGGACCATAGACAAACAATACCAACACTGTCGTGAATTGAGATTTGCAGAGATAAGAAACAAAACAAAAAAAAAAAAATAGTAATCACTATCTTAATCTAAGCTTATTAAATTGAAATTTTCAAGGGTATGTTATTGCCAGGGCATGTACAGCATGTCTTACATCTTTTATATTGTTTGCTTATTGGAATTATATTCTTTTATAAAAGATGTATTGATTATTTTGATTTTTCAGGTGGGTCAGGTGATTTACATGATAAAGCTTGTGTTTAAGAATAAATAGTTCTCTATATTAAATTTTGTATAACAAGGGTGTTTGGGGAGGAGAGAGAGAAAGAGAATACAAACTTAACTTAACTCTTTCCTCATCTTAAAATCTACAGGGGGAGGTAACTTGTTAAAATATTTAATCTGACATTATCTCCCTTCTCGGGTGGAAAAAGAAAAAAACAGTCTGTAGACCTTAGGGTTGGGATTAAAATAATAAAAATGATTATATAGCTGAATAAATTAAGAAGAATTTAAAGTTTAAAATCAAAATGCTTACACAAAGCTACAATAAATTAAAACACTAGGAGAGTTTTAAGAGAAATGTCAGTACCAAAAAAAATTTACTCTGCCTTGATGAAGTAGAATGTGAAGTGTGGATAATAGTTAACAAAGGTGGAACAAGTTAATTCTGAGTGTTGAAGCTTTGAGCTTAGACTTAAAGCAGCAATCACTACTCAAAGTTTATGTAGCTTAATAAGTCAGAAAGATGGGAATTTGGAAATGTCCAAAAACAGAACTTATTTGATAAATTAGTCTCAAGGAGGATTCAGATTTAAACTTAAATACCAGTTATCCTGATGGGAAGTAACTCGAGATGCAGTAAATATCCAATTTAATCATTTTCATGAAGTTTGTGGTTTGAAATTCAAATATTTAAATTCTTAATATTTATTATTGTTATAAATATTTAAATTTTATTAATTAAACAGTAGATAAGAATTAAAATTGTTGGAATTGTAATTACATTTCTCTCTCTATATATATATCAAGGTTTGTCGAAAAAGTATCCGACCTTAGGCTGGGGAAAAAAATTACATGCTTGTTGGGGTTCAATTGCTAATCCCCTTCGAAGTAGGCCCCTTGTGCCTCCACACCCAGCCCAGCGATCCTTCCACTGTTCAAAGCACGTCTGGAATCCTTCTGGAATGGCTCTCAGCTCTGCCATTGCATTCCGCATGATGTCCTCTCGGCTCTCAAAGCAGGAGCCTTTCAGTGGCATTTTCATTTTTGGGAACAACCAGAAGTCAGAAGGAGCCATGTCTGCAGAGTAGGGAGCCTGGCAAATGAGCGAAATGCTTTTTTTTGCCAAGAAACTTTGGATTAGCTGCAACGAATGAGCCGGGGCATTGTCATGATGCAGCTGCCAGTTTTGCGAGCCACACAAATCCGATCTCTTGCACCGAACTGCATCACAAAGACATCGGAGGACTTCATGATAGTACTCCTTTGTAACTGTTTGTCCTTCTGGTCCGTATTCTTGATGCACAACTCCTCGGTAGTCGAAGAAAACAGTCAGCATCACCTTGATTTTGCTCCGGACCTGACTTTGGGTGTTTCCACTGTGATGACTGAGCTTTGGTTTCTGGGTCGTACCTGTACACCCATGTCTCATCTCCAGTTATCACGGTATTCTGGAACTCAGTATCCAGCAGGTCCTGCGCAACCTCAAGACGAAGTTGTTGTTATTCCTGAGAAAGTATCTTGGGCACAAATTTCGTTGTCACTCTGCGCAAGCCCAAATCCTCCTTTAAAATTGCAAGTGCAGAATCTTTACTGATCCAAACCTCGTCACCAATTTCCCGCACTGTCAAATAACAATCCTCCATTATCAAGGTCCGCACTTTCTTGATAACAACTGCATTGCAGTTTGTTGATGGCCTCCCGGAACACTGGTCGCTCTCCACCGATGTGCGGCCATCTTTGAACCTGTTGTGTCATTCTTTAATTTGGGTAACACCCAAGGCATTGTCACCAAAAGCCTATTGAATTTTGCGAATTGTTTCCACTTTGGTATCTCCAAGCTTTTGGCAAAACTTGATGCAAGATCGTTGCTCCACACATTCCGTCATCATGGGTGAAATTGCAACAAGTAGTACAGTACCTCACACACTGGCTGCCTGGCAGCGACTGACGCATCCAGCAAGCCCGCCAAAAACCCTGCATGCGCATGAAGGCACGTGGCTCCACTATGCACACTTTTGACTCCCTAACCTCTTTACTTCCCATGGGAAAAAATAAAGTCGGATACTTTTTCGACAGACCTTGTATATATATATATATATATAAAGTAGTTGGTTTTGTTGAGAGATTTTTAGGAGTAATTTGTGGTATGATTTGGTACTGGCTTGTTTTGTAATCCCCACCAGGTCCATTTCACGATTGGCCAACGTGTCTGCTGAGCAACTGAATGAAGCTGCGAAAATCACCCACATCGAGCTGGACCATGAGAAAGAATGGAAGCTTGCAAAGTGCATCACAAGATTCCCTGAGGTTATCGAGAAAATCCTTGATGACCTCCTACTGCACACACTTTGTGACTACATCTATGAGCTGGCCACCACATTCACAGAATTCTATGACAATTGCTACTGTGTTGAAAAGGACAGAACAACAGGTCAGCTTTATTTCTTTTTTGTTTTTTTTTTTTATCCTCTCTTTCATAGTGCCGGGTCTAGTTTAACCAGCCTTTTTTGTCTGCACCGGACAAAACCAGATCTTCATTTTATCAGTAAATGTTGTATTAATGCTAGCATATCTACTTCACTCCTTACTGAGTCAGTGCATACTAGATTTTGTCCCATGCCGGTTGCTTGAAATGAGCTAAGAGTTTGCAGTCCGACTTCAGAAGTAAAGCTGCCATAATTAGTCATGTTATTGATTCCCCGAGTGTAGTCAAGTTCATGTCATTGATAGAAAATTACTTTCTGATATACTCAGAACCCAGGTACACTGTGAATCACTATTTACTTAATTTAACACACACAACACACACATATACATATATATATATATATGTTCTCAGTGGACAGTTTCTTCACAAGTCAAGAACAAAAATTTAGAATTTAAAATTGCTACTGAGTTATTTCTCTTTCACTATCAGCTTTAACACCTGTATGAAACTTTGTAAAATTAGCGAGCATTTTTACCATATTGCCTGAGATTTCACTAACATCGCAGCCATTTAAAATCCTTTGGAGAGAGAGAGAGAGAGAGAGAAAGGGGGGGAGGGTTGTTTGAATTCATGATCTTGCACTCTGACTAACACCTGGGTTTGCCACTTTAATGGTAGAGCATAGATCTGCTTTACGTACTTCTACAATCAGGAAAACAGGAATGATGATCCACAGGAAGTAAAAGAGAGCTTTGCTTCATCTTCCTTTATGGCAATGCTAACTCAACAATTGAATTTGTGCACCATTTGCTTCTTTTTTTTTACTCCATAACCGGCTCTTGTACTGCCACAAAGGTCTACTGATTTGTGTGTGCTTATCTTGTTGCCAGCTCATGCAGTTGTCTGTCACATCTGATGCTCAGAAGACACCCACCAGCTCTCTAAGTTCAGAAACAGTGGTCGTTTTCAAGAACCACTTCCTAGGGTTTTAAAGTCATATGCTTAGAGAGATTTTTTTTTCCCACCGATATCTTAATTATCTATTGATTTTTCTCTGTTCTTATGGCTTTGCAAGTCATGTTTAATAAGTCTTGGTGGTCATTGATTTATTATTTTGCCTTTGTTGCTTTTTATTCAAGTTTATTTGGCCACGAAGAAAGACGACCTCTTATCTGTTTTATAGCATTGGAATCGTTTGAAGATGGAAGATGTAGCTAATTTTAGTTGTTCTGTTATTTTAATTTTCCATGAATAGATTTACATTTCTATAATTCACTCACTAAATATGGCTTTTGTACTAGATTAGTACTTAATCCGCTGTTTGTTTTAGTTAAATCTGCAAGATCCCCATAGAAATTACAAAACAAGTTGTTTTTTTTAAAATTCTTCGTGAAGCTAACTGTAACAAAGAATATATACATGAAGATGTATAGGGAAAAACTGTGCCTGCACCTTTGTATATGTCTCCAGTTAAAGGTGTTCTTTTTGATTTTGATGTAACCATAAGTAAGGTGGAAATATTCTCCTAGGTCATAATTTTTTGTTTTTTTGTTGTTGTTTTTTTTTTTTTTGCTTTTGACTCTGATGAAGCAAAATAGTTTTCTTCAGAGAGTGGTGCTTTTACAAGATCGGTGAATATATTGTAACGATGGTCAAAAAATAAATGTTGTGTAAAAAAAAAAGAAACTTAATAGCTTAGTCGTTGCAAGGAGCCGGGCCTATTTTTGGCTTACCCTTTCTTTATTAGAACGATTACCCTATTGTTCTGAAATAGAGGTGACAGCATCGAAACAAACTACCCAAACTTATCACCCATCCTTTGAAATAACTGGTGGAACACTGACTGCTCCCCCCCCCCACTCCCCTCGTCTTTTTTTGTTTGAGCTTAATGGAAAAAAAAAATTTTTTTTTTAATTAAAGAGGAGGATTCTAAGATGATTTCTGAGAATATAAAAGATTGAATTTGATGCTGGTTGATAGGAGAAACTTTGGGGGTGTGTGTGTGTGTGTGATAGGAGTGACTTTCATCATCACCGTCTGAATTAGATACTTCCTGAAGACTGTCTAATTGCCATAACAAATTGTGCTCTGTCCCTTGAAGACAGCTGACACATTGCTCCACCTTTTCAGCGCCTTTGCTGACACCACACTTAACGGCTTTCTAAACTGCTCTGACCCGTTTTGATGTCTCACTTCTAAGCCTGCCCAGTCTTACATATAATGGGTAATTTGTACATACTGCAGGGATGTGGCCATTAAATTTGTATATATGTATATATACATCTTGTGACTACTTGGGGTGCATTCAGTAGACCTAGTGCCAGACCTGTATTGTATCCACTTCTGGATGATATCCAACTGTTTTGTTATTGGTCTTACGACGGCAACTTAACCCTTTCCTGGTTAAAAATTGCAATATTTAATATGCACAGAAGGACAGATAATTTTCAAGATGTCTTCATAAAACACTTATATTGCGCACCTATAAATCTAGCGAATTAGTTTTAAAATGTCACATGACAAAAAAGGAAGGATACTAAAAATGCGAAAGTTTTTGGAAAATACTTTTTTTTTTTTTTTAAATCTTGATGCAGTGTATAGTGTCTATTTGGTAAGTTTTTTTTGTTTACCTGATCAGAACCTTTGATAATTTTCTGTGAGTCTATCAATGGGCTAAATTAAATTAATACCTTAATCGTTAAATATTATAGTTAACCTTCTATATTCCTGGCCAGTTTTTTTTTTTACCTTTCTTATACTACCACAACCTAGAAGCAAGCACTGGTTAGTATTTGTGTTGAACTGTTTGTTTATTTAGTCAGCACACCCATAATGCAAAACACTTGAGGTTTTGGAGACATACATATTTATCATTGCAAAGGGTGATATTAATACGGAAGGTACAATATGCCACAACCTCTATGGCTAAACTTGTGCTGAGTTATATATAGTTAAAAGATAATGTGATGCAAATGCAGTATACAGAGGGTTAAGTCTGGGGAAAATACTTGAAAGTCCAAAGAAAGACGACAAACAATTTTTTTTTTTTTTTTTTTTTATAAACTTATTAAATAGGTTTCACTATTTTCATACATCATTGAATATCAGCTGCATTGTTTGAGTATAATTTTCACTTCTGCTAAACTCTTTTGATTGCCTGAAATAGTGAATTATGGAAATAATCCATCAAGGCTCTGTAATTGTTCTTTTCAGTAGGGAAAATTTGTTTATATCTTCTATTTTTATTCACATGAAAGAGATATAACATAATGATGATGACAATTTGTCACCTGTAGCCAGTAATATGTATAGTTTTCTAAGGTACAAAATAATTAATGCCTGCTAAACGCTAGCAATAAATGAGTGTCAGCATCATTGATACAGCACATTAGCAGTAGAAAAGCACAGGTGTACATTATGAGATCATTAAAAATATAAATCATTTCAGTGGCTAAATGTGACTGTCAGGTAACTTTATTTATTTATGCCTAGCTTCCCACTCTCTTTCAGTTTAATCCCTTAACAATTAAAAATTGACAGCCAAGACAAACATTTGAAGCTTTTAGATTTTCTTCGTAAAGAAATATTGAAAAATTCATGCAGTTTTTGGTATCTAGTAGTGATAGTTCCATTTCAATGCTACATTTACTAGAGTTGCGATAATTATTTGACCAACCAGTTAATAGGCTTCATAAAATTGAATGGAGAAATTTCTTTTTAGTTGGAAAGAACCAGAATATTTCTTTTTTTTATGTTTGTATATGTTTTCCATATTACCTCGAGTTTTATCTTAACACAACCAGGGGCATAATCTGGTTTGCATTGTAGGCGGTGGGGGAGCAAAGATGGTAAATCTCATGGAAGTTCATTCAATCACCACTTACCCTCCTACACACACACACACACACACACACACACACACACACACACACACACACAGCCTGTATGTGTATACATTTTAGAGCAATTCGAGGGGGGCAAACCCAACTCATGATTGATGCCTCTATATATAATTAGGTGAAGGCCCAAAGAAGAAGTTTAATACTGGTCTGAAAATGCAATTCAAAATTCAACACATTTATGAAAGTTCTAAAGCTGTCAAAAATATAATGAAAAATCTTCTACTTGAAATTAAAAGCTTAAAGATTTCTGTTAAACTAACCAATAATCTAGATTAATACTTAACTATTTGAAAGCCAAAGTATTGAAACCCTGTCAAAGTATAACTTAGTATTTGAAGTTTAAAATTAAAAAAGAAATCTTAAATTTAATGTAGAAACATCAATTTTTTTGAAGTGGAGAGTATTTCCTTTCCGCCATAAAGGGTTTTCGTGCCTGATTAATAGGGGTAGTTAAGATATTTCTTAATCTCTTCATAACAGCATATTTTTTTTGTTTTTTATCTGTTTTAGTTCTTAAGGATCTACATTTTGCTTTTTTTTTTTCTGTTGCTATTTCTTCATAGCAGTCCCCAGAGTCTGTCAGCTGTCACTAATCGATTCAGCAGCTGAAGTTTGTGATGTCTTGATTATCAAGATTTGTATTAGAGTCAGTAATTACATTTATTCTGGGACTTTGCCTAATCCCTTCCATTTTTTAAAATCTCTTCTATCAACCAATGCTTTATTCTATCCGTATTGATGTCTTCACTTTGGAACTTAATTTGAAGTGAGAACAGGATTTCTTATTTCCCAAATACTTGTGTAAATGCCATTGCAGTTGCTTTTAGCTGCTCCACAGTTGTGAAGATTCTTTCGAAAGTACGTTTATCTAAGAAGAGCTCTATAGCTAAAATTATTGGAATTATAATGGAATTTGTTGCATTCTTCTGACTGGTAGCTTTTTGTGATCTTTTCAGAGGGCTTTAAAAGACAAGCAAGTTTTTTTTAGCTAACATTATGATCCACTGCATATGGGTGTCTTTGTTCAGTATTATGTTCTAGCGTGTAATGTGAACTGTTCCATCGGGTAGATACAGCCTGTAGAAGTCTGTGTTTGGAGACTTTGAGTGCTGCTGAAGGTCCCTTAGCTTCTGTGAGGCAGCAGGAGAATGGTGGAAGTGGCCATCTATTTCTTCATTAATATGAAAGTTATTCTTTAATGGTTATTGGCTAAATATAGCATCATTAATGTCTAGATGTGCAGTATACATAGAATAAAGGTGGTGATGGTAATCCAGTTTTGAGAAGTCCAGTAATCATGCTAACAGCATTGATCTGAAGGACCAAATAGATTTTATTTATCCAGGGGTATTTAAACTTTCTCCAAACCAGCCAAAATTTTCTCTCTTATCCATTTGGTTGTATGTGAGTTTGGACATGGAACTACACTTAAAATGGCTCCTATGCCTTTCAAAATCAGGTGTTATTCAATGACCAGTAATACTAAGAAATGTTGTTCTGGTATTACTAGCTGTCCAAATATCTGTCATCAATGCTATATTTGTCATTTTGTCTTGTGGCATCTGTTGGAGATTTTAAAAAGCAGCACTGTACATGTCTGCCGTCACTAGCATGATATATTATAGTTAGGAGGGGTAGCTTTTTAAATTCTTTTGTTTGCTGCAACTGAGTAAGTGAGTAGAAAATCATCCGTTCTTTGGTGTATGGCTACAGCTTCAGGATCGCTGATGCATCAAAGCTTTTCTTGTCTAGGGATTTTTCCATAGTTTTTCATTACTACAGCCTGCCCCTGGGTGGGGATTGTTGTTTTTTGTTTTGTTTTTGTTTTTTTAAGTTTTGTTTTTGTAGCATCAGTAATCGTTTTCCCCTGATTGCAAAGCTTGCCTTTAGCTTTGTTGGGTTCATTCTGAATCACCCTGTTTCATAGATATTTATTCGATTATCAATTCCTGAGTGGTCACTCCATCAGTACAGATCATATTACTAAAAATAAATCAATAGTCCCTCCACTAATTATTACCTTTCTATATCATGAAAATTGGACTTTAATGTTACACTGGTTGCTTTCATTGGAATTTGCAAAGCGTTTGTTTCATTATCATAGGAAGTTTTTAGTTCTATTTTTCTTTTTTAAAATGCTTATAACTTCAGATAATGCAAGAGGATATTTTAACAACAGTACAGTGCAATGTAGCCATTTCATGCAATGATATTCCTTGATTTCAACCAATCTAAATATTTTTCAAAGTCTATGTACTTGATTTTTTTCTGCTCTCAAAACAATAGATTGGCAGAATTTTGCAATATATGGAAAAGGTTTAAGTTCATGAGAACTAAGAAATTGTTCAGTGTTTTTAGTCTTTAATTTTCATTAGCAAATAAATTTATATCGTTAAGATTTTAGACAGCTGAATAAAATTTGAACACCTGAAGTTCCATCTACACTTTTGCTTCGCAGTAGGAGCAGACCAAAAATTCTGTCATGAATTTTACTAATTGATCAGTTATCTTAGCTGATTAATAGGTAATTGGTCATTTTGATAACCGGCACATTCTCAACAGTTTCCAATCAGTCACAAACTGGAAATAATTCAACTGATAGACTCTTATGTATACTTTAGAGACTTAAAAGAATAGAAAACGTAGCAAACGTCTGTATACAATTTTGTGCTATTATGTTGCTCATGGAGTTGTATGTGGTTGTCTTAATAAGAGAATGACTTTTTACCAGCTGGTAAAAATCAAGCATTAAAACCAATCTTTGGTAAATGAAAAAGAAAAATGGTTACATGCTGTGTTGACTTCTTGCTGTGCTTATTAACAAACAGTCATGGGGGATTAGCATAACCAAGGATAACTAACTCTTCCTGATCTTTTCATAAGCATCCAGTATTTCAAGAGATTTGGAGAGAGAAGTCGTCATCACTACAAAATCAAATTGTATGTTGTTGTTTTTTTTTAGTTTCTTGGTGTAAGAGATGTAAATATAAAGAAGTTTGTAAAGACCACGATGTATACTGTGGTTAGTTAATACCCACAACAAAAGAGGTGTAAACCTGCAATTTATTAGATTGGTCAATCATGTGGAAAACTGGAGTTTAACACTAAAATGTCAAGTTGTTTAGATAGGAAATGGAGAAAATTATAATCATTATTGGGGGCAAATACTAAATTGGAAAACTATTTTCAGAAAACCATTTTAGGGGTTTTAATTAACAATTGCAAAGGTCTCTACATTTCAGGGACTAATGAAATTCTATTTATGTGCAGGCATGGAGCCCACATTACATTCAGGACAGATTTCTTGGGAAAGGTTCAAAGAATCAGATAGTGCAGATACTTTAAATTTTTTTTTTTTTAATTCCTGCAAAAGGAAACTTTTTATAATTTTTACAGATTTTTAGCCTTTGATTATCAGTGTTGAAGAAATGAGTTTAACATATATCATCAAAAATGTTTAGTCTTCAAGCATTTTGAGTATGTACAAAGAATTTAAATATGAAAGGAGAGATTGTCTTATTTTTATTTAATTAGAAATTAAGGATTTCTGTTAGACAATAACAAATTCTTTTGGTTATCTACTGTTAGAAATACCAGAATACATAAATTGACTAAAGTGTCAGAACAGCTAAATATCAGAAGAATAAAACAATTCAGTTACGATAGAACTGTAAATGAATGGGATGAATTACTGGTGGCAACAGTTAATAATGCTTGTATTAATTTGGTTGCCTTCTATTAAAACCCATGCCGACTTCCTGGCTTCTTTCTAATAATTTAACTGTTTGGTACTTCATCTATCCACCATTGCTGTTTATAATGTATTCTTACATAATCATGTTGTGCTTTCTGCTAGTGTGCCATATAGACTTAAGTTTCAAAGGAGATTTTGGAACTCCTATTAGTATTTAGTGCCTTAAACATACTTGGATGCTAATTCATCTGAACTCTGCTTCAACGTCTGTTTTTAGATTAAATACCACACGCTTAATTGAATAACAAAAAGGAAAGAAAAAAAAACAACCTTAATTTTCCAGTGTAATAACTTTTTTTTTTTTTAATTATAAGTATTTTGGAAAAAGAATCTTCATCCATGTAAATCCAGAAAATTACTTTAATCGATTAAATGTGACAGGTCTTCTGTTGACATGGTAGCAGCCAACATTGAGGTTTGAAATCAATAATGGTATGTCAAGGATGGAGATGTTACACTTCTTTCTTAGGTCAATAATAGCACCTACGCAAATTTATCCTGGGGCAAATTCACATGCACAAGCACATCCACACACTGTAATCTTTCCAAACACGCACTAAAACAAAAACAATGGGCTCCATTTGCCCTCTAAAATGCAGGTTATTTCATATATAACGTTTCGTCTGTTCCACAGTACTCTGCTAGAGATCATATGTATGGGAGAACCATTTATGAGGTCAGCTCTAAACTTTGGCCAGTCTCTGGCTCATTCAAAATCAAACTTTCCTCACTTTCCACTAAATAGTGGCCATTATTTAAAAACACATTATTGGTAAATATGACCATTCTGAAATCAAAAAGACAAAAATATGATGTGTTTTTCTCTTTATAGGTATGGTGGATAGATATGAATGAATCTGTGTCAGAGATGGTTCATCCAAATGATCAGGCATAGAGCCTATTGCATACATTGGTGCTGTCAGTAAAATCTTTCATGGTTTGATGATCTAATAGGCACTAAAACTAATGTTACAAATAGCCAGATGCTAAAAAGACCTGCAGCCACTTCTATGCAAATATCATCCTCTTGAATGCCTAGTCTGCTAGCTTTGTTTTCTTTGGGCTTGTTCATTTTTAAAACCATCAGTAGTTTGTCAACCTTGATTGAGTTTGTTTGTGTCAACAGCAAATCCTGTTCCTAATTTCTGCATGTTTGTTTCTCATTCTCAGATATAGCAGTAGACATTTCATTCTAGTATCTGTAAAAGGAATAGACTGGATAAATGTGAAGGAGAATATCACACATTCTCATTTCAAACTATGGAACTTCATGGAAGACATGGTGTTTAATATGCATGCAAACTGGAAAGCGTGCTAAACAAGATCAGAGCTTTATTGGTCATGCTTATTGAGAATGAGGGATTGTGGGGAAATTTCTTGCACCATACTAGTATTACACAACAGCTAACCTGGTTTTCAGAAAAGGTCTTACTGTGGTACATTGACGGAGATCAAAGTCATGAGATTCCCAGGTAGATGATGTACCATTGCTGTTGCAGATGAACATCAATTATCTGTACACACTGGTTGGAGAGAAGAGAACTCATTTTGATGGCATTGTTTTAAAAAAAATATAAGATCAGCAGATGCAGAAACTTTGGTTTGATAAATGGGAAAGGCTACAAAACAAAATACAGGAAGAAAAAAAAAATCACCAGATGCAAATGAGTTCTTGGTCCCCTCAGTATATCTATTTTACTGTTGACAAATATTACATGTTTTATTCAATAATATTTTCAAGTGTTTGTGTTTGTTTGTTTGTTTGTTACTCTTTCATGGAACAAACCATAGCACCTAGGAGCCCCAAATTTTGGGTGAGGGACTTCAGAATCTAGGCAAAGGTTTTCAGCTATTCCATGTTGGCCTAAAGCCATTTTTACCCGTGCAGCATCGGCTACCCCACCTGGTTTTAAAAGAAAACTGCCAAAATAAACAAACAAACAAACATGGGAAGACATGAATATTTGTTTACAAGAACCAAACTCCAAACATTGCAATACCTTTTATCACAACATGCCACACTTTAAAGCCACGGTGCTGCAAACTGTCCTGAGAAAATTATTTTTGTTCATGATGCATTAGCAATGTTTTTTCCCCCCCGTAAGTCGTCGTTCTTAAGCACATTAACCTTTTCCTTCAGAATGTTAATTTTAAAAATTCCATTCTTCCCATTTAGCAGTTTGTCAAAAAGTCAGCTGACATTGCACTGCGGCACAGTGGTATTTTTAGTGTTCTTACTGTCGCAGAAACTTGTCTGAGTTCTACCACCATCTTACTGGTTTATTTTCTTCATGTGGTGGTGGGAGGGGAATTTGCCAGTTTATGTATGTACAGAGTTTTGACATAAGTAAACAAGTGCCTGGGTTGGGAAGAACACTTGTTATTTCCGGAATCATACACCTGAGTGGGGGGATCAATACTCTGAGATGCAACTTTCTTCCTTGTGCAGCGTGTGGACACTGTGGATGAAATCAGCAATCCTCATCTGTGTGTGTGTAGACTATCCCTGGTAGAGAATCTGTTTGGGGGGAGTATTGGGGGCTTGGCTGACTGGTATGCTCTGACAGGAATTGATCAAGAATAAGCCACCCACCCCAGTTATTGATCAATGCTGAGTTGTGATGCCCTGGTTTTCTTGCGATCTTTGGTTTGCATGGGGCAGTGGTGTGAGATGGTGCTCCACCGTATTTCATACAAGTACTGCCCCCTTTTTTTTCACTGGCAGATAGTCATTGACGTAGATAGATAGACAGAAGTCTCTTTCAGAGAATGTTGCTTCGAGCCTCAGTCGGTCAGTCTGTTCGTAGACCACTAGCTAGCCATAACCATCCAGTGGCCAAAAATTGCACCCCCTTCCAAAAAAAAAAAAAAACATGAAATCCGAGATAATGAAAGAAAAAATCACTGTTTAAAAAAATGGGGGGGAAGGGCAGGATGTCAGGGTAGCATCTGCTTTGTCTGTGTCTATTGCGAGGCACAACAACTGGTTTGTGTCCCACTGCTCTTCTTTTGTGCCCATCGATGCAGAGATAACATCTGATGGTTTTTGTGAACATCTGCCACATGTTTTGCCACATTTGCATCTGATTGTTGGTGTCTTGGTTTCATGCTGCAAGCACTCGGGACATGCGGACAGTTATCTTGCGGCTTCATGCTGTTTAGCAGTTGACAGCAAAATAATCAGTGTTTTGGCGATATTTTTTCTTCTTCTACCAACATTCCATCGTTCAACAACTGCTACTACTTTACAAGATTTTTCATTCTCATGAACCTCTGTTTTTGTAGCTAACAACCATCTTATTAGAATAGTGTAATTGAGTCTGAGAGGTCTCTTTACTTGTCAAGTCTTTATATACTATAAATAAATAAATAAATAAATTATATCGGGGAGTATTAAAATATCTTAAAATTTGTACAAGTGCGAATATTTTTTTACTCAAACTTAGTCCACACACTAATTATTATATTTTTACTGACATATTACTAATTTAGGCAAGTGAAAAGATTTCCCATTGAGCCCACGTTGTTTTGAAAATGTGCAAAATTGCTGTCTTTGATGGATGGACTGATTACTTTTAGACTTTATTTTTGGGGAAACCGGCATGAATAACTATAGCAATAAGGTTTCTAGAAACAACCGTTATTGGAAGTCGGCTGTGTAAAAGCTCTCTTTGATTCCTGAAGTGAAGTGCAGGGGAAGAGAGAAATTGTCCGTGGATAACTAAGCATCCTGTGTATGAAAAAAAATCAAACATCTGATTTACTAATGTATTCAATTCTTAGACATGGTACATGTAAACTGATAGGACATTAAACAAAGCTGTTATATAATTAAACTGAGCATATGCTTAGAAAATAGCTTGAAATGTATTATATGAGGGAGAGAGAGAGAGATGTGACCTATCCTGACTTTCTATTATCCCCGTGTTTTTTTTTTAGATTTGTGATAATGAAAAGCCATTTTTGTAAAGCATGCATCAATTTTTATTATTATTTTTTTCCCTTTTTTTTTTATATTGGCACATTCTAACATCATTGATCACTGGGTTCTCAAAGCAAAATCCTGAAAGATGCTAGATCTTGTTCCACATGGTTTCCAGTTTATAGAATTGCTAAGGTGAAAAGGCCATCAGAGCTGCTTTCTTCTAATAAAAACTTTCGATAAGTGGATGGATCTTTAATCTCTTATTTTACCCAAAGAGCAAACATTTTACTCCTAATATATTTAGACATAAAATGTGAAAAATTGATATTTTCTTTTTTTCTGGTACATAAGTGTGATGAGATAAAGTTGTTTGGAATCCACTAACATTACTCAGATCATCATCTCCATGTTCTTATCCAGTGATTTTCCAGTATGGCATATTGGAAAGTCTAGTCAGTCAGGCAGTGAGTGTATCTTCACCTTTTCTCTGACTGCTAACTCACCCCTGAGAATGACATTGGGTGGGGGGAGGAGACAGAATCTCTAAGGTAAACAAATTACTACCCCCCCCCAACACATGGAGTGTTTTCATATATGTAAAGTCTCCTTCAATCTCATGATCCCTAATCCTAATCTCACTTTTTGTATTTCTAAAATTAAGAATTTGTCCACATATTTGAGATCTAAAATAATTATTGCCACTGGTGCATAGAGCACATTAGCTACATTGGTAGGTTGACAGTTTGAAATGTGGACGAGGCCATATATCCATTAAATGCATTTATCATCGGAAAATTGATCTGGAGAGAGACTCTTTGTTTAAAACAATGTGAAGTACGAGGTCTGTCCAAAAAGAAACCGAACTTTTAAAACAGTGCGCCAACCAGCTGGCGCAGTGTGCTTGCGACTACAGTGCTGTGTATCGGTGACCTTGACCTTCAGTCTAATAATAGCCGCATCATGCCACGTCAGTTAGTCATCAATCTACACACGCTAGAGTGAACGTATGTTTAGTGCACTTGGCGATTTGTTGCAAGTTGAACAATGAAGGATCTTGAAGAGCAACGTGTTTGTGTGAAATTCTGTTTCAAATTGGGGAAAAAACTTTTACGGAGACTTTTCTAATGTTGCAGCAGGCCTATGGGGAGGATTGTTTGAGCCGTATGCAATGTCACGAGTGGTACCAGTGCTTCAAATTGGGAAGAACATCCACTGAAGACAATCCCAAATCTGGACGACCTTCCACGACAATGGACGACGATCACATTGAGAAAGTGCGTGCTGTGATCCGTGGAAATTGTTGCTTGACTGTCCGTGAAGTTTCCGGAGAAGTAGGCGTCTGTAAAAGTTCGTACCACATGATTTTAAAAGAAAAACTGAACATGCATCGTGTAGCCACAGAATTTGTGTCGTGTCTGCTGACAGATGAAAAAAAAGAGAACCGAGTCACTGTCAGTGAGGAGCTCTTTGATTGTTCGAATGCTGATGAAAGCTTTCTTAAAAGTGTCATAACAGGTGATGAAACGTGGGGTGAACGGCTACGATGTCGAAACAAAAAGGCAGTCGTCGCAGTGGGTTGGATCATCGTCACCGTGACCAAAAAAAGCACGTCAAGTTGCCCAAATGTGAAGGTGATGTTGATCGTCTTTTTTGAGCGGAAGGGCGTCATTCATCATGAGTCTGTTCCACGTGGTCAGACGATCATTAAAGAGTTTTACTTGGATGTCCTGAGGCGGTTGAGAGAGGCAGTGCGAAGGAGGAGGCCTGAGGCAAGGAAAAACAAAACCTGGATGCTGCACCACGACAACGCACCTGCTCATGCGTCACTCCTTCCCCCCAGCCACCCTACTCTCCGGATTTGGCTACTGCGGACGTTTTTTTTGTTCCCAAAGTTGGAATCCACCCTGAAAGGTCACTGATTTCAGATTATAGAAGAGATCGAAGAAAATTTGCTACAAAAACTGCGCACTATCCCTGAAAACGTGTTCCAGGACGCATCAACAGTGGAGGGAACTATTTTGAAGGAGACAAATCTGATTAAATTGTAGGTAAAGCAATAAATTTGTTTGTTTAAAAAGTTCGGTTCCTTTTTGGACAGACCTCTTATAATGTAAGGGCTATGAGTTAAGGCAGATGTTATTTGGTTTGAGCCTTCTGCAAGTGAGTTGTAGTGTAATTTTCCATCTTAGTTCTTTAAAATTACATTCTCTGTGCATCGCCATTGTGAACGGAAGGGCAGTGTAATGTTTCAGAGTTGGCAGCCCAACACCAGTTTGCTGGTGGTGTTTTATCAGGTGAAATTCTACAAGTTTGCGGTATGAACCACACTGCTGTGATGAAAGTAATAAAAGAGACATTCTTGTTGACGATGATGATAACAGTTTGTTTTGTTTCTTTTTCCTTTAATAAATTTCAGGTGAGGTTCTGAAGATTAACATGCATCGTCTGTTGTTGTGCGAAGCCACAGCCAGTATCATCCGTACTGGATTTCACATCCTTGGAATAAAACCAGTGGAGCGAATGTGACGGATGGTAGCCCTTGTGATTGTCTCTACATCGGAGAATGCAAACCCATGGAGCAAGGATAACTTTTTTTTGTTGTTTTTCTTGCTTCCCACTGATGTGAATTGTGAACTTTTCAGCACATCACCAGAGGTGGGGAGGCTTCATTTAATCCCGTAGATATTTGTATCAATTCTGTTCTCTTTTATATTTGGGGGTCAAATCTAGAAGAGACTGTCCCTTTTTTTTCTTTTTTTAATTTTTTTTTTCGTAATTATTGCTTAGTAAATGTGGACAATATTCCACGGAGCAGACATCTTGCAAAACATTAAACATGGTTTGCATTGGTGCAGAACTAATTTGTTTTAATTCTCAGTCATGCGCGCATCCACGTACACAAAGCAGTTTTTTTTTGAGAGAGAGAGAGAGAAAAAAATCCAAACAATGACTTGTTTACTTCTTACTTCCCCTTGCCAAAAATGGAAGGATAGGTGCTGCAGTTTGGATGGCAAAGTATCCAGAACAAGCTTAGAAATGTGAGAGAAAGAAATAAAATTATTTTGGAGCCGTGAATTTTCTTTTTTTTGCTTCAACTAAGTCTAGAAAAAAATCGTTTTAAATACTGGTACAGAAAGGGTAAAACAACAAACGATTATTTCTCACAGAACTGGTACAGGAGTCTATATTGTGGAGACCGGTTGCAGAATGTTCTGAACTCTACATACTTCTACTCTTTCTAAAAAAAAACAAAACAAAATAATTAAAATAAATAAACTTGAAAAAATGTTTTTACTTTTTTTCCTTAATCCTATCAATATCATTTGTTTGTCTATATTCAAGGTATTGGAAAAAGAAGTTTATCTTCCCTCCTCCACTCACCAGAGAAACCTTTCAGTGCTAAGACACTGGATTATGGGTAGTTGCATATTTTAATCTACTTTCTGTGCTTTCCTAATGATTATTCTTAATATTTTTTTTCTTTAGTTGCTATTATCTATTTATTATCACTATATTTTTTTTTTAATGAGAATATTGTTTTCTATTCAAGCTATCTAATAAATCAGCCTTGTCTTTACCCCACGTGGTGGTCAAATTTTATCTCTCACAAAACAGATCAGATGTGTTTTTCCTTCGCATTTGCATAAAGAAACAATAGATTGAAGTTTCATTACTGAAGTAGACTGCACACTTCCACCCTTTGCTAAGTTAAAAAAAAACTTTTTAAATCATATTTTTTAGTCATTCCTCCAAAATTGGAGAGAGTTACATATATATATAGTCTTCAGAAGATATTGATGGAAAGTAACTACTCCAATCCAGACGTTTTGCTTTAGTGATTTTTGGCAAGATTATTTGCAATAGATTTTTTTTGTCACTGGTTGATTAATGGAATTTACCTATGTGTTAACCAGGAAAACAAGTTACTTGGCAATTTTTGAATTTATTCATTCACGCTATTTATAGTGGTGTCAGGAAATATATGTATGGTTAATCAGAAGGATGAGGGGGTCTTTAAAAACTTATAAATAGGCCCCTTTTACCTTAAAATACACACTAAGCAGATTTCTAGAACTATTGTCTTGTTTAGCATCTGTCAGTTTGCTTTGTAATTGTCATTTAGACATTTATAATCTGAATGCTAAAAGGAAGTGTTCTAATATCTAATCTAGTTGTGGATAACCGCAAGTATTATAGTGTGTAATATTTATGCCAAGAATGTTGCAGCTACTTTTTTCTTGTTTGAAAAGATTCTGAATACTTTTGTCTTGTACTCACTTAAAATGGCAATAGTATAAACTGGAAAATTTTCGTCGTCGTTAACTTTCTTGATAATGATAATTGTTCACCAGTCTAATCATTTCTCCAGACGCACATTTTTTAATAGACTTTTTATTTCAATTTCGTGATAAGAATTCTGTGCCTGGACCACATACTCCAGAACAGGTCTGATGAGTTTGTCAAAGAATGATTGTTAGAATTAAAGATTTTTGCAATTATTTGTATTAAGATTGACCTTTAACTGTCTCTTCCTCTCTGCGTGCCATGTGGCTGAATGCTTGCCGTCAAAACTGTTTACACTTGGTTTGGCATCTTGTGGTGAACAGAATGACAAAATTTCAAGTTAAGTCTCTGAAACTTGTCATCAGAACAGAGACCCATGCAGAGGGCGCAGTGTGTAAAACACCATCAACAGTTATTGCAGAGGTAAAGTGTTTGCCACTCAAAGTTAGAGTTCTGTATTTGATTCATCTGGTCAGGAAACTCAACTGATGGGGAATATTCTACATAGAAGTTTCTGTTCTTTTCTTTGAGAAAAACTGAAGATGGAAGGAATGTTTGCAAAGTCTGTGTCCATGTCACTCACAGTTGATCGAGGTGATGCAGAGGATCTACTGGTCAATTGTGATGGGACTTACAATGTAACATCTTCCTGTTCACCATCAGGTCTCTACTAAGACCTCCTCCACACAATACGGCGATATATCAATACTTTTTTGTTTCCCAAAAAATGAAATATACTTTAAAAGGGGCATTGGCTTGAAGACAACTGCATCAGGGCAGTTGAAAGACATTCTAACTGGAGACTTCTCTGACTACTTCCACCAGCTCTGCAATTACTTGTGTCGCTGTGATGATGACGATGATGCGTAAAAAAGATCGTTCTGAAAGGCATCACAGAAAAGCGCACAGGTAATCCCATTTCAGTGTAGTGCACCAATGCTGCAAATTGTGTGACTGCATTTTGCATGCCATTTTACCAGTAGTAGTACCACTAACCACAGCTCATGATTTCCGTACAGGAACCATGCTGTTCCTGAGATTTGCTTTTGTGTGGTGGATGCCAGCTGCTTATCTCTCAATAGCTAAAGTCTCTCGTCAGGTTATCTGTCAACTTTCACCAAAAACATTCTAATCTGAAGCTCCAGTCAAGCCCAGTGGAGATTCAGGAATGGTAAACTTCTTGCTGAAGCAACATTTGGCTCTCAGGAAAACCTCTCTACCCTCCATTCTCAGAAAAAAGGGGAGGGCTAAGTAATGAGCTTCCCTTTTACTGCTTCATCTATGTTTAACAGACTCATTATCCTTGCTATTACTTGTATACTATGATGGCCAAAGATGGACGACGACAATCTTGGCCACTCTTCTACAGATGGATTTACTTTGAAATGTTGGTCTGGGTACCTGTGGCTAGAATCCTGAAATGTATAGTTGCTAGACATAGGACAACAATAAATTTGTGGTTGGTGAATTGCTTGCTTTAAAAACTTTTTTTTTTTTTTTTAAAGTCTCAATGCAAGGTTGGCAGTATTTCCTGTGGCTCTTTCTGTTGCTATCCTTCAGATATTTAAAGTTTCATTTCCTTGTTTTGAGACAGAATTATGGAATATTCCCTTAGTACAGATAATTTCTGACTTTTAAAGTCCAACTCTTAACATAGATAAGTTTTAAAATCTATTTCAAACATTATGAACTAGCAGACAGTCCACATTTACTTTCTTTTTTTTTAAATTATTATTATTATTATTATTATTATAGTTTGTTTTTTGTTTTTTTTTTTTTTTTTGCTAATCTTGACCAAATTTCCCCTGTATTAGTAAGATCTAAGTATTTTTTCTTATAATATCTGAGGTTGATACCGAGGAAGCCCATCGCTCCAGATTTTGAGGTATACTGTACAATACAGAAGTTATATCTGTGTGTGTACTGATTATAATTGTAAATACTCATTTAATCCACATTGTTGTAGAGAAGCAAGTGTTGCGCTTAAAGCTTAAACATAATCACAAAATGATGGCTTAACCCTTACGATGCTGAAAGCAGATATGTCTGCTTTGACATTTTTAGCCATCTGATGCTAGAAGCAGATCTACCCCACAACTTCAAAAAAAAAAAACTTTTCCCTCTATTGTGATAAGTGGGAATACCCCATATCTTTGAAAGCCCCCACAACTTCTCCGATCAAATTCCTAATTTCATTTTTTGATGAATTATTGAAACTTGTGAGCTTGAAATTTAGTTAAGTACTGAAAAGGTTAAAATATTAATTTGCAGTAGAGTGAAAACATTACAGAAACCTTGATGGTTTAATGAACTGAGATACATTGTAGAAGATTCTGTAATCTTAAAAATTTTATTTCTGTTAATACAAAAGGAAAAAAAAAAAATATTTTGTGTTGTATTTTGTAATTTAGTTTAGTGCTTTCAATAATCCAAGAGTGTATCATGGCTTATACAAGATCTCTCTCTCTCTCGGTATAATTTTTACATTTGTTTATGCTGTTACTGTTGAAACAGTTCATTCCTTTAACCACACACGCATACTAAAGATGAAATACTGTCATGGTCATTTACTTTGTCGGCTTAATCCATATATTATTTTAAAAAAAGTATTTGCATATTACGTTATTGGCAGATATATTCAAATATGGGCAATATCTTTTGATTATGCAAAGGCTTGTCAAACTGCGTGCGAACAAATGCTGCATGAGAAATACAAACCGTTGCATCTATCTGTGAATTTTGTAGCATTGCCTTTAAAATATTCTCCAGTGTTTTCTGAAAATTCTTGAGAAAGATGGTGAAAGAAGGGCTTTCCGCATCACAGAATTTATTTTTTTTTTAATCTCTCTCGCTTGTGTAGACCTACCATAAAAAGTTCCTACGAGTTTAGCCAGAATAAATAATTATTTACTGGAGAAGAGGTGAATGGGGAGTTTGCTGGGTTAGCAGTGTGAGAGAGAGAGAGGACGTTAGTGGAGGGAGATGGGGGGGAGAGAGAGAGACATGACATCAGTACAGAGAGGAAGATTGTTTCTTGTGATGTGATATATTATTTTTATGCACTCAGCAATTCTTTTTAATTGTTTTCTAGTGGTAAGTAGATTTGCCAGCACTGGCGGCATCCTGAACAACAACTTTGATTCCATCGAAAGTAAGTTTACAGATTCCCAGGCTTTGATGAGTCTTACTTGTTTGTTACTTTATTTTAATTTTATTTAAAAAATTGTTTAAACTCCAGATTTTTTTACCTTTAACTTTTATCTGATGAAGGCGCTGATATACTAGAGGCATGCCAATGAAACTTAGCTAAGCAGGTTCCATTTTAATGTCCCTAGTAGTTACAAAGAGTTAGGAAGCCTTTTAATTATGGGAGACAAGGAACTTTACTTTCTGAATAACTAAGAGTTTTCCGTTCTGCAAATTGTCCTGAAGCGCTTCCAAACTTTCCACCCCAAACCTAGAGTACATGCCCCGAATGAGATCTAACCATAGCTTTATATAAAGGAGCAAAAAAAAAGTGTTTTTTATTTTAATAATTCTGTTTAGTAGACCTAAAATTTGTTTGCATGTCGGACTTCCCTGCTTATCACATTTCAAATTACATCTGAAGTTGTCATTCTTTAGTAGTGGTGTAACTAGAACTGTTAACTATATCAACTTTGTCTTGCTTAGTGCGTCACAAGTCTGATTTGGTCCTTCCTAGATCGAAGCATTGCCAACTGTGCTTTCCGCCATGCGCCTTGTTGACATTTCAGCCACCCAGTTCACGAGGAACAAATTTATTTTCCTTTTGCTGGTGTTCTGATTAACTGGAATGGTTATTGGTTAATTAGAAAGCCACTAATTTTTTTTTTAGTAATAATATAACTAAGATAGCAGGTTATTTTTTTAACGAATTTCGGTGGATTCTTAGGCGCAGTCGAAATTAAGTGAATTAAAGGGTTGGCTTTTTCATTACCAGCAGCATCTATTCTGTCGCATGATGATCAACTTACCAGTAACTCTGGAACTTTGATTCATAATGGTACGTGTCGTTTAAGATTGTTGGCAATTTTGTGCTGTGCCAATACCCTCCCAGAAGTCTAGCTTGTTCATATTGGTCACTTTGACCTGTTTATTATTCACAGTGTAGCGAGTACTTATTGTTAAAGTAGAATGTGAGTTTTCAATTCTTAAGTATCAAGTGAAATCTTCTCCCCTCAGGTGATACCATTGAAGAAGCTTAATATTCAGATAGGTAAGTTTTATAATAGTGTAAAATTAAGTTAAATTTCAGTTCTCAGATAACTGAAAAGCTTGAGATTATCTTTGCTAAGGCTCTGTAACAGAGGTGAACAATATCTCATGTAAATAAACCAATGCGATCGGATTGTCTTAATGGCTTCTATCATAAGCATTTCTTTTGGATATGATTTTGTCTGTGGATGAGCAGGAGTTTACAGAGACATTGTGCTACTGGATGCAATGACAGACAATGTAACAAAAGGCGGCGCTGTATGCTGCTCATTGTGTGTGTGTCATCTCTGTTTTCCCTATTCAGGGCCTAACAGAAGTCTTGACATTCTCTGTCTGAATTTTGCCTTTCCGTCTTATATCCTTTTGTCATCAGAACTTCTTTGAAAAATTTTTTTCCGAAAGCCATACTTTGAATTGTCTGTCATTTTTTTTTTTTTTCATTTTCATTCTGTGCAGAATTTGTGGCTTTATTACAGCTATAAATTTAAAAAAGAAAAAACTAGGGAAATAATTTTTAAAAGAAAAGGGGGGGCTATCAGAATATCTGTTGTTGATAGGTGGATCGAATTCCTGTTTTCTGTAGAATATCTTTAGTTATACTCCCTTTTCCAGCTCATTTCCACTAACCTCAAACTATTCAGGCTTTTAAACTGATTATTTTGTTTACTTTTAGACTAAAGTTTTTATATATATATATACTGTAAATCATCCATTTAAAAGCATTGGATGCAATTCTCTACTAAACTTGATCTTCCGTGACACAGTGCATCAGACACGGATTCATAGCACAGTAGCTGTGTAGAGATGGTTTGTATCCCCAATGACTTTGTTACATGAGATTATATCATTGTTTTTCTTTTATGCCCAGCAATCGAGATAACTTTAAAAAAAAAAAGAAAGGAAGAATAAGAATAATAATATGTTTGTGTCTGCAGGTGTAGAAAGTGCAATACACATGCTGTTTGTAAAAAACATTCTTTGTGATATCGCCGCTCTGGTCGAATGAACTTAAATTGACCCTGCTATTTACGAAGAATTAATCTTTAGTAGATGTTGTGAACAGTTTTCTTTTTGGACTGAAGCACTCAGGTCCATCGAGTGCCAAAAAAAAATCTTCCAGAACTGTTTGAATGCTTTTCTGAAGGACACTCGATTCTTCTGTCGCAAACTTTAGGAAAAAAGGAAAAGCATAATGCACACTGCACAGACTCTCCGTAATTGAAGCTCTTCAGGGTTTGGCATTTTGCAGCACAGAAAATATTTCGAAACCAGATATTGCTGAGTTTACAAATGGGCTACACCAGACAGAAATCCTTTCTGCTCTTACCGTAGTTAAGAACACGACTTGAGTACTTTGCTTAAGTAAATTCATCGTTGACCGAATAAATGGTTCTCCGCTGTTGCTGCCACCAATGGGTGCTTGTTCGATGCTAACACTTTACCGCAGCATTCAGTATCGTCAAATTTATCCCTTTAAAAAATCACCTAGTTAGCCAAGGAGCTGTTATGGCACATGCCCCATTATGGTACTCATCTTAATTATTTGTCTGTTCCTTTTACCCATCATTAGCGCCACCAAGAGAAGTTATCACTTGATCTTTTCTCTCCCTCCACCACTCATCTGTATGCAAATGAAGATTTTAAAAAAATTTTTTTTTTTGTAAAGTGAAAGTAAGAGCAATATTTCTTTAAATACAGTTGGCCTGATTCAGTTTGGTCACTACTACCTGAGTAAGGAGTACGTAAACAATAACAATACACTTTGATTAAAATCTTAGAATTTTATTATTAACTTCTTTTTTTATTATTACGTACTCTGCTGGTTGGCCTTTGTCCTCAATGAACATTAAGACCCTCACTCGAGGGTTATCTGTCGCATGTAGAAGCCAACCATACAAACTTTGAATATTATTTTGAAAATGTTCTTTAAAAAGAAAGTCCCAGCTTCTGTACAGGTGGTAATTGGCTGAGAAAGAAAGAAATTAATGAATGTTTAGCCATGCCACACTTGCTCTCACCAATGACAAATAATGGATTCTCCACCGAGTGCTAATTTAAAGAAAAACACAATTAAATCGCATGACTCCCCTATGGAGAACTTGCTGCATAATAGATTACCTAATATCCAACCAAACAATTTCAGTTGTTTCTGCAGAACTTGAATGACCACATTATTTAAAAGGAAGGACGTTTTTGTAAACTTGGCTGCACCGACACTTTGGTTTTAGCCTTTTAAGAAAATCACTATAAAAACAAAATGTTACTTTGATGTGGCGTGTTCAAGCAAATAGCTGGAAGGTAAAGAATGGAAAGAGAATAATACTGAAAGTAAGTTTCCTTTTTGTTGTTTCATCATTAGATAAAATTGGATTATCAAACTTAGACTGCGTGACAGAGTACCAAGGTTTACTATTTAGCTTTGACAAGTGTCATAATTTATCCATAGTTGCTGCCACGGAGGAGATTGTAGATCATTACCAAACAGAACATTGTATAACTCACCATGGTAGCTGTTGCATCACAAGAAACTAAATACATTGGTTAATGTTTTATAATGACCCTAATTTTATATCAGAAAGGATGTCATTTTTTTGTAAATGGTTACTGTAACGTTTTGTAATTTACAGGGTTTACAACATCAATGATTAACATTATACAGGAAGAATAATTCACAAAAGCTGCTGCTAGTAGAAGTTGAATTTTTACCGATTTAACGTAACAAATCTGTTTAGAAAAGCAAAAGAAAAAAAAAACTTTTTCATTGGTGAGGATTTTAATTAAGAAATTAGAAATGGGTTTTTCGGATGTTTTTAATTAAGCTTGTAGATTAAATTAGAGGTCAAAAGACCTGTTACTGTAAGAATTTTGTAATGAGAGAACTTTTTTATCTGTGTATTTTCAAAGATGTAACTTGAATTGGTGGATATGTTATTTTATACTATATGTTTTGGTGGTTTTCATTTAATCAGTTTACAGTAAGACAAAGTGTTTGTTTTTTTTTAATTTATAGTTATTGTACTCCTGGATATAGAATAGAAATTTAGTTGTCACGACTGTCAGTACAATATTCCTTTATTTTGAAGATGATGATTGATTTGGATGAGTCTTTGTTGTTGCTTCGGAGTGATGGGTTTTGAGTGCTGGAGAAACTATTACAGGAGGGTATTGCAGTCTGGAAGCAAGAAAAGGTGCCTAAGTCTTGCCCAGTCACAAATTTCAAGGTTTCTGGTGGGATTCTGCTGCCATCAAAAATAGATGGGATAGTAGTGACCAGGGCTAGTGAGATTTCTGTAATGATTTTGATGAGGATCCATGCCCTTCTGAGAAATGAACTGCATGTTATGAACACAACCTTGGTCCACCTCCACAACTTTTAGTGATTGGGAAATTTGACAGTGTGGTTCTTATAATACCTATCACACTAGACTCTGCTCTCCCTGAGTATTGAGCCCAAGACTCACAGTTTAATATAAAACTGAATAATGTCATCATACAGTTTATCATGAAATCCAATGTACACATTTCATGAAAGTCTGAAATTGAACATAAAAGATTTGGAAAGCTACTATAGTACAACTATTTACTATAATCCAACATCAGGAAAAATGTCATTATATACATTGGAAGTAATTAAGGAAACAGAAGGTAAAACAGGGCATAAAATGCAAATAACAATTGATGAATTACGTCACGTATAAAAACAAAATGCTTCACACATTAGAGTCATGTGTTGATATAGTACACTGTGATTGGTTGTTATTGAAGTAATCAAAGTGCCACACCTGCAGGACTATAATAAGTATAGGTAGTAATATTATTGTAATGTGGTGAACACTATGGCTCCTGATCAGGAAATATTACATGACAAGTGTATAGATATCAGTCTTAGCTAGTAAAGGCTACTCCATTCAGTAGATTATAGCCAAACTTCACATTCCAGAAGGAGCTGTATACAAGACTGAGGTGGATATGCGAAACTAATACTGTTAATAATAAACATGGTTGACGAAGTATGTTAAGTACCTCAAGGTTTTTTCTCTATGGGATAGATGATGAGCCAGTAGAGATTTTGCAAATGACCTAGCTGCAAGTATGGATGTTAACGGTTCTTCAAGAACAGTAACACATTAGCACTAAGTGGTTTTAATGGATGTGTAGCTGCCTGAAGACCTTTGCTGAGGTGAGGCAACCAAATACAAGTCTGAAGTAGGCAGCAGAAATGAAATAGCTGGATGACCAAACCTGAAAGAAGGTGCTCTTTACAGATGAGTCCAAGTTTTAACCATTTGTCAATCAATGGCTCTTTGTTTGAAGGTGGACTAGGGAGTAGTATAACAGTCGGTGTACAGCAACAAAGTGAAACATGGGTTGGATCAATACAAGTACTGGGCTGCATATAAGCCAAGAATGTCAGAGATTTGATAAAAATGAAGGTACACCAATTGCCGACAATAAGGCAGGTTCTCATCCATCATGCCATTCCGTCAGAATGTGACATCATTGGATAGGCATTCATTTTCTAACACGATATGAAAATTACCTGAAGTGTACAGTCAGTGTGGTGAAAACTATCTGGAATGTAGGAATCTGATGGAATAGGCACAAAGTCTGGATATGAACATTGAGGCTTTATGAGGTTATACGGCTACTGAGAAAGTCAAATGGCAACCAAACCCCTCGGATGAATTGTGGAAAGTGCTGCAGGATATTTGGAAATACATTCTACATCATACACTGATAATCTGTTTTGGAGCATAAAACCAAGGGGGCACAACTCATATAACAAACACTAAGGTACTGTACAATATATTCCTCTTTTTTTTAATAATGCATATTTTCTGTAATAATGCATTATGTGTTATATCTCATTTGCAATTACTCATTATTTTTGTATATCCTGTTTGATTTTCATAATTATTTTCAGTACTTTAATTTATTATGGTGACTATTCTACGACAACTTGCACTTAGAAACATCGAAATGCCTTTGCCTCTTGGTCGTTCTTTGTATGCGATAGAAGATTAACATTCAACTTAACTTGACCACCTGCTAGTATTATAAACAATCTGCTTATCATTGCTAGCTAATGGGTTATTTGTCTACACAAATGCAAGATATAGTTGGATCATTAATAATTGCTTTTTTTTTTTAAAAAAAAAAAATTCTGCATGAAGAGCTTGATTTATATTTGTTTTGAAAAGAAAGAGATTTTTTGTTCTGATTTATTGGTACCATGTACACATGGTTCTTTATTGCATTTTGGAGCCAAACTCTGCATCCACTCTATCAGCACCTTCTGAACTAAATATGCATGTATCCCTTTGTCACATCTCAAATGGTGTCAGGAAAGTTAAAATCTATAATTGTTTTCCTCTTGTGTAGAACTGGGGCTACAAACATAGGATTAATACAGCTGACATAAGTGTATGTCCCCGAAAAAAAATTAATGCCATTGCACCTCAAGTTGTTCCTATCTTATCCCTTCAAAATAACGTACATTTACAGATACTAGATCCAGCATCAGAAACATCTGAACATTACCATGAATATGAGGCAATTATTTTGATAATTTATTACAAATATTATTGCTTGGTCTCCTCTACCATTCTTCTTTCTTGAACTCATGTGCCAACATTGGTTCATAAGGTATTATCCACCAGAGAAAAACCCTGGTTTCGTTTCCTAGACCAAGGCAGAGAAGAGGTCTTGGAGGTTAGCTGTCTGCCTGCCACAGAAAATCCCTACTAGAACTCTTCATGTTTTAGATGATGTAGGAAACCAAAGACAAATGTACATTTTGACTAATAATTACAAAAAGAAAATGAGATGTCATTCTATTCATTTTCTTCCACACACACAGCTTTTAGCAGTTACAGATATTTTTACTTGATAAGCAGAACAAGTTGTTTCTCAGTGGTTGGTTCTAAAAATCAGTTTGTTTTTTTTAAATTCTCACGACATTTATACGATTTGTACCAAATGACTGGTTGTCTTCAGTTGATTTGGAGTTCTTTACTGTTTTTTCTGATTGTGATATTTCAGTTATTGAGCCACACCGTCTCTAGAGATATGTATCGATTTAATGTATGTATTTCTGATTTAACCTGTTGCTGTGTGTATTATACATCTTGACAAATGCAGCAGCTTGAGAACATTAAGGAAAAAAGATCTGTTCCTTTGTCAAATAGAAGCTAAGTAGATTCTATAGACAAACTTTCTAAATGAAATGTGAGAGTTAGAGCATGAAAAACAAAGAAACTTAGTAGTTGCTGAGGGAATCTATCAGAATATTACCCAATAATGTTAAAGAATCAAATTTACTTTTAAAAAATGGCTTTTAAGAAATTGCTGTCATATTCTGGTAACCTCATGAGAAAAAAGTTATCTCAAAGCCATGTAATGTCTTTTTCACAGCATGGCTCCCTTTTTTGTATTTTGGACACAGCTGCGGAAAATCTGTTGTACACAAAACCAACCAATGATGTACATGTGCTTTTTGAAAGGAGTACCAGCATCCGTTTGTGGTATTCTGCATGTGATTACCAGTGGTAAAGAACCCATGCTAGACAACAGAAACTGGGTAATTCTCAATTGGGACCAGTCCTGTTTCACCAAGAATAAGTGCACTTTGCTATTTTCTTAGATCTGTCATTTGTAGATTTATGCATATAAAGGCTTGAGTATCAGAATCGTGTCATGCACGCATCAAGATGATAAACCATCGCATGCCCCCACAAAACCAGCTTTGATTTTTTTTCACTTTAGACATTTATTGGCTTCCTGCAACCGGTGTTTCTTAAAAGGTAACCAGCTGTGTATTAAGTGAAGTAATGAGATCCTTTTTCTGTCACTCCCAGGGATTCATAAACTCCTAAGGTAGTTCTATTATTTTTTAAAATTTCTCTTATTGCAGCGCCTGTACAATTCTTGTGCTTCTTGTAAACAAAAGAATATAAATGCACATCACATCTTTTGTGCCGACAGCTATGGGGCTAACTCTATTAAGGTATTTCTTCTGCGCATGGCTCTCATTAAAACAGACTTGTTCAATTCTGAATAATCAATGTTCCAGCTAAAACTTTGTGGTTTAATGAATAATACAGGTTATTTTTTTTTATTTAAATGAGATGCACTAACATGTATGGGGGGATAAAAGCAGAATGTTTTTAAATAATGGTGACTTCAAGTTTTCTGATAAAATAGTGTTGGCAATGCGGTACTAATAATCTATTAGGGAAATCTGTATAGTGATGAATGCCAGTAATTGTTCTTGGGTCATTCTTTGTGGGCCCGTCTTATTTTGATAATCCGCAGCTTTAGGTTGAGTGTGTGGCAAACGTTAACATAATTTGCCATTTTTATTTCCTACCAGAATTATATTATAATTTTGCACCATCCAATGAAAACAAAAACTCAATGTTGTTATTTACTATTAGGAAGCATTAAAGGTAATAGAAATAGACTCTGATAAGACATCTTTATTAGCTATAAACATGAATGAATCTATCTGGAGTGTCGAGTTTTTTCCTGTCACTAACTTCAGTCCTTGCTTTCAAGTGGTAATTATTTTTTTTTGTGGAGTTTTCAGAAATGCTTCAACAAGAAATGACAATTTTCATGGAATCAGAAATAAGGTTTGTGGGTCTGTGCTGCTCAGCCTGGTCCTTCCCAGAGTCAGTGGCAGAAACTCTGCCCCATAGTTTCAAGGCCAGTATCCATTGGTTGGGAAATAACCAAACTCATCAGTTTTTGTTGTCCACTGTTTAGACTTTCCATGTTAATGATTTTCCTGAAGGATCTGGTGTTTGAGAGTTTGATGATGTATGTGCCATCTAACCATTTTCTCATACTAAGGTCCACAAAAATCACATGAAGATATAACAGTAGATTGATTATACATATGTTAAAATCATCAACTTGTGAGGTGCTTCTTTTTTGGTATTGGTTTACGGTGAACTGGCAGGTTTTTTTATAAAAAAAAAAAAACCGAATTAAAAACTGCTTAACTGAAATGGCAAAGAAAGCAGGTGCTTAATTCTTTCAGTGGTGGAAGGTGATGGAAACTGAAATATTCTCTTTCAGAAAAAATCAGTGAAATCCACTTTGGGCTGGCTTCACTTTCTGCCCTGCTTTTGCTCTGCAAGTGTCTGGATTATAATAGTGGCCAGCAAGAACCAGAGGAAGTATGTCAGGAAAAATGTGTAGATGACAAACATCATTAATGGCTGCCAAATGAAGTCCATGGATGTCCAGGTCCATCCACTAAAGATCAACATCTGGGACAGCATCACCAGCGTGGACTCAAAACTTTTAAACTGGAAACTCAGCTGAGAGAAAAGCAGGTAGAACAGACTCGCAAATGCCAGAAGTGTGAGGAGCAGGATGACAAACCATGAGAGGAGAGAGGAGCTGGCAGCACAGAGTGTTCTCTTGAACAGGGCAGTGATGGTAGAGTGGTTGAGGAGGATCAGAATGGACAGGAAAAATGCAGCAGAAAGTATAGTCTTGTAACACAAGTCCACATCAAAGATAGCATCCAGGGAGACGAGGGAAGCTGAAACAAAAGCATACTTATAACAGTAAGTCACCTCAAACACCATCCTGTTATAAAAGAGAAGGTAAACATGCATCATAATGTTACGTGTCCTTTGTATTAAAAGAAATACTTACATTGTATTGCTCCAAGATTTTCATGGAAATGTTCCACGCAGCTGATCCTCTGGATTACTGATAGTGAGATCCAAACACCGGCACACGTACGAAACAATCGAATCCAGACTGAAGTCTGCAAAACACGCTCCATCTTTAAAAGGAAAATAATCTGTACTGCGAAAAAGAACTCTGTGATGGTGAGGACTGCAAGGATAAGTTGCAACACCATCAGTATGCTGTCAAGAGTGCCAAGGTGAGGATGAAGTCTGATTGACTTGATCACATTCACAGCAACCAAACCACCCGCAGAGGGCTGCTGCACAAGAACGCAGACCTGGGTGAACACATTTATGTTGCTGTTGAACACCAGCAGCTCCAGAATTATTTCACAAGTGAAGTTGTCCAGCCAGTTTGAAGCTTTAAGAAAGTGGATCTGGTCTTGGGCTTGCTTCTGCTGTGGTGACAGATTTGTGATAAATCCTTTAATGGGACGTTGGATACCATCTGCTTTTCCTGTAAAGTATCTAAATGATTTACCAATATCTCTCTTCCTATTTTCACCCTAAAACAGACAGATGTTATGAAAAGGTGAACAAAGCCAGTGCATCACTAGCCACCTTCCACCAACGTCTATAAGAAAGAGGACTGAGCTGGACATTTTGTATAGAACTGAATATGAAAGTAATCATTTCCTCATAATATCGGGACAGGTGAGATTAATCAGGTACCCATGTGAACTGGATCTGGTGGTTCACATTCTGTTTGTTTTAGACTATAAGGGAATCACAATTTAAAATTATAGAGTGACATAATGAAGATAACCAATTACCTGGCAAAAAATTCTCAGTTTCTTCAGTCTCCAAAAGAATGCAGAGCATCTTTCTTCTTTAAGAATCTTCACCTGTGAAATGCATTCAACTGAAAAGAAACGAATTTGATGATCGATCAGTAGCTAATGTTGCCTTGGGATGCTGTTTCTCTCTGAGGTGTAATGTGTTGTTGGCAAAGGTCAGAATAGTTTAAACACATCACTGTAGGGGGAGAATCATGAGGTTCAGTAGTCCCCACCAACCATTCCGAAATCTGAGAAGTTGGTCATACACTCAGGGTGGGAGGGGGGTAGCGATTAATCAACTTTCTACACCTATTTTTGTCCATCCTTAGATGCAGGAGGAGGAAAGAATAAAAAAAAACCGCCTTCAGTATCCTGTTTGGCATGCATAACCCTTGCAGATGGGGGGCCCCTAACATAATGATGTTTCCCTATCTCTAATAAAAAAAATAGCAGCAGCAGCACCAAACAGATTAGCTGTGAACCTACCTGATTGTGCACGTCGTTGACGGAGTCGGACAGGACCAACACGGTAATTTTCACTGTCAGCCAGAAATCGCATCCGGTGCAGAGGCAGGTCATGGCCATTGTATTCGTGGACAGGAAGGAGGTTCGGGATGGCTTTCAATTCAAGCCACGACCAAAACTCCAGTAAGGTTTGATTCTAAGACCAAAAACAAAATGGAAAACTGGGTTTGAGGAGGAGGAGGAGTTATTGCATCAAAGATGCCATTGTGTTTATTATCTCTCTCAGGTGAGGGGGAATAGAGCTTTATCCCATGCCAAGGGGGACCATCCCAGCCCTGCCAACTTCAGCAGGGAGATCTCTCTCTCACAGCCAGCTGATGAGGGAGGAAGCTTGCTAAACTACTGCCCCCCACACCCTATTAATTGGTTTAATTAATAAAGTTGTCATAAAAGTGAAACAGTTTTGTTATGGTCTTATTATAATATTCCACCACTTATTTTGAGGGGAAGAAGTAAGTTTGAACAGTCTTAAGATTGTATTATTTTTTTGCCTCTGTTGCACTGTCACAAAAGGTAGAGTTATTAAGTTACTGACTGCTCCAGCTACTGGAGAAGGGCCCCACCACAGCTTAGTGATTAAAACCTAAAGATGGTCAGACTATAACTGTCATACTCTGAATGGATCAACATCCTTTTAGAATAATTAGATAATAGGCTAGATAGGGGTTCCCAGCACGTAATGGCCTTATGCCGGACTTTTATAAACATGTAGTACTATATCCTAGATAATTGGAAGCCATTTAGGTTACTAAATTATCATTAATGATTAGAACCGCTACCTCTAGTTGATCAAGGAACTATTAATAGCTCACCTTCCATGTTAATATTAGGCCAGTCGACTACTGAAAGTTTTAATCTCTTCAGGATTAAAATGTGTTACATAGACAGGGCTGACCTGTAAATGCTTAACTTGCTGGTTATAACGGACATTCAAATGAATCCTGGCTGAAGTAGAATTGCTGTAATTGTATCTAGACAGGTTTCACTTGAACGTCCCTAGCATGAGAAAAGATAGTCTCAGCTAATAATGCAGCATGTGAATGACACCGCAATCATTTAGTGAGTTTTTCACAGGGAAATTAAAACTGTTCAAATACTCAGTTTTCCTCACCACAACAAGAATAGTAAAAGCACCAACCAGCTGAGTATGCTGCTGCTAACCACCAATTATGAAGTGCACACTAGATCGCTACAATTCAACTGTTTGGTGCCATACCTTCGAAAGATGGTCCAGACTCAGCTGTTTCTTGATTGCCTCATTTTGGTGGTAATACACACAGTTTTGGCTGAACAGTAAGAGTACTGGAATCACCGCCATCCACACTACGTCCATAAACACACTGGTCCCAGCGAGCATCAGCTGTTTGTTCAGTTTTATGGGAAAATATTTTGCTATTTCTGCAACAAAAAAAAAAAAAAACCAGTATCTATATTATAGTGGGGGTTAGTACAAGTTAGACAACTTTAATTCTTTACCAGATGAAGATGTCTTAGAAATTTCATCAAAATTGTTTACTACCATTTAATAAATGCTCTATTCAAACCTTTAATACTGCATCCTGTTTACAGCTTCCCCTTTAAAAAAAGTTTAAAATCTCTTGTTACTTTATGTGAACACTTGACAGAATAAGTCTTGATCTCTCTGACTAAAACTGCACGCACTCTTAGAAGGCTGAACAGCAGCCAGGAACATGCCCCTTAAATCTAAGCTTCTGCCAGTGGGAAGACGGCTTGGATACTGGAACTAAAATATGATTCACAAAGTTTTAACAATGGAATGTATTAAGAAGGGAAAGCAACACAGGTATGAAAGAAGCCTCATCATTAAGATCAAGTTTTAGATTTTTTGTAAAGAAACAATTTTTTTTCTTCAGAATTGGTACAGGATTCAAACAAAATCCTTTTGCCATCCAATTTAAAGCCATGTCTACATTGCATGGAATCCTTACAGGTGAGTAGTGAACTGCTGACACTTCCAACATCTTAAGTAGTAAACTATGAGATCTGACCTTGAATGGAAGAAAGAATCTTCCTAGTATAATTAACATGGAAGCAAAGCTCTACTCTAAAGGCTAAATAACTTATTAAATACAGACTCTGAAAGCTCAGAAAAGATGTAATGGCGTAGATACATTTGACCTAATAGAAAAAAACAGGTTTGGACAGTACTCAACTAAAGTTTATCAATGAATTTATCAGGAAAACCTATAAATAATTTGTAATTTAAACAGAGAACAAGAATACAGAAAAAGATTTTTCTAAAAAAAAAAAATCAGGAACAAATGAAAACTTTTTGGTCGTAAGCCCAGCAAATGTAGGCTTATGAACTGGTGTGACCAACCTCCCAAAATCCATCCCTCTGCTAAGGGCTAAAATCAGTCGTTTCTTTTCCGGAATAATTCTTTGTACAGCATCTACCCTCACACAGATAGTGTGTGTACTGCAGGAATAAACTGACTAAGGCATCCCTCCAACCTCAGCAAGACTTTAGAGAGAGAACGAGCAAGTGAGCAGTGGTGCATGAATTGGTGTAGAGTAACATCTGAGCTTGAGATCCCCAGGAAAGTAACTCCAATTTCCTTCATTTTGAATGGGTAAGAAAAAAATGAAAACCTTGTTTATTCATATAGTGAATAAGGCTATAATTCTATATTTGTCTTTTTAATAGTAAACACTAATAAAATTATTTCCCTTACCTATAAATATGATATGAAATCTCAGTATTTCTATGTATCTGGAGTGCAATCATGTTGGTTGGTTATTATAAATGCCTCTGATATCCATGTTAATCATTTTAAAAAGTAATGTGTGTGTGTTTATTACAGCCACAATACAGTACCAAATAGATAATATATATCAGTGATGAGCAACCTTTTCTGGATGCGGGCTGCAAGTGAACTTCGTAGGCTTCTGGCGGGCCACATGCATTTTTTCTTACAGAGTTGCAGGCTTTAAGCCTGGTGAGTACCAACATACTCCATAACCACCCCCTTTTATGACACATCTTTTTAAGCAGCTTAATGTGACACCTGATACACTTTTTCTTTCACAAGTCTTTCTATGTCCGGCTCAATCTGAGACATTGCGATGTGCAAGGAGCTTTCCATGCATTCGCCTCCCAGCCAATTCTGATGTTTGTTTTTCAACACCTGCATTTTTGAAAAAAAAGTTGTTCACAGATGTAAATGCTGCCGAACAAGCTTATCATCTTCAAAGTGTGGTTTGACAATTTGGGAAAACTCTTCCTTGGTAGGTAGAGCTTGTTAAAGTCAAGGAGCGGCACATCGCAGAATTCTGCTCTCAGTTCAATGCTACACTGAAGATCAAGAAGCTCTGGAGGTGCACTTTCAGCAGACATCAAAAGGAATGGTAAAGATGTTGAAGGTATCCTCACATCTTCTGAAATCTTGAAAATGGAAGAGAAATTTATCTTTGAGTTGCCGAATCTCTTCTGCATATTTTGCAGAATCATCTGGATTCTCCTTCCTCAACGTTTCAAAATGAACAAGGTTATTGGAGCGAAGTTGTGATTCCCACAGCGACAACTTGGATTCAGATGCCTTGATCTTGTCAAATATGGGGTGGATGAGCTGATCCTTTCCTTGGAACCTCAGATTCAGTTCATTGAGATGCTGAGTAAGGTCGATCAAAAATGCAAAATCACACATCCACTCACGATTGCCAAATTCCTTCACTTCATATCTAAGAAGAGTTCAATTTCTTCCTTCAAATCATAAACTTGCTTGAGCATCTGACCATGGTTAGCCATCACACTTCAGCATAATAAACCACATCTCCATAATCAGATGCCATGTCAGTCAGCAACTCTGAATTGGCGATGATTGAATCCATTTGATCTGATGAAATTCACAAGCTTCACAATAACTGCAACAACATTTTCCATCCCCAGAGATTTTGCACATAAGTGTTCTTGATGCAACAAACAGTGACACAAAATTAACTCATGACCAGTCAGAGCCCTAGCTTCTTGAGAGATGAGAGTTGTCAAGCCATTCTTCTTTCCAACCATTGATGGGGTCCCAGCAGTTGCAATGCCACTCAGCCTCTCTAAAGGTAGCCCAGCCCCAACTGCTTCAGTACTTTCATCAACTTTTTCAAATCTGCACCGGTTGTTGTTGTTCTCATCATTCCCACCATACCCACTAACTCCTCAGATATGTTAAATTCAGCATCAATGCCTCGAAGGAAGACAACCAGTTGAGCTACATTGGACATGTCAGTGCTCTCGTCCAATGCTATGGAAAACCACTTGAAATTTGATGCTCTGCATTTCAGGATGTCTTCAATGTTCTTTGACATGTCATCAACCCTCCTACCCACAGTAAACCTTGACAGGCTAATTTTTGAAATAATAGCCTTCTCAGGAAATGCTACATCAGCCACAGCTTCAAGACATTCCTTCACCATCTCGCCAGGATTTTGGACACCAAATAACTGGCACGCACCGAAATGTCTGCCTCAGCAGTGGCTTGAAGAGATTTTGTTGGCCTGCAAGACATTTTTCAAATTCCCACACCTTATCTTTCCGCATCTGGCCCTGAAGGGTAACGTATTTACATGCATGCTTTGTACCATAATGTCTCCTGGCATTATATTCTTTAAGGACAGCCACAGATTCATTGCAAATTAAGCATACTGCAGTCTCTTTAACACTGGTAAAGAAATACTCTGAGGTCCACCTATCGTTGAATTTGCGTGATTCATCCTCTACTTTTCGCTTTTTCTTCTCTGAGGCCGTGTCTGGTGGTCTGAAAAATCCCAACATGTGCACACGAATTTGCTACATGTGATGATACACCCTATCGTCACTCTCCCAGCTGCGGAAACGTAATGCAACGTTGCCAGTTGTTGGTGCCCAAGTTGGCTTAGAGCTGAGCTGAGCTGGCTAGTGCGTGTCCGGCCTGAGTCCCTGTCTAGTCCTTGCTGCAGGCATCAAGGTCCTAGTCTTTTAGCTGCCAGTGTAGCAACTTCAGATTACCCCGCTTCACCGTGTCCCCCTGGTAGCTTCATTCAAATCGCGTTCAGATTACTGGGAGGTAGGATGAAATTGATTTCAAATTACCAGGGGGGTAACTTGAAATGGGGGATAGCTTGAAGTCTACACCAGTCCCAATAGCGTTAGCCAATGGGAGCGCGGCAACAATTAGAGTTCCAGCTCCCTTTGCCAGCGTGTATTGTCCGTGCTTCCATCAGGGAGCCGTGGGGGGCCTGTGACACAAACGGGAGTGCCTGCTGTGGGAGACGAGGCGGCAGGTGAAAAAACAGGAAAATAAAATTACTTTGCCAAAGCCTCACGGGCCACATATTAGGATGTTGCAGGTCACAGGTTGCTCATGTCTGATATAGATCTTTCTTAGTGGGTAGATATATGGGAAGTAGCACAATCTACTTGGGTATAATATGGCTACTGGTATATTTTCAGACTCTATACCAGAACGTTAACATGGCTGACACTCTTCCAGAGAGAGCTGCTGTTTGCTGCTTATCTCAGTGTCCAGAGTCAATTTTAAATCTGGATGTTATTGATTTTGCCAATCAAGAAAAATAAAATCATCAAATGTATTGCAACCCACGTACCAAACCTAAAGACCGATTTAAAATGAAGCTCGGGTCATTAGTAGCAAGTGTAATGTATCCACCCAGGTAAAGCGGGATGGACTATCTCCAGAATTAAAACCGCCATTAATACTAAATTCTAATGGACCATTACTAAACAAAGATCCCTAGTCAATACTATACATTTTAAGTATTGTTTTTTTTTTTGTTTGATTAAAAATATTAGCCTTATGGGAAAAAAATAAAATTTCTTTTGCATAAAAACTATTTATCAACAAGAAATCGAGACAATTTGTAATTATGGATGCCTAATGCCAAAAAAAAATAGGTTTAACAAAGCATCTACCTTTACACCCTTTGGGCTGCCTCCACCTTTGGACAGTCAATTTGTCCCACTCAGTAATTTTCCATTTTTTTCCCCAATTCCTCACTCAGATGACCTTTTTTTTTTTTTTTGCAATATATTGCCTCCCACCTTCACTTCCCACATTCTCATTTGGATTTTAAATTCCCAGGCTAGTCTTCAAATCAATGAATGGTACTGTTCTTGAACCAAGAGGGACTTTTTCTGCTGCATGCCATGGTGTCTTATCCTGTATAAACCAAACATTACCATCAGGAAGGAGTTTCCTAGCAGATTCTACAAAATTTGGTTTTTAAAAGGATTCAAATACCGATTTGTATTCCCTAATGTTCCTTTTGGTATGTTTACCATTAGCAGAAAAACAGGCCCACTTGTGGACATTTTCTGGATGCTTCCAAGTTGGTAAAATTCAGTTTGATTTTAAATCTTTTGCCTGATTCTTCTGACTTGCAAAGTTACCAAAATGATCAAGTAAAATCTCATTTGCAGACATCACCTTATTCCAATCTTCTACTGATCACTTTTGGTATTTCTTAAAAAACAAGTCTCCTCATTCTTTGTATGGCTGAGATTTTTTTTCAGCTGGGATGAGAGATTTAAGCCCAATTTTAACATATACCTTCTAACATTTGCTTGGTGATACTTTCTTCCAGTTCTCTATCTATATACCACCTGATGCAAACCTGTCCTTCTTTAGAGCTTTTCCAAAACCCACCCTTTCCTTGTGACAGCTGCCTTTGTTGATATACCAGTTTTCTTAATCATTCTAATAGTCCTACCAACTGTTCTTACTGGAAGACTAAGTTTCTCAAGCATTTCCTAAATGTCAAGCCTACTTCAAAATATCCTGCAATCTGCTGTCTCTCACGATCACTTAAATACATTCTATGCATATCACAATTCAGGATTAACATTTTCTCTGGTTAATGCAAATGACATTGATTTTTTAAACTTCCTTCTCCCATGTATTTGGTGTTAGGTATACAAGTATTTTATCATATGAATAGGGAAAAAAAAAAGTCAATGCTAGACAATTGATGTGCATTTATATTGAAGGCTTTATGTCCAACATAAAAGCAAGCAGAATGATACTGAGTGGGCCAAATTGACTGACCACAATACTTGGCTGAGATCCAGCAAGATGTATGTAGTTCCCTGTAAATACTATCAGACATTGATGTGTTTATTTTGACTGAAGTATCTACCTCTGAAGTCTCTTCATTCTATATATTTTTTTTAAATAACCCTGTGTAGAAATATTGGATGCTTTACTAGATTTAATCAAATCAGACAAAGACCGGTGAATGTTTTAAAATATACTGTAGTCCACTCTGTTAAGGGTAAATTCTTGAACTTTTATTTGGATGAATGATTACACGAGGTTTTAATTTTTTAGTCTTTTCAAAGCAGTTCCTTTAATTTTACAGATACTGAATTGTTTAAAATGTTCATTAAAAATATAATACCGTGAGGAAGAATAATTCACAGAATAAACCAATACATGCAATTGAATTTTGTCATCATGGAAAGATGCATCACTATGAAAACCTTTAACGTCTTTTTCTATTCAGAGAGATCTACACCATGCAGGCCACTAGTTTACTACATTAAATTTTGGGACTGTAATTCTACCCACAATGGTAAGACCATTAAGAATTTATATATATATGCTCTAAAGGTTTGCTTCTTACCCGATGTAAATATGAATTTTCTTGGTTATTTCCCTTCATTCATTCTGTATTATAAATTATGAAACCCTGCATGTATTGTGTACTCTAAATGTCATTCTCTTATTATTACTTGGACGTTGTTTTATCAATAGCTACCTATTGTCTTCATTTTTATATTACCATAGATTAACCCCCCCCCTTTTCTTCTTTTAAGAAAACTGAAATACTACGGTGCTTTAGGCATCCATTGGTTAGCTTGGCTGGTCAAACCAGTTACCAAAAGTTCACCTCCAAGATTAATACTTGTTGACTTATGCCTTCCTAACAAAAACATGCATTTTTTTTAAAAAAAAATAGAATGAAAATAGCTGATTAAATTAGCTTTAAATATTTCATTTTGCTGTTTAAAAAGTGAGCTTCTAGGTACATGAAAACTTTGGCAGAATTATGGCTGAATGGAATAAATTATTCAGCTCAACAACCATTCAAAGACTTGTTTTGGGTGGAGGGACCTTTATGAACCAATGGATTCTCCCACCTTTATATGACCTAAGCTAAACCAAGTCTCTCACTCACACAATGCAGCCAGGTATCAAGTCTGGAAACAAACCATATGTTACCTGATGGGCTACAACTACATCTTTAGGTACACAGTTTTCTTTAATCATCCTCTGATGATTACAGGATCTTCAACAATGAATGTATTATTATTTCTTTCTCAGATTTAGGTGTTCTTTCATTTATCTAGCCATTTTTCCAGTTACAGCAGCAACAGATTATTTAGATCTCACTGTTTCTGCTTTAATCACATGCCTCGAGTCAGACCACCTTACTAATTACTGCAAACAGAAATCTACTCTTCACACACAATCATTCCGTTCATGATTCCTTATCATCTTTTACCACCGCAGCTGAAGCTGATCCTAATTTGAAAATTAAAGCAGCATTACTAATTCCAACAGCAAGCGAACACAATATCACAAGTTCATCTTTTTCTGATATTCAGAGGTTTGGGATCCAAAGATAAATGCCAACATAATGTTCCAAGTTACTGGTTCTATCGAAGAAAAATTCTCCCATTAAATCAATAATTTTTCTAAAATAATTATTTCACTTTGATTTTTAAGGAATGTGGGTCTGCAATAAATGCAAAGTTTTCTTAAATCAGGAAAAATTGCTTTATCATCAAAAAAAAAAAAAAAATCATCTGAAGTGGAAATAGCAAAAACAAACCAAATCGGTCTGATCTAAGGATGAGGCCCCTTTAAAAACTTCCAATACCATTACTGCTCCCAAATGATGCCTACATTCCTGTTACTGATGATAAGTGGGCATGAGTCCAACATCTCCACACTTAAGCAAGAGTGGTTTGAGGTGGGCGAGAGTGCCATGCAGTGTTCTGATGGACATCACTTTCCCTACCTGATGGATGGACAGACAAACGTTAGATTTTAACTTCAAATTAATGTACTGACCTGTTTTTTTTTCGCTCTCCTGCATGGAAAAAGTAGCCTGTTATAACCAAAACGAGAATCTGGAAGAAGAAACAAAATTAAATTTATAATGCAAAAATAACAGAAACAACGACAACAAAAACATGTGTTGCAAATGTGATGTAGATATTTTTTTTTTTTACAAAATCATTGTAGGAAAGAAACTGTGCATAACTTTGCCTGATAGGTTGGTATATTTAGAAGAATGAACTTTTATAATTTATATTTTCTCATTATAAGATAATGAATTTACTGTTAGTTGTGAAATGAGTGAGTTAACCGATTCTCAGGAAATAATAGATATTTTCAGAGAGGGTATTATGTACCATTGTGGTACTGTCTCAAACCAAAACAGAAATTGAAAAATAAGCTTATCAAAATGGATAGATGAACTTCTTGAGTTTATTTTCAGTTTTATAATTTGTGTATTATAGTAAAAAGAATACATCTGGCATAAAGTTTGGCCCTATATAAGTCTGAAATTATAAATAGGACTTTTTATTTCGTAATTTTCAATATATTACAGTAACATGGCAGATGGCAACCTACAATATAAAATATCCAATTTGTTTTCTATAATTCATTCTTATTTGTTCAATGACATCCATGGAAAACAATGTTCTAAGGCAGTGATAGAGTCTAGTATCTGAGCAGTTTCAAGATGGAACAAAAATAGTAAATAGTATTACAAAGCCATGTGCGTAGAGACTGAGTGTTGCATCAACAAATCCTTAAACTTCTACTTAGCTGCCATCTTCGGTGATCATGTTCAGTCCTATCTTTTGATGCCTTGGGCACATTCTCCAGCTGCTTGGATGGGATGTGATTATTAGCCTGTTTCAAGTTCTCCTACAGATTTGGGTTTTGCCGAGTAATTCTTCTGAGGTTGGGCGGAAGTGATTTCCATGGGCTTCGTGAAAATGCTTTTTCATCAGCTAGAGAACATTCTCTATAATTAGCTGGACCTGTTTAATGGTTGACAATTTCTTGTTGTAACGTGCCTTAAACTTTCATTTATTTGCAGTAGCCAACCTCCATTCAGCAGCAAATGGCACAAGATGGAATTGACCACCCCCAGTCACTGCCATGTTGGCTTCACAACAAAACAAACCAAAATTATTTAAGTATTTTTTTTTTCAAATAGGGCTTTAATACAATTTATTAAACAATGAACCCCCCTCTCAAAGACTTTATAACACAGATTTATAGTGCAAAGCCCTACTTCCTCATCAGGGCCAATAATTCAATAAACCTTAGCTCATACAAACATTTAGTTGACTACTGGATATGTGAAAGCCTTTATGTCGATAATTTTTCTCCTCAGAGTTCTTTGAATGCATTTTATCATTTCACCCTATAACTGTTTGAAGGGGAAGTTCGTGACAATAAAAACAGGACGACTTACCATCAATGGTTGAGCAAAAATAAGTAAACTGATAAAAGTGAAACTGAATGATGCCAGCCATTTATGACACATTGCTTCTCCCCAGTGCAAACTCAAGAAATATGTCAGGCAGACAGCTACGACTACTGAAATGAATACCAAAAAATAGCCAATGAAAACTGTCCACCATGGCAACTGCACCCAGGAATCATTTTTCTTTTGATGTGGCTGGTATCTGTCTTGGTTAGGGATCCTTTTCTCAAAAAGTAACATTATAAAAGCACTTGGAATGGGCGTGGTCAATGATGCTAAAATGCTAACAAAGATCATTGTGAAGTTGATTCTAAAGGGTTTTTTTTCTGAAGCCCTACTTTCAAGCCACAGAGTAGTGGCTAGCATGTTAAGAAAGAGAACAGTCACTTGGCAGGAAAGTCTTTGGACACGTGAGACACTGCTGGAGCATTTGCCAAAAAATGCAAGAAAATAGTAATTCCTGAATCCTGAATGTATTCTTTCTCTGATGTTGGCCGACTCCTCTGCAATGGTGACTGCATTCTTTTGATTTTCGCAGCTGAACTCGTGGTAGAGAAACTTTTGATTGTTGCACCTTTTCAAGTAACCAAACTTCCAAGTGAACTTGTAGCTGCAACAGATACACAAACTGAACTTAATGTAAAAGATGACAATGCTGTGTCCAGTGTTTTTATGTATTATACTAAACTGCAACACTGTAAACTTAGATACAGTACCAAAATCCAAGGAGTAATTATTTATGGCAAAAGCAAAGAAAAAATCCTTATTAGTGTTTAAACCAATGACTCTGTCTTTTATATAGACTATGACCAAAAACTTGTAGTGACATAGCCAAACCTCTTTCCAAAAATACAGAATAAACTAAATCTGCAACTGACATTAGAAAACTTTGCTAAAAATATTAAATGGCAGTATATACTATACTGATTTTAAATATATATATATATGACAAAGAAAAGAAATCATTATTTCAGTCCTCATCAATGTTCTCTAGTGCTTTGTTAAGCAGGTTCTAGTCAGCTCAAAGCCATTGCAAGCATTTGTTAGGTGACTGATAATATTGGAGAGAGAGAATATAATGGCAAAATGATTTGTTTAAAACGTGAATCGAATACCAATACTGATAATAGGTGTTTGATTCTCATCTTAATAAAATCTTTCATCATTAATTTGCATCAGTACAATTAACAAAAGTCCTTGTTTTACTGCTAACTAAATTGTTGAAGTTAATAGTTTAAGAAACAGTCACCAGGGGTTCATCTGATGGATACCTTATGTGCCAAAGTCTGCATGCAAGTTCAAAGAATAACATTTTTAATCATCATCACATATATATAGTCTCATTGCCCTACACTACATGATGCAGTCATTTTGTTTAAAAATAAGAACAAGATTAGTATTTATGGTATTCTACAAATTCTTCCTGCTAGACAGATGTAAATAGTAGTAGTTCCCCTTATATTTGCGAGGCTGACAAAGCCAACATTTTACATAACAGAGATCTAACAATAAATTGGGACCCTGCTGCACCAGTCTATAAGGTACATTAGCCAGTCTTCATTAACTGGATATTATTAACCCATTTACAGTTAGATATGCTTGTAGTAATTGCAATGCAATGCAAAGACTTTTGGGTGTAAGTTGCACTTTAATATCTTTAAAGAGGATATGTTGGAAACAAACCAGACCAGCATATTCGATATAGAATTTATCTGTAAAACGTTGCTCTAACGTTACACCTTGGAGTGATATTTACAGCAAATTCTCTCTCTGCAGGGAAGAGAGAGATTGTTTCAATATCTGCTTCAACAGAATAATCAATATTCATCCAGTAAATACACTGTATGAGGGCTAGGATAGATTTTATGACTCTAGGATGAGACCAATCATCAATCCAGCCTCTAAGTACCAGGTAAACAAACATCTCTAGGTGCCTGGAATTAAGCAAGTGTTTCCCACAATGCAAAGCTGCCAAGATTTTATAGCTACATTGTGGAAACTTTCCCACACTTTTCTGTCTCGTGTTTCAGCTGGGCATTTCCTTTCCTAAAATGATACTTTGTATTTTTCTTTTAAATTAAGCAAAACTTGCTTTGTACTTTAACACAGACTTAGATGTCGCCACCTGCTGCATAATGGCAACATATCCCACTGTTTGCATACATACAGCAAGTTCCTTTGGAATAAATTAGCTTCGAAATTTTGTATTATTCCAAAGATACAATTCTGAAATAATCTATTTCCCTTTTTTTTTTTTTTTTAAAATTCTAATCCGAATATTTCTAAAAAGGGTTTGCTTGTTGGAGTACCCTAGCCAGGCAATGTGGTTCAGTGGCGAGTGTGTTGGCTTCAGGACCTAAGGGTCCTGGGTTCAATTCCCCGCTGCCGGCACATTGTTGTGACCATTGGGCGAGGTACATCGCTGCTGGGGAGAGGCCTGTGTAGGCACTCAGACCGAGGAACCAAGGGCGGGAGACACTCTCTATAGCCACGACAGAGGCGAGTCTCCTGTGACAAGGGAAAGTCAGAAGAATAAACCACTGCTGAAGATGGATGCACTGGGCCAGAGTGTGCATAACAACGGTGCAACGCATCCCACTCTTATGAAAATGAGTGATCGGAGGAGGAGTACCCATAGCCCCTCTTATGAAGACTAGCATTGTCTCCAGTGCAACACAACTCCCACCCGACTAGTCAAACACAACACAACCAACCAAAAAGCTTCATTTGACTATTTAGACAAACGGAATCGGTGATGTTACCGTTCGCTGGTCGCTGCTGCGTCGTGGATGGTAATACTTTCAAAGACCTGCTTGCAGGTGCCCTGGTTCTCATGCCAAACGATGAGGTTTTTCAAAACTCCCAGTGATTTGCTCGTTTTCAGGGTAAAATTCATCTGGGAATCAGGAACAAACGCATTCTACAAAAACAAACATGAAAAATCTCTCCCAGAGCTGATTTGAACGAATCAGAACGCAGAAACTACAGATGCCAGACAGGAAAATTCCTTGTAGGTCAATGTCAACTTAATTAACTTAATCAATCAGCCGGCTGATTGACAAATCAAACTATGGCACCTACCTGAGCTTTGTTTTGTTGTACAGTGAACTGAACTACCAATTAATTTACTTTAATTGATAATAGGAAGACTTGATAATGTGAGCTTACTTTACTATCAGCAGAATGGAGAGATTTCAAATTTGTTGCATTTTTTAAAAATTCTGAATCTGATAGCAGCATCCCTTTCATAACTACTATTATTATTATTATTATTATTATTATTATATTATTTGAATACAGCACAGTGTTCATATACTTAACGAAAGAAAAGGAAATCCAAAACTCAGATCATCATTTTCCAGAAGTATTTGTAGAAATTGAGAACATTTCGATGCAGGAATAATTTCACATTATGTAACTATTTTAAATTTGAATTTCATCATATCAATAAACCTTATGCCACTGAGTTTGATTCCTGGTTGAGGTTGGCAGCCAACCATGTGGTTTTTCTCTGGGAACTCAAATCTTCTCCAACACATGGAAAATGAAGAGTTTTGGCAGGGACTTTACCTCATGGACTCCCCCGTTCTGTGAAATGGTTGTGCAACCTACTTATTATGCCACTGCACAATTCCCTCATGTAACCAAGATAGGGATCCACAAGTAACCAGGGAAGTGCTGCACAATGGACGGACACCATCTTTCAAGTGACTTCAGTCCTGTTTGTCGTATAGTTCTAGCATCAGCAGTCCTTTTTGCATACCCTAACACCCGCTTTTAGAGTGGTTTCTGTGCTCCCTTAACCATTCTTTTATATCTGGCATCCTTAATTCAGTTCTGATTTGAAGCACATTCAGCCTCAGCTGGTATAACTTTTCTTATGAATGCTGTAGGAAAATATTTTATAAATCTTACAATCACATGAAAATGTGTGCGGTTGTGTGTTTGTGCTGCTGGGAAAATGAGGGGGGGGGACAATTTGACACATGTGCGCAGACCTGTTGATGACCAAATACTACTTGTAGTTAAATGGTGTCAAGCAGCTTAAATTTACTGAAGATTTCAATGTCACAAAGCCAAATGTCAGCGCAACTGTATACATGCCACCTCCAGACTGGTATGCCAATGCTGATCCAGCAGGCAACTGTTTTGTTGTGCAGATGATTGGGGAAAATGGCCCCGTGGAAGGGGAGATTACCCCCAAAAAACCCAACACTGCTTACTGTTCATTCAGAATTACTCTGGGTTCTAGACAAACCATCATGCATGATTACACATCTCTCTCTCTGATCAAATACCAATCACCATACTCAGTTAGCCTCCAGAGAAATATTTGGTACATATGGGTCCACTGGCAAAGGATTATTAAACATCGCTAGCAAAGACGCCATTTTTTTGCCAGTACTGTTCTGCAACTTCCCAGGGCGGCAGAAATAATAATGGTGTAAAAACGGATGCTAGGGAAGCTCATTAGGTTATTTTGGGCCAACAACTGCTCTGAGAACTTTCGGCAAATGAGTATCTCTGGGGAATCCATGCAAGGGGCCTAAAGTTCAGGAATCCTCTCCATAGAGCCTTGTCCCATAAATGGTAAATGGCAGGTTGGATGATCAGACATCTCTTTTCAAGAAAGTACCAGCTGCTCACAACCTTCAGGGGGGCCTCATCCATTACAGAATGTGTTAATTTGTCTGTACAATTCATGAGATCGTTCTTCCGTTACCATCTGGTAATAAATCCATGAGTTAATTCAGCTTAGGAATAAATAGTTTTCTATAACTTCTGATCATGCTGTGTATTTCTTCACAAATTGAAATAAGCATCTGAATTTCTGCATGTCAAAATGCAATAATTACAACACTGTGAAGATCATCATATGGAAATGTATTTCATGAAAATGACTAATATAAGATTTCCTTTAAACTACATTTTGAATTTTTCTCTACACCAACAAGGGAGATCACTTACTGGTGTTTTGCTGTTTATTTTTTCAGTTTTCTTTCTTCTAAAACAATCAAACCAGGAGAGAACCATTCAATGAGTAAGCCTATCTTCCTTCAGATCAAATATGATTTATGAAAAATCTGTTACCTTGCATTATTAATAAGTCATGTAGAGTTGTTTCCCCTTTGAACTATATTTGGAATCTTATAGCTCATTCACAAAAATCTTACCATGCGAACACTATCTGACAAAACTCGTTCTTTAGCTTCATCCGCAGCACCTGTTAAATTGAAGAAGATAGTCAGCTTCCTTTGGCTCGGATACCTGTCTGTGGTGGTTACTGTGATGTAGTAGCTGAACTGAGCAGAGACTGGATTGTCTGTTAATGGTAGGAACATTTTCTGCAATAGCATAAGAAAAAACAAAAAAAAGAGTCTCCAATAGCATGTTTTGCTTTTTTTCACCCAACCACACATCATCTGTAAAGAAAATTTTTTCGCTACATTGAAATGAACACCTTTGAATCCAAACTAACACTTATTGTGACACTCTAGTGTATGTGAAAAAGGAGAGAAATAACCAGGAAAAGATTTTTCACTATAGGCAAATCAGTGCACTGATCAAAGCTACCAGTTGAGATAATCCCATATATGCTCTATATGGAAAAAGTTGCGGTTTTGTTCAGGCAGTTGATAATCTGGATGTGTAACAGGCATTTTCCTAAAGTATGCATTCAATCTTTTACAGAATTCCTTGTCACATTCAAGAACAGAAGTTTGAGCTACTAAATGCTGAATGTCAGGTCATGCTGGTGCCATCAGACCATCCCACATTGTTTAAATGATAGCTTTAAAAAGGCACTGACATACATTCTCCATCCTAGGTGCATCCCCTGTTGACATGAACTGTTAGAATCTGAACAGAATGATAATACTGCAAAGATTTTTTTTTCATCTGCTGGGCCCTTTCCTTTTTGCAGTGTGCAATGGCTTCTAATAAACAGAGCCTTTTCTCTATCAAGTCACTTGACTATGGTACAGATAATACCTTGGTTCTAATTTGCAACATCTTTAATGTCTGCAATGCTTTTACATGGGCTGGCTCAGACTATAAGTCGGTCATGGGGATAGCATAATTGTGTATTTACGCGCTGGATTCAAAGGCTGATGATGGTCACTCATTAAACAGTTAGACACACAGTTTGTGCCAACCCATGTCAAAGAACTGCAGATATTTCAGATGCTGAGCATAATTTGAATGCTCAATTATATAGCTTTGTAAGCACTAAATACCTTCATCATGTTGTATCAATGAACAATCTCCATACCAACAGCTTCAAAGGATTATGGGTAAAATACGGGATTGCACTGCTTTAAGTGGGAGCTTCTAAGTCAACAGTTTTATGTGACTCAGATCAAAATAGATAACTTCATTTGAGCACACACCATCAAATGCAGATCATTCAATTTCTATTCATCTGGTTACCATGGAAGCAATAATATTTATCAAATTATGTACAAATTTTATGGCAGTGAATTCTTAACCATTTATCCATTTTAGCTAATTCTCTTATTTTTATTGTAGTTCTTTACATAACAAAGATGAAATTTTTGAAAATTCAGTTTTGCTTTATCCAAAAATTGGAACTTAAACGAAAAACTTATCATAGTACAGCATTCTTTATAATATAAATTAAATACCTGCCAAATCTGGAGTAATGTGGAAGGAAAATGCCGGGACATGGACCTGGTGAAAAGCCCTAAAATTATATTTTCTAGTAAATCATCGATGATGCTAGAATTCATAAAAAGACAACTGGTTGGCCTAAATTGATGTTGTAGAAGTGAGGAATTGTCTGTCATATATAATGGAAACTTATCAGAAGCCCCTTTAAGGGGTGCTCCATTTTATATACTAGGATATATTGTGTGTGTATGTGTTGTGCGCGCACGCACGCGTGCGTGTGTGTGTGTGTAAGAAGAAAGGGGACAGTCATATTTTCTGTTCTCTCCCCAATCAATAAATGAGATAAGAGTATCATTGACAACATCATGATCAAAGAGAGCAGGCAATTCCAATGTTGTGATTACTAGGGAGAATGGCAGGCCATTATATCTATGCTTTCCTCTGCAGAAATACAAAGATTTTATCTCTTGGTGTCTTCAAATGATTGATGTTAAATATTAAATTTGTTCTGTTGTTTTGGTAGCCCGTCTGAAACCTCAATAAAACTGTCACTTGGGGAAACTATTTGTTCATAGTCTGAACCTGCTTAATGAACAATGAAATCTGTTAATAAAAATGAGACATGAAACAACATATCTACAGCATTAATTTCAGTACTTTGAAATTTTTTATACTTTTGAAGCAAGACAGAAACAAACACTCTCTCTTGTCAAAGACCTCAAACAAACATTCAACTGTATCTATCTCAGCTCGGCAAAATAATTCTTTTATTTGAAATCCCTTTTTATGATCCCACCCTTAAAAAAAAAAAAAAAAAGTAATTGAAAAACATGTTGAGTGGTACCTGAATAATGGTAACGTGCAGATGGCTCATTTAGCATGCTAGTGACAGGAAGCAAGCTACCATTCAGGACTGTTTGGAGACAAGTCAGTGCCATAGTACCGCCCCTGAATGGCATGGCTTTCCTCCAGACTCCGCTGTGGCATTTGCTCGCCATTGTATATTTTTTTTTTTGTTTAATGTTAAATTACATTTTACTTTTAAATAACCAATTAAAGAAACTAAAACATTTTTAGCTTCTGTTAGAAAAGAAAAACGCCAAAAACAGAACACCTAAAGATTGATTGGTTTACAGTTTACTTCCTTCAAAGGATCCAAAACAGATTTTACTTCCTGTGGGCAGAGGTGGGTTGTGTGGGGGGGGGGGCAGGAAAGATCCCTAGAAAAGGCTGCTATTCTAGAAGAACCTGCACAATTCCTTGTTATATCAGGGAAAGAAAAAAAAATGCATAAACAGGATAGAACCAACTAGACAAATAAAATGTCCTGTTCCTTTACCTGTTGTACTCTTTCAGGTATTTATTACTGCCTCTATCACCATAAAATTATCGGTGTTTTGGCAAAATATTTCCTCTTGCTGTAGGTTCTGTCTGACAAGGATCATGCAGATGATTTTTGTTAAACCAAAACTCTGTTGGTGATGGCGGTGACCCCATAATGCCAGTCAGTAATCTCAGGCTTTTCTTTTTTAATGCAGGTTAGATCTGAAGCTGTAAACCACTAGTTGATTAAACAGAGAGGCTGGCTCACACATGCTACCACTGGCCCTGGACATGAGTGCTGGGTTTCACTCATTCGTGGCAACTGGAGGCGCAGTGTGGTACCACCCTGTCCAGCGAGTATTGCCCTTTTTTTTTTTTTATACACTTACAATTGGCTAATTTTTTTTTTTTTGGTAATCAATCAGTACATCAAGGAAAATGGCAAATGATTAGAATTCTCCAGTTCTGTGGTGAATTTGATGGCTGGGTATTGACTCACTACATCAAGACTCGCTGGCAATGTCAGAGAGAGATGGATGTTAGAGTCTCAGGTGATTTCCACAAACTGGATAGAATTCTGGACACATTAATCATACTCTGCCACTAATGAAACCAGAATCTTCTGAAGATATTTGGTCAGAAGGTGACAAGAGGCACCAATGCAGCTGATCAAGGGTCTTAAAGGATTTTCCAGTCTTATGAATTTACGTGTCTGTTTTTACAGTGGTTTTTTTTGGATATGAGCAAGTTGTACCGATTATAAATTCTCGTGTGATATCACTGCAAGCTTTCAGTTAATTCTTTGCTCTCTGCTTGGATTTCATGCATGTTTTTGTACTTCTCTGATCTTGTTATGGTGGTTCTGTTCTTGTTCTAACTACCGCCGCAATGAAGGCAGTTGAGGTTCTGAACTTGGCACTGGCACCACCAGGTATTTCTAGTCATGAAAGTTGCAGCAGCAATCGAAACAGTAGCAACAAAACTTTCCAATGGAATCCACTGATGGATTAAAAAGTAAGTAAATTTTCCAGAGAACGAGGTCACCAACCCCCCAGTCACCCAGCATCTGAATCCTGTCTGACAAGGGTTAACGCTACAGCAGTACTCTGTCTATCCTGGGGATGGCAAAAGGGGAAACCTTTTTTTTTTCTCTCACCAAAACGTAAATAAGTGTATGACAACAGAGATGTCGACAGAAACTAAAATAAAGAGAGCATGTTAAATACCGTGATTTATTAGCTTTGGGGGGGGATATTTAAAAAGAGAGAACTTTCTTACTTGCAGCCTGTCTTTGCGGTCTTTTCTCCAGAGCACAAGAGACAGCAGACCGTGCAAAATGATTGCTGAGCTCATGAGAATCAGTATGTAGTTACCGCCCTTGTTTTTTTTTGATTTTTGGACCGTGGGTGACACAAAGTTGGCATCCACAAAATACCTCCCAAACCGCGTCATCAGACAGACCATGCTTCCCTCAGCCGTTACGTTTTTAATCTGGAAACAAAACAATTACAAACATAACAATTGAAAGCCCATTAATTCAAATGATCCCTCTGCACTGACATTTAGACCGTCCTTCTTGACCTTTTACCCACAGCTCAGTTTCTGCAGCAATTATTCTTTTATGAAATTTAATAACAACGAATCAGAACAAATGGAAAATTCATGAAATGCTGCCTCCACTTCTTTTTTCCCAAACTAGAGAGTTCTGCCGACTCTGCCATCACCGATGAAGGAATGCTTCCACAGCACGGTTTAAAAGACGGTCCTGTCAGCATGGCAGCAGGGATCGTCAAGTTAGTTCCTCCTTGTCAGAGAAAATAAAAACACAAAAATAATTAAGTTAGGTTTGCCCCTCCCAAAATAGATTGATTTAGCAAATTGCCCAGCACGGGACAAAAGCAAATGTAATTGAGCCATTGCTAAAAGATTCATTTAAAGAAATTAATCACAATATGCTTTGTCCACTTTCATGGAACAGGTATTAACGGAAAATTTACATGGTGCCAGTGGGGCCTGCTTGTAAAGACATCGTGACGAATCAGTCTGTCTGTTCAAGGCTTTCTTCAATAGTGTTTCCTTTATATTGCTGATTGAAAATCCATCATTCAAAATGCTTTTTCCAAAAAAAAAAAAAAAGATGATTTGAAGGTAACCAATCAAATGAAGATTTTCAAATGCATAAGTTTATGAAAGCATAAGAATCAATATTCATAAAAGGAAGTTGGGTTTTGTTCGTTTCGCATCTTCTAGGAATTCTTGCTTAGTTTCTACCTTTTAAGTTTGGGGGGGCACAGAAACATGAGATAAATGTGCGCTGAATCAATTTTAAAAAAATATCTTTTGTTCCAAGATTTATAAGAATATCCTGTCTTGCCAGCATCCATGAGGAATTCAGCAGACATCACATGCAATTTGATGCCAACGGTCAAGAGACAATCAGATGGATGGCAACTCATCACATTTCATCTCCCCCCCTCCCCCAGCCCATTCTAGATGTTTATGCAAGTGCTTGTCATTGCTTCAGCCTTTCTGTAGAACTGGCATAGACAGAAAATCTACTGCAAAAAAAATATATATCCTTCCACTTTGAGTTAATCTAGTTGGGTTGTTCCAGTCTACAGCCAGCAACCCTCAAAACAAGCCACCTGTCTAGGCAAATGCGTGTGTGGAAATGACAATATTGTTTTCTGCTAACTGGTTTGTAAAGAGTGCTTTGGTAAATAAGTGGCGTAGAATCTCCAGCAGACATCCAGAAGACACTAGATTCAAAAATTTACGTGAATATCTGGTTGCAAGCTGAAATTAACCTTTGATAAAAGAAATATCAGAGCCTTAAAAATCCTATGAATATTCATAAATTCTTTCAGGAGGGAAGTGCAGAAAATCACAACCCATTTCAATGACAGAAAAATTTCATCACAGGCATTATTTCTAACCTGAGCCCCAATAAAGGGTTTTCAAACACATCAACAAAGATGGAACAGATTTAGGAGCAATTTGAGCAGCAGGTAAGTTGAAAAATTACATTTTTTTTTTTGTTCTACATCTCTCGTGTCTTTACTTAGTGATAATATATTGGGTTTTCTTTTATTCTCAGATTTTGGCCAGCTTACCACTACATTTCCAGTCAAATAAACAAGTCTAAGGAAAAAATATAGTGATAACAGGGCAAGGTGAGCATGTGTGTGCGCATTAACAGTCACAGAAAATTCATCCAATTTCATCCTGATTCATCCACATTCTTCTCTTAATGCAGCAGCAAACTGGGAAGAAACTCATTCTGTTTGCTTTGTCAATTTAAACAGGCCAAAAACCATGCAATGATCATTGCAAGAGAGAGAGAGAGAGAGAGATGACGTCAGTACAGAGAGAGAGAGAGATGGAGAGAGAGAGATGACGTCAGTACAGAGAGAGATGTCATCAGTACAGAGAGAGGGAGATGACGTTAGTACAGAGAGAGAGAGAGATGACGTCAGTACAGAGAGAGAGAGAGATGACGTCAGTACAGAGAGAGATGGAGAGAGAGAGAGAGATGACGTCAGTACAGAGAGAGATGGAGAGAGAGAGAGAGATGACGTCAGTACAGAGAGAGATGGAGAGAGAGAGAGATGACGTCAGTACAGAGGGAGAGAGAGAGAGAGAAGACGTCAGTACAGAGAGAGAGAGAGAGAGAGAGAGACGTCAGTACAGAGAGATGGAGAGAGAGAGAGATGACGTCAGTACAGAGGGAGGAGAGAGGAGAGAGAGAAGAAGACGTCAGTATAAAGAGAGAGAGAGCGAGCTAGAAAAACTGATAGAGAGATAGAGATTGAGAGAGAGAGAGAGGGGAGGTAAATTTCAACCATGTTGCATTGATTTCTTGGCCCAGTTCTCCCTGTAACCAAGGAAACATGGGCAGCTTGTTATGTACTCTTAATTTGGAAATAAGAGTTTAGTGTACCAAATGCTGTCCGTGCGCCTTCCCCTCATCAGAGTAGCATAAGAAAGTAAAAGAAAAAAAAAAAGCATCAGCAACCCTGAAGCGCAAACATTTTGTTGCCATATTATACTTTCATTTCTGTTATAATAATTGAATTCCATGAAAAATAAACAATAGTAGTAATCATCATAAAAATACACAATGTATACTGCCATTGTCCTGACAACCTCCTCCCCCCACCCACCTGTAACACTACTGTCGTCTTTGCAAAATGCACGTAAACCATGTAAGTGCCAATAGCGTGCAATGTTGGCATGATGGTACACCATGCAAATGATGCATGAGTGATGTGGAGTGAGTGGCATCAATTGTAAAATAATGTTCTGTGAAGGAGTCTGATAACCCAACAATAAATGGCTGAACAGCTGTGATAAATTTGTTAAGTGATAAATGACGGATTTGTTTACCTTCCCAAAAGAATGCCATGGCAACCGCTTTTGATCTACACTTCAGATTGACTTCATTGATAGTAGTGCTTTTCTTTATTCTGATTTTAGGATATGGCAGGAAAGTTTATGGCTTTCGGTTTAACCATTGCAGTACAAAATTGTGTCGTGCATAATAAAAAAAATTTTTGAGGACTGTCTACAGTGTTGTATGTTAGGATAGTCTTAGAGAAATTATCACCGTGAAAATTATCCGTTTATTTTTTTTTTTTTAAATGCCTTACGGTGACGTCAGCGCTCTGTTTCCAGGTCTCCATGGTGTCATCCCAAGAAAACACGTCCAGTTGCACCAGCCATGTGATGGGCCAACTGTCGTTGAAGTATCTTTCATGGTGTCCATAAGTTTCCCTCCTTTTATGCTGGCGAAAACCTGGAAGATCAGTGACCAAAATCTAAACTTTGTACACATCTTGTTTATTTTCACTTGATTGTGCATGTGAATAGGATGTGTGCAAGTAACTGTGAATAAAACAAGGGCTGTGTGTAGCCACCTGTGAACGAGAGTAAGAAGTGTGTGCATGTCAAATGAATTTTAATGTGCTCTGCTGAACAAAAAATAATGTTAAACCAGGAATTAAAAGTTAGTTTGTGTATAAAATTCCTTAAAAGAAAATACAATACATAACTGTATATAAGTTAACTCCAAGTAGATGTTAACCCCATAATTTGAAGACAGAAATAGTTAATTTAATATATAACCCATGTATAAAGTCGAGACACACATTTTCACTTGTAAGTAATAGAAGAACATTTAATTTTAGAAGTTCCATTATCATCTATAAATATGCTGCTTTATCAATTCCTAATAGATGAATTTCTCTCTCAGAAATCTTCGTGACTTGCATCGCAAAATATGTCTATCATTGATCTACTAAGTTACATTCACATGCAAAACTGACAATCTACCACAGATAATTTGCAGGGAAAACTAACTTGAAGAATGGTCTGGGAGCCAAGCTTGCTGATAAATTGGAAGTGTAATTGACGGGATTATAAATAAGGAAGCAGACACAGTTTACTCAAAATACAGAACGTATTCACAGTGATTCACATAATAATAGTACAAGAGCAGAGCTGTTGTTCAAAGCCACAGAAGTCAGCTTCTTCACTGTCAATGGCATTTTATACCCGGGTATATATGATAGTTGAATTTTGCATTTGCTAGATTAAACAATTTTCCATTTATTTATTTGTCTCTCTAACAGTTGTTTAATTCAAACTTAAAACGAAACAAAAACCATCCAAGGTCCCAAAACTTTTCTCCTCAGCTGTAAAGCAGCTACAGAAAAACTGGCCTACGACATCAGACCTGTCACTTACAGATGCAGAGTTTTATTAGGAGATGGTCTCCCAGGGGATACCAGCCCACAAACAGTTGTCTGAGAATCCACCTCCCAACTCCTCCCCAGCATGCATGTTTCCTGCTGCTTTGAGGGAGGGAGGGGTCATCATCTCCTTACCAGCAGACATCAGCAATATTCCACAAAGCAGCAAGGTACAGACACACATGCTGTCGACCATCAAAGAAGAGTTGTCTCATCAAGAAGAAAAAAAAAAAAGCCTGTTTCCTAATGATATTCCCTGGGCTTTCTAGAAAATCCATATTTCTCTTATTCTGATGAGCTGCATACAGCAGTGAGTAGGGTAGTGTTTGAAGATCTGACAGAACCAGACAAGTGAGAATTTTTAGTGCAGAATGCAAAGTATTCTGTATCAAAGTGGAAACAGTTATGGATGTGGCGTACAGAACCGTTCTCAGTACTGCCACTGTCGGGGTGTTTATAAACAACTTTAGGGTTGACCGGGGCACCCACACCCAACCAATGTGTGGTTTTGTATCATTTAATTAGCAGCTGTTTTCTTTTTTTCCATTCTGTAAGAAACTAACTATTTTCCACAAGCAGTAGCGTTAAAACTGACTGTAAAGCATGACCCTTAATTATCCCTTCTTTCTTTTCATTTTCCTTTGTGAACTGTTTTGTTTCTTTGAAGCTACTGTGTATGCCAGCTTGGGCCCCCCCTGCACATCACAGCACAGCCGAACTTACCAAAGCTTTCAATTAACAAATGGAGCACAATCTCTCTTCTAATGATTCCATCAGGTAGAAATATCCGTAGCACTTCTCCAACTTCTTCAACAGTCCAGTGTGGGTCAGAAATAGAGCTGTGTGGTAAGGTAGAATAAAAAAAATCAGGCCAGTCCTTATATAGAGCCCTTCCCAAGGTGACAACCAGCTTGAAGTCCTCCATAGATAAGAACTCTTTGAAATCAATGTATGTTTTCAGTTTGGTTGCGGAAGGCTTATAGCTGCACAAATATTCTTCTCCCTGCTGTTGAGGATTGTTCCAGGGTCCTAAAGTCAGACTTGGGTGTTTTATGGAAAGTATTACTGGATCGATTTTAGAAGTTTCTCGAATTTCTTTTCCAAGATTGTTGACAAGTTTAATCTTGACCAGTGGACTGTCAAGAAATCTACTGGTTTGTCCAGACATGAATATGCTTTTGCTGATCCACAAAATCTAGACAAATGAATAAGGAAACAAAAATTAAGTTTAACAAAAACTGTTTCTCTCTCTCTCTCTCCTGATATCAATATGTTCATATATACCAAGCTTTGGCTTGGATATTAGGCTTGCGTGTTAAGGCAGAGTTTGAATCCAGACGAGTATGTAGCTATGTTTGGCTTAAATTTAAACCTAGCTTAATATGTATAGCTTTGGTTTTATCTTACTTGGGTTTGAGGTTTGACCCGGCAAAATTAATAAGCAAAGCAATAAACAATATAAAATCTTAAAACAAAGACATTATGCAACACAGGCATTTATAGTAAAATTAAAAGTAATTTTCTTTTGGTACAAGTAAATTCCAGGTACATAAAAATACCAGACAATGCCTCTTTCAAGTTCAACTTTTAAAACATAAGAATCATTTTGATGGCTTTCAGTACCAACAGAACTAAATGATAGTAAAACCATTCTTTAGTGTGTTTTTCTCATCAGTTTGATTCCAAGATAATCACAAAAATGTTACAAACATCATTTAGTGACAATTCAAAAACCCTCCCACCCCACAAGAACAATGCACGTCGCCATCTTTATATTTAATGATCACTTCAGCCTTCTAAAAATAGATCTGCTCTGAGAAAAATGCTTACTAATGTACCAATTTCTTTCAAACTGAATAGCTGTTCATTCATTTCATTTCTATCATTTTGAACAAAGCATCCCATTTTTCTTTTGCAGTGAGAGCTGTAACTTCTTATTGCAATTATTTTTCCAAACCAAAATCTTAATGATGTTAGCTATCAATGATTGCCAAAAACTGTCACATCTCCCATTATTCCATGTTCAAAATTTCAATTGCACTTGTGTGAATTTCTGGGCATGTTCCGTTACATCACATCATACAACTAACAAGCAGAAGGCAGAACCAAATGCATTCCATATCTAAGACTGAACATTTTTTATACTTCTCTTTCAGCTGGTATTATCAGTTCAGGAACATCAAATAATGATCAATAAGAGCAAAGCAAATTTTCAAGAACTTTGAATGAATTCAACCCCCTTACAAATTCTTGATATCATTATATGAGTTTAAAAAAAACAACAACAACAATAGATAGTATACCTCCAAAGACAATGGTTCTTCACCTGGGGAAATTCTCAGGTTTTTTGGCATTGTAATCTCCCCTTTGTCTGATACAACTTTCATTCCCAACAAAAAAGATGAATTCTTTTTCTCCAGATTCATTGATACCATGGGAGTTGAAAGCATGAATTCTGTATCTGTTTCAGAATTTTGCAGCATCAACTTTGAAAGATTAAGAAGATTGTTTTCTATTCTCAAGACAGTTTCTATAAGCTGAAAGAAAAAAAAAATATATATATATAAATATTACACAGATACACACACCTGTACATATAACAGTAATCACTCTTGTTTCTGCTGGTTTGAATGCTTTATTTTCAAAAGCTTTTTTTTTTTTTTTAAGTTACAAAAATCTTTTGGAATAAAATCAATACTACTGACAATCGCCACACAAAAGCCAATCCTTCCTGCCAAAAAATGGCCTTGATGTCTCAGGTAAGCCAGGAATCTTATCCTTGGAAAATCCTGGATTTGTGAGCCTGACCTTTAAACAAGAATAAAATGCTTCAGGTTATGGAAGTGACACATTTTGCCAACATGTTCAGCAAAAGTTGGCCAAAGCTCAATAATTTCCATAACTGCAGCATTTTTATTCTTGTTTAAAGGTCAGGCTGATACCAAACAACACAGAGATCCCCAAATACTTACTGGGATATCCAAAATCATCCGCTGAGTGAATATTATTTAGAAAAGGCCCAAAATTTGGATAATGAAGAAAAGCCAAGCTAATATCCAAGCTGCCCATAAAACAGAACAAATAAATGTCTATACTGCTCACCATCCAAGCAAGATTGAAATAAATGTGGGTGACCATAAGCAAAACTAGGTTTTAGAGAGCAGGATCTAGTTTAAATTACTATCCAAAGCTAGCAAATGTTCTCCCTCTCTCTTTTTCACTCACTCACACTAACTCTTTTCATTCTCCATAATATACTCAAACAAGAACACAACATGGTTAAAGTTATTAAAAGCCTGTAGCATTCCCAGAAAAGTGTGGAATTATAGTCGTCAATAAATTAGTCTGGCATTTCCCTGTCCCAACATACTATTCCCCCCCACCATCTCTGAGATGCCTTATGGATTTTGCAAAGGTAATCTAAGATTCTGAATGACTAAACAGATGGAAACTCACCATGATAAAAGAACAGAGAGAAAGGAAATAAAATCAGTTATTAGAGTCTTATAGCTTTTATGCATGAACATTGTGCATGCTGCTGAAAAACCCAGTATTCTCTCAACACAATGTGAATGAAGCATATAGGAATTTTTATAAATTTCTTTGCTTTGTCCATAAGTACAGTGGATCACCTACTGTACAGCACCCTGCCCTGCTCTTGTAGAGGGTCCTTGTTTGGTCCTTGCCGACAACAAGCTTGGAAAACCCAACTATAGCATGGTTTCTTGTCACTCTTCTGCACCACCAGTCCATCGACACTGCTTTCCTCCGGGTGATGCAGTCCCCTCCCACGCCTAAACAGGTTTTCCAGTTGAGACTTTTAACTTCTTGTCGAAGGCAGAGGTACCAACCCCTCTCCCCTGAAATACATGAATGGCAATACCTGCCAGAGGTAAACTGCACCAAGCAGCATCAGATCCATGTCTACAGTTTTAGACAGCAGTGATCATGGAAGCTGCCATCTCCTAACTATTCTTTTGATCAGATGGTTTCTCTCAGGCGGCCTTTTGTAGCTCTACTCTTTTAACTCTTTGCTGTCTTTGTTTCATCTGCACTATCTGAAGAGATGATTCTCAGGTCCCTCCCTGACTGTAAACAAAAAAAGGGGGGGCACACATGCGGTTCTTCTACTGAACACACCCTATTTCAAGTTTGTTTTTTTTAAACAGTTTCTCTAATTCAATGTCATGTTTTATTTTAAAAAAAAAATAAAAATAAATTTTCAAATTACTTAAGAACAACAACCTGCTATTCCCTTGATTAGCAAATCCATGAGTTCATATAAGAGACCAGTGAAACAAATTAGCATATTTTGAGAAAGAAAACAAAAAAAGAATAAATAGTTAACAGCAACAGCATCACTGCGCAATGATGTGGGGATAGGATAACGTGTAATTGGATTTCAAAATGCAGTTGATATTAAATTAACTAAAACTCCTAGCAACCAGTATTCCATTAAAGAATCTTCCAAATGTCAGTTTGCCAATCTTTAAATAGTTTATTAAAATCCATTCCTGTTCACCAATAAAGCAGACTGTACAAACACAACACAGATAGATAAGCTTGGCCCAAAGCAAAGATATCCATCGGTCTACAAGCCATGATTGACCCATACAGTCCTGTAGTCTAAAAAATGTTGCAATAATTGCTCAGGGATGCTTTCAAAGAGGAAATTTGTGAATGTGCTTTTTTTTTTTTTTATTTTATGATTCCATCAGTTAGTTTTGTAAAACCAGCATACAATGTATACAAAGATTTACTCGTAAATATTCTTGATTTATTCATAAAATATACTATCAACAATACAATTAATACTACATACCATAATTAAGTCGTGACTAATCTGATGAATAATTAAGATGTCTCATTAAATTTAGGAAATGGTTGGGTTTTCTAGAATAAACCATTCACCGCCATATTAATTTGGCCACCATTATGAATGAATGTAGCCATCCATACATATTGAATGTCTAGGTTGGCACTAGTGTGCACTAACAACATGCCAAAAAAAAACAGGCATATCCAGCAACATTTCTCAGTTCACCTGAGGTGGTGTTATAGGTTGTTTAGAGACTGCTAAAGATCTCGGCATTTCTCATGGATCTGTGGCCAATATAATCAGAAACTACACTGGAAAATAAACCTAGAAGGCCTTTTAACTATGACTGCATACCAAGAATGTGCAAGCACTTGCCATTTGAAGATTCTTTTGCTAGCACTGCCCATGCAGTAGAAATGAACCAAGGAATTGACCCAAGTCATTCCCACAGACTTGGTTATGGAGAATAAGGTGCACATGAAAAATCTCTACTCTCCAATAGCAATAAAACACTTCAAAATGTTAAGTCAGGAAACACAATGGGAAGACTCTCTCACACATTGGCAACATGTATTCTTCTACAATGAGTCGGCTTCAGAAATCTATATCTGGAGGTCACAGCTAGGTGTAGAGAAGACCTAGCAAAAATCTTCAGCCCTCTGTCAAAAATGGAGATGGCAGCATTATGACAAGGACTGCAATCCAACATGGTAGAAACACAGAGTTGGTGTTTCTTGAAGGATACATCAATTCTTCTTCTGGGTACATTGCCATCTTAAAGACATTTCCTACTATCATACCAACAAGGTATGCTGAAATTTAATGCCTATAATGTACAGAATGTCACTATATGCCAAATACTGGTTCCCGAGATTAATGGGATTTGTGAGGAGATACAGAAGCATCTCATTAGTAAGTGCCTTGCTTTCTCTAGGATTCATTTTGTGTAAACATCCACTATGCAGTCTATCAACAAAAGTATTGCGGATGCCATGTTTGGCAACTTGATGACTGTTTTAATAAGAAAGTCCAGCGTTTTTTTTCATTTATCTGTCTCTGAGCTTCTGTGTAGTGCTTCCATGCCATATTGCACAGTAGCATAATAAAAGCTTAGATTTATACTTAGCATGTGTACAAATCATGATATTATACTTTATTTTTCCAAAGCCAACTACCACATGCTGCATCCAAAATGTGTCAAGTACATGAACCCCCCTAACCAACGTAATTAAATCTTAAACATAAATAAACTTAACCATGAATATGCCTTTTTACGGCAACATTCTATTCTTGATTAATATGTAAGAAAATCTGGCAGTGCCTGACTTTTGTCGTTCATGATTTAATTTCTGCTAAAATTATTGATCAAGCAAATAGCAATCTCCAAGTAAGGAGAGCAATGGAGTCTTCTTCTGGGTGATCAGGCTTCACACTGCCATGCTAACAAACATTCCTAATCCCATGCGTTGTGGAGCCTGGCACTTCCTTATTTAGCAGTAAATGGAAAGTCCCTACTAGAACTCCTCTGTTTAGCCCTGAAGAAGCCAACACAGACAGACTGGCACAGAAGCATCAGAAGAAACGATGTTGTGAGAGGACTGATGAACCAGACAAGTGGATCGAGATCTCACGGTTATCCAAAGTAGGCAAGCATGTCCAAGCCTTTAGCAATGAAGTAAATTAATAGCAAACATCAGGATTCCCTCAAACAGCGGTCCTTTCCTTTTAGCACAGATGCATTTCACGAAAAGATGCTACAAAACCCAGCAAGATTTGGTCAGAACCAGAGCAACGAGAAACCTACAGAAGTTTATGATACAAACTATAGACAACCACAAATGCAATATTTACAATCACAATCAGAAAACGATTGCATATTGTTTATCTCCCTTGTTTTAAAAAAATAGTTATCTCCCTTAGACGTTTTTTTTTTTTAAATTTGATTGAAAAATGTTTTAAAAAATCGATATTTATATAGTTTTGATTTTTTAAAAAATATATATATATTATTAATAAGTCATAAAAATGCGGACTTACTTCTCCAGCTTTAGCAGGGGCCGATTTGACAATAGTGTGCGAAACATTCAGGGCTATTCCATAGATGGATAAGTAGTCTGAAAGAGAAGTTTGCATGTATATTAATGGCATAGGCCTCAAACAGTCAAACCCATGCGTCATAATTCAATGCGATTGTTCCCGAAGTATCGATCAGTCGACGAAAGATAATTAGAAACTCTCCCCTCTCTTCTGCTTTTAATGCTGTCGAGTTTTATGATTCTGCAGACACAGATACAACAATGAAGAACTTATGGCACAAGGGAGACAACTCTAAGTATTAAAATATATATATAAGATAATCATCTATATCTGAACTTCGCCCTGTCACCGGTTTGGCCTCGATAAGACAGCTCGTCACAGTCATTTGGGAACTAATTAAGATCGATACTTCATTCCAACTCAACTGTTTTTTTTTTTCTTTTCTTCTTAGCTATAGGAAGCAGCGCCACACAAAGGTGGACACACAATAAACAGTCAAATGAAACTTGGCAGTAGAATCAGTCGTGCAAACTTTATGGACCGCATGCAAATAGCCTGTAGTCTTCAGAGTGGGGATTAGGTCGCCAGTGGTTCTTGCCGGTAGTGACCCAGGCATGATACCCACTGCTGTTGCACCATTTATGGTACCTCTGGTTGGTCTCACTCGGTAAAGTGAGAGTAGATTATAGGATTCGGATTCTTTTCTTGATCAGATGCTTTTTTTTTTTTATTGCTGTCTGATTGTCATCACATCTAAAAAAAAGATGTGAATGCTTCAGCCTTAACAGCTACAAAACCTTATCCCCTTTTTCTGCCTAACAGAGTCTCCGCTTTGTCTTTGCCTTACACTAAGGCAACTCTAGCCAGCACCTTCTGAATTGCCCTTATCTGATAAGATGTCAGACTCCAAGCCTCATTTAACTTTGTCATGAGCAGCATACATATACTACCAAGTAGAGCTGCTTCACAGACACCTGCTCCTACACTATAAACAAACTCATATACACTGGTGCTTGTAAATGGCTCCACACCTTGATTACAAGGGGCAACTGGCTGATAGCTATTTATACTATAGTAAGACTGCCACATATGTATGTATATATACAAACTAGCCACTATTTTACTGATTCAGCATATTTCCCATCTATGATAGTCACTGCGCATGTCTTGATAGCAGGAGTTGCAATAGAAATCCAATGAAAACAGAGGACCATACAAATTTCAAATATTATCCTTAAACAGAACCGAAGCAATGAATGACTATCTGTTTTTAGTAGAAATTGTGTTAATACAGACTTTGGATACAATTCAGTAGCTGTTCTTGAATCCACAGAAATCTATTCAGGAACTCTGATAACATGTTGACTATTTCAGCAGTCTTTTTCTTAAAAGAAAAATAGAAAGGGAGAGAATTAACACAGTTATCACTATTCTTTGTAGTATTGGTAACAGTATCTGAGCGAGAAACAGAAACTAACAAATATATTAGGTTGTTACAAAAGCTTTGTTGGTTTTTTTACTGCAACAATGAGACATCATATCGTTGCTGAACATGAAGTTTATTAATCAAAGTAAGTTCCATTAGAATAAATACACTTCTGCCAACAAGCTACAAGCACATTTATACCATTCTGGAAAAAAATCTGGATTTCTAGTCAATAAACTATTGGAAAGCAGTTTCAATTGCTGCTTGGTTGGAGGAGGAGTTCATATGGAGGAAGCTGTTGAGGTGTTTGAAAAGGTTTGTGGGAGAAAGGTCTGGTGAAAATTCTGGGTGAGGGAGAACTTTATACCCCAAAATGTTCAGTTTCTGAAGAGCATTTTTACAACATGACGACAAACATTCTTGTGTAGGATTGGACCTCTTCAATTCACTAATTCCGGCTGTTGTTGGGATAGTTTCTGATGAACAACAACGTTTAATTCACAACAGTAGCTTTCAGCTCTGATGGTTTGGTCAGGTTGCAAGAAGTTACAGTGGATAACACCAGTTGCAGTCCACCAGACAGTGACCATGACCTTCTTTGGTTGGAGGCTGGGTTTTGGAATGTGGTTTGGCATCTAATCTCTACTGTGCTGACCATTTGCGATTGTTGTAAAGGATCCATTTTTTATCACCCATAATGATTCAGTCAAGAAATTGGTTGTTTTTGTTTCTTATGACAAATGAAGAGTAGATCTCCAATCGATGATTTTGTTGTTGTTCATTCAACTTGTGAGACACCCACTTGTCAAGATTTTTCACCTTGCCAAATGCATCAAGATGCTGGCAAACAGTTGGGGCTTTCTTCAAGCTCTCCGGCAATTTCTCACAGTCTTTTTCTTGGATCAGCTTCAAATGAGGCTTTCAGATGGTCGTCATCACAGCTAGAAGGATGTCTTCTATGCTCCAAATCTTCAAGACTCAAATCTCCTGATTGAAACTTTGCAAACCATTGTCGTACTGTGCACTCATTTGCTGTGTCCTTGCCCCATGCCTGTTTAGTGTTATGAGTTGCCTCGCTCACTATGCGGACTGGTATGAATTCGTAAAGCAAAATGGCATGAAAAGCTTTTCTATCCCCGCTTCACTCAGAACCCTAAAACAAATATCCATTTTATGATTTTTAAAAAGGTAAGTTTTGAATAGTCTTTGCCAAAGCACATGCTATAAAACAATACATAGCTTATCTATGTGCACCTTCACAAGCATGCAAAAAGTGAACCCAAAATTAACATAATATAAAAACCGACAAAACTTTTGTTACAACCTGATACATCAATTATTTATTTTAGATTAATGGGAAAAAAAACAATGAATTATAAAATTATCCAACATTTTCCTGTGTTGAAAATAAATTTGATTACATTTCTTTCTATATTTCTATCAACTATGACACAGATATGTAGGAACAAAGTGAAGTAGTTAAGCAAAAGAGAAATTCACTCAGTGTAAAAAAAAAAAAAGAGAGAGAGAGAGAATTCTGATTTACTTAGAAATATGACTGGAAGAATCATTAATTTAAATAAAAAACACAATGCATGGTACCTACTTTGTTACACATTTTAAAATTCTGATAAGGAATCACATATAATTCTCTATATCTCTATATTTTAAAGATTCAAAACAGACAGTAGTAGAATAGTCATTTGTTGCTAACAAATTTCTTCAAAGTCAATTTCCAAAACAGCCTCTCAATAATAAGTTCAATGAAAAGGTCAAAATATCTCACACGTCCATCCTACTGCCTGCACTAGAGAAATAATCATTCATAAATAGTTAATAAGTCAGTCGGTGAGAGTTATAACTCCTCCGTAAGGAAGATGTTATCTAAATACACTAATCAAAATGCAGCGTTGGTGGAGTGACATTATCTTGTTTAGCGAAATGATCTCTTTTTTAAAAAAAAACAACTAAAAACCATTAGGTTTTTCTTGTTATATTCAGCTTTAAGCAGATGTGTTTATAAACAAGTGTGAAGCAGCATTTGTACTGAAACAAGACTGGTTAAGTCATCAGCTTTTTTCCTGATACTATCTTGTAAGTGCACGGAGTCATTTTGGTCAACCAGACAACATTCATAATACACACGAGAGAGACGTGGGATTTATTTTCATTCAGGCTGACGACTAAATAATACACATATGATAAATTGCCAAACTTGTTGTTGTTGTTTTTTTTTTTTCCTTTTCCCAAATTGGCTGCTTCAGTCTCTGAAAGATGGTGACAATCGAATTACCAGATCGTCCTCGCCAGGCTCGTTTTCCTGCATTAACGTTTCAAATTTGGTTACAAGTTCAAGAACCTGCTCTTCCGTTTCAGAAACACCGTTCGTGTCTTGCATTTCCTTGAGAAATAAGTTGTAGGGATTTGTTTCCTCTAACTGGAAAAAAGAAGAAAAGGTGGTGGTGTCATTTCCATGTTGATGAACAAGACAGACCTTTGTCCAAGCCCCTTTCTTAAAATTGGTTATTTTTAGTTTAACTAGGACACCATTTTGACTTCATCCAAGAGCCATAAAATTATTAACAGACGACGATAATTTACCACATTCATTTCTTAATTTTTTGTCTCCCCCCCCCCCAAAAAAAAAAAAAAAATTTAGTAATACCAAAGTACTGGGGATGGATTATAAATGTTAAATCGCGCTAAGCTTCTTCCCCCCTCCTCCCTTTCTCTCCCTCTTTAACCCTTTAAAGTTTAACATCACATCTGCAGTATGAAGATACCTATCCCACTGTGTCTGACAATACTGTTTCAGTTAAACTTCCCTAGCATTTAGAGAGAAGAAAAACAAAACAAACTTCTCAATAGTTAATCATCTTCGCAGGAAACCATGGGAACCGACCTTGACCCGTGGTTACTTTTGGAAAGTGCGCATTCCTTAATTATTTAACACACACACACACACACTCACACTTTCAAGCATTATATAGCCTCTGTCAATGCCATTCTCTGTCCCCACAAGCATTATATAGCCTCTGTCAATGCCATTCTCTGTCCCCCCCCAAGCATTATATAGCCTCTGTCAATGCCATTCTCTGCCCCCCCCCCCCTTCCCTACCTCTACCCACCCCCCCCCCCCCGGGAGTCTTCTCGGCTGGGTGAGCAGTTAATACGTTCGCTGAAGCATGAGAGATTATACACTCAATAACAAGCGCGCCCTCGCTCACTAATTAAGGTTCAGACTGTCCCCTCCCCCCACCAAGTCCGATCATCTCAAGGTGGCACCCCTGGAAGTTGCCTAAGTCTGCCAGGGTAACACGGGGAAAATCACACCGACAGCGAGGAGGGTGTCCCGGGACTACGGAGCCGGGTGGACCCCAAGCCGTTAGGGATGAGTCAAGGGATTTCTCGAGTATGTGCTAACCCAGCGATACCAACACCCGCCCCTCCCCCCTGCGAACGATTCGCAAAACGACGAATGACCCGTCTCTCTCTACACTTCCCTCCGCCATCTTTCTCTTTCGCCACGTCATCCAACCATTAGAACGGCCGGGCGCGGTGGCCGCCGTGTCGGCCTGGGTGCGAACCCCAAATGTCGGGAAAACGGGCACCTGCCTCTCGATACTGGAACCGATGATGACGGTTTTCAGTTTGTTTTCTTTTTTTTTTTAAAAAAAAAACGAAAACAATCTCTCAATAATTCCAAAACATGTTGGAAAACTATTTCAACACCCGGAAAGATCGCCCCAAAACAGTTAATTAATATTCATGAGCCTCGAAGTGCCGCAGACGGTCATGGGTGGAGTTGATGATGTATTGTTCTACTGTGTTTGCGACATTGGCATCCATCTCTTCTCTTTACTTATTTTACATAGTTACTCCACTTCCACTTGTGGTCTTAACGGATGATGAAGACTTGGTTTCTGATGTTTGTACAATCTGCAAATTAGGCTTCTGTGCCTTCTGCTTTGCTGTTGTCTGCTGCCAGAGGTTTTCTGATCTTTTTTCTGCCACGGGTAAAACCGCTGCAGCATTTGGTGGTAAAATTCTAATACTGTTTTCCTTCTGACAAAAATAAACAAACAAACAACAATAAGACTAATTCTAAAAGAATAATTAATAATAATCATAATTAAAGATGGTTTTAATGCTTTATAAATACACAGATGAGCATTTTCCACACTTTTTTTTACTTCAAATTAAAATATAGTAATTTGGAATTTTACAAACGAAAGACATATCAAGAAAAAGGTAACCCCTCCCCCATTTAAGATATTAACTTTCACAAATATAATTATAAATCTACCAAAAAGAGAGAGGGGGAGAAAAGACCAATAACACTAAACCAAAAGGATATTTTCAAACTATGCTAACTTTCAACTCTGGCAGAGCAGAATAGTGCCACAGTCATCCGCTAGAGAGCATTGTCTAGTGCCACAAGGGACCCAGACCTGGCGACCTTGGCAGAGACATCCTTAGCATCCGTTTGAGAAAAGCCAATGCCACAGAGCTATGCTAAACTGAGCCCTCAACCTTTGCAGCCCAACAGCCAACCAACTCAGTTACTGGTCACCAATACATACAATGCACACAGACATATATATATGGAGGAAATCAACTAAGCACAGTGGCAAATTGTTCTCTAAAACAGTGCTTAACCCTTCAAGTACCACATCAGTTTCTACTTCATACCCACAAAATTGTTGTCAAAACACATTATATTAATGAGGGGCACACTGTGTCTTAGGCCTTATGCCTCAACCTTTGCTAAGTAACACAAAATTGAAGGGCAATATGGTTGGAAATACACTCCAAATGATCTACACAGGATTAAAAAAACAAATTTAGCAACCAACAAGTTGCAGGTCATCTGAAGGCCACTTGTAAAATCAAAGAAATAGAAATATTCTACTGAAAATTAACATAACTGGACTCAAAAAAGTCTATCTCAAGACTAAAATCTGATGGTATCAGGGAAATGTCACCGAAACCTAGGTTTACTGGTTCTGTTATTACTACCAGAATTGAGGAAATGGACAGACAAACATATTTTCTGCAAAAAGGTTTGGTATAGTATTACACCTTTGGTAAATCATACTCTTCTCTAAAATGGTTTGTTTTTTTGTTTGATGCAAATTATCAACTCTATAGCATCTTTTATAGTCAGGCTCACTTTTATTTTCTCCTGAATGGATAATAATCCTTTAGCCGAGGGCCATCAACGGCTGACTTAAACTGGAAAGCAGACAAAAGATGCAGAGGGTCCAACCCTTGGCTTTTTTTTTTTTTTTAAATGTCCCTTTCTACCAGTCTTATGCAACACTGTAAGCAAAGACCTGTTTCACAAAATAGCAGCAAAACAAAGCTGAGGTCAGGCATACACGGTAGTGATTCTAATTAACTAATTTAAAAATTCAACAGATGGAGAATTCAGGGAATTTCAAAAAACTGAATTATTAGGAAGGGAAAACAGGAATTTTTTTGATAAAAGTCACACTGAATGGAATTAGTTAATTTTATGTTTAAAGCTCTTTTTTTTAGCTTTTTCTACTTGATTTTTCACTTTTGAAAACTCTAACAATGCACTAACAATCAATGCTGTTTGTAAGTCTATTAATTCATTGTTCTGAAGATGCTATTTCTTGGCTCATTGATGATTTCTATAATCTGAGGTATCTTACGCATTCTTATAGGACATCTGTCTTCAAGATCTTGCATACTTGATTCCTCCCTACAGCCATCTTAGTCTGTGAACTGTTTAGGATGCTGATGTTGGTTTTATATCTCATTAAAGCTAAATGGTTACTTTACTTTCCTCTTTCAAATTAGCCCTTTTGTTTGTCAGGATAGTGGAAAAACTCTTTCAGGCCCACACAGATTATCAAGATAAGAACAGAAAGTCAATGGTGCAGGGCATGTTCCATCATCTTATTAACATGAAAATAAACTAAGATCTCTCCCATCGGGCAGATGAGCCAAAAGTGTTGGACAGAAGTTATTCTAAAAGCTTAGCAACCAATAGGTCACAGGTTCAGAACCAGTTCAGGCAACTTGTAGAATTAGGAAATAAGAAATAATCTACTGGAACTTAGCATCATTGCAAATTAAAAGCTTTTTCTCAGAACTGAACTCTGCTGATGGCAATGAATGGAAGAGATTTTTAAAGTATAGTATGTTAATTATTTTAGTTACTGCCAATAAAGTGCTGAGAAATTCTGAACTTAATAATCAAAAGTAAAAAAAAGAAAAACAATAGGAGTTAGTGATTCAGTTTCGGTTTCTTTAGTCTTCAGTACAGTTTGTTTGGAAAGTGTAAAGTCTTTCTCTGTTCCAATTTCCAACGTGGTTCCCTCTTCTGGTGCAACTGTTTCACTTTCAAATGTAGATGGGTCTTCAGTTTCTTTATTCTTCAGTACAGTTTGTTTGGAAAGTGTAAAGTCTTTCTCTGTTCCAATTTCCAACGTGGTTCCCTCTTCTGGTGCAACTGTTTCACTTTCAAATGTAGATGGGTCTTCAGTTTCTTTATTCTTCAGTACAGTTTGTTTGGAAAGTGTAAAGTCTTTCTCTGTTCCAATTTCCAACGTGGTTCCCTCTTCTGGTGCAACTGTTTCACTTTCAAATGTAGATGGGTCTTCAGTTTCTTTATTCTTCAGTACAGTTTGTTTGGAAGTGTAAAGTCTTTCTCTGTTCCAATCTCCAACGTGGTTCCCTCTTCTGGTGCAACCGTTTCACTTTCAAATGTAGATGGGTCTTCAGTTTCTTTATTCTTCAGTACAGTTTGTTTGGAAAGTGTAAAGTCTTTCTCTGTTCCAATTTCCAACGTGGTTCCCTCTTCTGGTGCAAACTGTTTCACTTTCAAATGTAGATGGGTCTTCAGTTTCTTTATTCTTCAGTACAGTTTGTTTGGAAAGTGTAAAGTCTTTCTCTGTTCCAATTTCCAACGTGGTTCCCTCTTCTGGTGCAACTGTTTCACTTTCAAATGTAGATGGGTCTTCAGTTTCTTTATTCTTCAGTACAGTTTGTTTGGAAAGTGTAAAGTCTTTCTCTGTTCCAATCTCCAACGTGGTTCCCTCTTCTGGTGCAACCGTTTCACTTTCAAATGTAGATGGGTCTTCAGTTTCTTTATTCTTCAGTACAGTTTGTTTGGAAAGTGTAAAGTCTTTCTCTGTTCCAATCTCCAACGTGGTTCCCTCTTCTGGTGCAACCGTTTCACTTTCAAATGTAGATGGGTCTTCAGTTTCTTTATTCTTCAGTACAGTTTGTTTGGAAAGTGTAAAGTCTTTCTCTGTTCCAATTTCCAACGTGGTTCCCTCTTCTGGTGCAACTGTTTCACTTTCAAATGTAGATGGGTCTTCAGTTTCTTTATTCTTCAGTACAGTTTGTTTGGAAAGTGTAAAGTCTTTCTCTGTTCCAATCTCCAATGTGGTTCCCTCTTCTGGTGCAACCGTTTCACTTTCAAATGTAGATGGGTCTTCAGTTTCTTTATTCTTCAGTACAGTTTGTTTGGAAAGTGTAAAGTCTTTCTCTGTTCCAATCTCCGATGTGGTTCCCTCTTCTGGTGCAACTGTTTCACTTTCAAATGTAGATGGGTCTTCAGTGTAGAGTGGAGATGAGAATTCAGTAGTCTCCATTTCATCTTCCGTTGAAGATGTGTTTTCTGTGATAGGCGTCATACCAGATGTGGAGTCTTCATTTGTTGTCTCTCTGTAATTGCCTGTCTGAAAAGTGATAAACAGAAATTGCTCAAAACAAGAACATTTTGAAACTTTCTTTGGAAAATATCTGTTGGCTTAGATAATTCTTGTCCATTCTAGCTTGTAAAAGTGTAACAGTGTGATGAACTATTCTGCCAATTGAAGAAGGTAAAAAAGGGGAAAATAGCACAACCAAAATGAGGGTCTGTCGGCAAATTTTTTAGTTAGCCAGGGAAAAGCAAGGATCATCAGCCTCAATAACCAACCGAGTCACCTGAATACATTCAGGTGGAAGGTCTTGAGCAGTATGGTGAAGGTGCGAGCCAAACATGCATTTGGAAAACCCTATCAGGAAAATGCTCATTTTGAAAATGTGGGAGATGTAGCGAAGTCACTGGTGGTGAAGAGGAGCAGAAAAATAAACAAAACAAAACATACCAGGGCAATATTCCAAACCCAGATGTTCCCAACCAGGTATAAGTCATCTAAAACAAGTTACTGTGAATAATACTATCAAGGTACTGGAAGAATTGCTGACATAAAATCTTTGGCACGTCATGTGTTGAGTAAAACTTCACAAGAGTTAATTAATTGCATATCAGATATTGTAAATTATTTCTTTTAGTTGAAAGCAAATGTGAATAAATGATGATTCTAAGGGGTTTTTTTATAAAAAAAAGGCTAAAACACAAATAAATGCAATGTGAAGACAGCTGACTTTTGATGGACAACTCTAGTTGATTGACTGAATGACAGCTGACCTCTGTAGTCAGTTCCGGATTCACTGTTCTTGGTTCCAGGCTCGTCATTTCCCAGGTTATGTTCAATGCACATTCTAATGGCATTTCAAAGGCACTCGGAGGAAAGGATGCTGCCAACTCTTCACCTGAAAGAACACAAGGTAATCTCAGTCACCTGTCTGTAAAACTACTTTCCCTTTTCCACAGCGCTACGTTTCCTCTTAGGTGGAACCAGTTTTTTTTTCCTTCCTGTTCTGACATTTAAATCTGATGATTAATTAACCCAAGCTGCTTTAAAAACATCAATCACACCTGAAAACCTATAAGATCAAATCTGCTCTTGAATTTAAATCTCCAGTAAAAATTTAAAATTGTAACTGTTCATATCCTTTTTTTTTAAAAAAAAAAAATAAAAAAAAAAAACGTTGAAAGTGTCCCAGCCACGTTTACCGTGTGCAGAAATTATAAATCCATAGGAACAAAGGAAAATTGGTACGCAGGGTTCTTAACCAGACTATTCACAAGCTTGAGCTGCAATACGTCACAGTAGTTAATATAGGGTGAAACAAACTTAACTTCTCTTCCAATATCAGCCCATCATGGAAATGTTTTAAAACAAACAAACAAAATAAAAACTTAATGACCCAAGAAGTTCTGTCTGCTCTATGAAACATCTTCTTTTTTTTTTTTAACATATCAGCCAAAATGTGTTTGTTGTAGATGTTCAAAAATTACAATTTTCCTAAGAATGACAAAGGGACATAAATATTTATAAAGGTGACAGAGAAAACATGCCCCATTACAACAGGAACCGCCGCTCTGGACTGTTCTGTCAAACCTATCAGATTTAAAGAGAAAAATCGATCTTTGTGATGATATCTCGCAAATATTGACTTTCATTTGTTTTTTTTTTTTTCTTTTATTGTTAAATTGGCAGTTGCATGCATTACATCGCTGTGGTTCACTTGGTCAGAAGAGTACGGCCCGTGAAGAAACAGAAAGCCTATTGATCTAAGCTTCATTTCAAGTGAACAGAGAGAGAGAGGTAAGAATGTGTAAAAACATCATCACAAGTTGAACTAACACACATCTTTCCCATTGTGTTCAAAAGACATACAGGTGGCGGGCTGAAATCCTCGGACATGTTTCAAATCTAAAAATTTTGTTGAATGGAAAAAAAGAATACCAAAGAGCAAAACAATCACTTTCTTTCTCAGGAAAGAAACTCAGCATCCACAAGATTCTGTGACCAGGAGGTCAGAAATTATTTTTACTCAGTTCATCACAGGATAAAACTCCACCCCACCCCACCTCTGGAGCTGCTGTGGCTGACCACTTCACAAAATTGGCTTCCAAGATGTTTCCAGATTGAAAGATAGTCTGGCAGATTTTGGTGCAAGAGAAACTAAGGCTACCACAAATTATAAAGGAAACTGTTGCACAGAAGTCACTGCTCCATTTGTTGCCAGAAAGTTTTCCTTATTCTCTAATGAATGATGCATCAGATCACATTCCGGATGATAAGAAGCCAGTGATACATGTCCAAGCATTCAAAGATGGAGGTTCAGCTACAAGATTTCTGGTTGGCAATAATGGAACTGCTGAATCAGTCTTTGAAAAACTGGATGACACCTTTAGGTAATTAAAATTAAATTTTCTTTTGGCTGAATATATAAAAATTTATATCTAGATTGTATTGTAATATATATATATATTTTTTTTTTTTCAAAATCTTTCAATTTCAGTAATCTAAATATTCCATGGGAACAACAAATGTGTTACATTTTCCAGTGATAACTGCAACATCAAGATTTGATAAAATAACTTTACAGAATTATAAAACAGCAGCCTCAGCTTGCTAACATATGTTCACCTGCAGACATCAGAGAGCTAGTGGATGATTTACTCATTGACACATTCAGCCATTTTGAGCATAAGTACAGTATTACATTATAAGTGCTTCCACTATATCTACATTTTATTAAGTTTACTATATATATATATTAGGGCAGGTCGATTTTCAACTTTTTTAAAAATCGCAATATGAGTAAGTATACAGTAGTTGCATCTATTCAAGTAGTACACAATAAAAAAAAAATTAGGCTTTTAGGTTAATGTTCCGCTTGCGGATTTGCGATTAAAGTTTAATTGTGTTTCAAGTTTATTTCATATTCTATATTTTTTATCATAAGTTACATAACATTTGGAAAAGAGAACAATATATTTCCATAATGACCCAATAAAACTAGGAATATAAATGATCATATGACTGAGAATAATGTCCTTTTGACATAAACACTGGACGCATTTTCCTGCTCAGCAGTTTCGTAAGGATAGATCTGTGTCGGGCCTCAAACCCATACACTGAATGAGAAGCTTCTGTCACTAACTTTACACTCCTTTCAACGCTCTGAGAATGACATGGTAGGTTTGGAATATCCGGCTTTGTGCTCTTGTTGATGAAGGTCTGGATTTCCTCATCAGAAAAGTGTTGTGTAGTTGGTGGCTCCATTGTACCAGCGTCAGGAAGGTCAATAAGCTCTGGCCAGGTGTCAGCGTCCCAGTTCACTGGAGGAATTTTCTTTTCCATTTCTTGGCTGCTGTTCATTCTGGAAATAAAAAAAATGTATATTAATAATATCGGCCTAATAATCAAAACTATTTCCTTATTATTTTTGCTCTGAAAATTCGAAATATAAAATTCCACAGACGTTGCCTAAGTATTCTGTTCAAATCTTAATATATTATTTTGAAAATAAAAATATCTAGAATAACAAATTTTGCAAACAATACCTGCGTCTGAGAGTAAGAATTGTGTGAAGTCCAAGATTTCTGATCTGGTCATCATCATCTTTCACCATGGCGTAAAGGAAGTTTGCAGGTAGCAGGCAGAAAGCATTCCCCTGAATATTTTGTTTTACAATGCGTCTCACATCATCAAACTGAATCAGTTTCAAGTGGTTGATGGTAGAGAAAAGAATGCGAGGTGAATCATGTAGTTTAGAGGACATCTTTAAGCTGAACCATGAGGGAGCATAAACCTTGACGATGTATTGGATTAATTTTGTCAGATTCTTGTTTGGACTGTTGTCTCGTGTGTATAGACAAAGAAGTCGTATAGCAAGTGTTAACCATCGTGCATGGTTGAGTGGACCTATTTTCCAGGCTGCCCATCTATCATCTACTCTTCCCACTCCGATACCCTTACAATATTCATAGAGAAGCCTTTGATCATGACTGAGATCCTTCAGTACCTCATCTGGAATGTACTCATCAGTAATTGGTGTTTGAACTGGCTCAAACTGTACTTGTGGTTCACCATGAATATCTTCTAAGCACCTTTTCCCAAGGGGTCCATTGAAGCTTCTTGGGCCAGTTGTTGTTCCATCCAGTTTTTTAAATAGGGCTCTTAGTGGAAGTTCATTTTGATGAAGGGCACAGCCAATTGTGTGCAGCTTCCTCCCAAGAATTTCTTCTAGCTTTACCACCAAACCACTCTTAGAACCAGTGTTTGTTGCTGTATTGTCAAGAAGAATAGCATGTATACTCTCAAGGCTGTCATATTCTTGAAGAACACTGAATGCTTCCTGAGCAAGAACATCGCCAGTAGCACCTACAACAGGTATTGTTCTGTGGGTCAAATAGGTGCCTGGAGATTTTCCATCTTCATATGTGAATGTGAGATGATGTTCTGTAGCAACACACTTTTTGAGAACATTTCCCCCTTCTTGCGCTTCTGTTTCCTTATATGTCAAGGTTTTATCATCAAGCTTTCCATCTACACCCATGCAAACGAGGTGTGTCTTCGTCTCTGACTCAACTTCTTCACTAATTACTCTTACTTTTGATTTAGCCCTGTCTAACTTACACTTGTCAATTAAGATTTGATTAATGTCAACCTCTGGCCTCAATAGGTGTTTGATGTCATAGAGCAAGGCATTACCAAGAGCTGCCCCAAGACTGGAGGAACATTCAGCTCTGACAAGCTCCATAGCATATCTGGGAAACTTGAGAAGGTTGTAGTCTCCTGAAGTCCTCCTGTTAGGCTGCCATTCATCTCCCTGAAAATATAAGAATCACAAAAGATTAGATAGGGAATATTACTTCTTCAGCAGATTAAGATACAAGAAAAAATGCATTAATTTTTGCATGAAGTAGTTGTGATTCGAAATACTAACATAGCATACAAGGTAATGATCGTTTAGTTCATATATACTAAGGCAAAGAAAAAAAAACACGAACCTCAGAATTTGATTGTTCAGGGATATCTGTAGGCTGTGTAGAAGGTCCTGCTAATTCAATGTCCTCCTGAGATAAGACATGTTGCTCTCTCAGTTTAGCTCTCCTATCTCTTTTGGCAGCAGATATGTCCACCGAAGACATCTGAAATGCTCCCTTGGGTCCTGTTTTTGAACGCTGATCTCGAAGATATGCTCTTTCTTCAATTGGCACCTTTGCAGCTGCTGGACAAACGCAGATGATGTGTTCTTTTGTGCATTTGTCTTTTTTGCAATATATCCTAGAATCGTTGCAAGGCACAATTTCCAGAGGACAGGAACAGGCTGATATATCAAAGAGTTTGTCCAACTTAGAATCCAGATTACGCTTAGCATTTGCTTTAGCATGCTTGCGATTTATGTCTTTCACAGTCACAAAGAGATCTTTAACTTTTCTGTCAATGGATTTTTCATGAATTAATGGTAATCTTGGATTCACAGACAACCAAATTGATTTCAAGTCCCTGGTAACATGCTGCACTTTAGCCCAAAAATCTGCACAGGGATCGGCACATTCTAGATAATAATAATATTGAATCAATTGTCTGTAGGTGCTGGGATCTGTGAGCACTAAATCACAAGGACCACCGCCATATTTCTCTTCACTTTTCTTTCTTGTTAGCGGCGTTGTTTTCACTTTCGGCATTTTTTAAAAAATATCTCAGACAACCTTAAATGGAATTAAATTCAATATTAAAATCTGATATATAAATTAATGATGTTACAAACTCTTGTCTTCAGCTTGTAATATACTCTTAATCCTCCCCCCTTTTTCCGATGATAATAATAGAAACACTCACTAAAATAATTATTATTACAGAGTAAGTTACTATGCAAAACACGGCCTCGCAATGACACTATAAGCAAGATTCCAGTCCGCCGTCGGCGCAAGGCAATACACCGTATATTTTCTAAAATAAACACAGAGAACCGTCCTTAAACTATAAATATATATATAATAGGGGGCTGGACACGCAGTGGTCCGTAACATTGACTTTTAAAGCATAGCAAGACAAGGACAGTTGAAAAAAAATGGTTACATGCACCGAAAACACTAGTGAAAAAGTAAAATTAAACAGTTATTTCAAAATCCGCAAAAAGATATTCAAGTTAAACTCATATATTTGTGATTTTAACGTATTATACATGGAAATGCAACTACTGATTGCTTACTCACACTCCTGTGTCAACATCGACCTGCCCTAATATATATATATTATATATATATTATTGTTATTTTACAGAAATACTGCCAAAACTTTCACATTTATATGAATTGAAAGTCTTCTGACAATAAATTTCATAGTTTCACAGAAAAAATTTTATTGTTTATTTACTGATTTATCAAAAGGAAAATATTGTGAGTTTAAAGTTGTGTTTTATTTTTCAGTGCTAAATAGAGGACACAGTACAAAGAATTTCAAGTGTTTGCTGATGTGGAGTAACACAAAATCTTAACCATTGTTCCCTCAGATGGCTGTCCTTTCAGACAGTTGTAGAGGGAATTCCCCACTAGTAACATGCAATAAAGAGCTATTTGTCCAGCCATATGGAGATTTAGAAGCCTGAAAGAGTAAAACACAATGCAAATATATTGAACAAGCCCTTCACAAGATGACTTGTCTGTTGCTGAGGAAAATTCTTGCTGAGATGAAAGACATCAAGCTAAGCTTTTTTTCCAGGTATGCATTCTTAAATTTGGTCAAGCCTTATTTCTAATTCACTTACATTGACGAAAACTAATTTGTCAATGATGAGTGCTTTCTAATTTGTTTGTTTTTTTTTAATGGCAGATTAAAACTAAGATTAGTGATGTAATTCCCAAAATGGACAAACTCCTGACAAAGTTCCTGGCCAAGTTTGTGAAACTTAGACATATCAAAGGGCATGAAAACTTGACACAGGTAGGCTATGATGTGAGAGACAACCAACATCCAGACCAAAACCTTGCAGTAGGTATGGCCGCAAGAAAAGAACTCACAGAAAAAAGTGATTGTTCTCCAACAGCAAAGAATAAATTCTACAGGTATTTAGTAATAACCTGGCTTATTTTTAAATCTACTTTATTTATGTTCATTTATTTATGTATTAAACAATTTTTTTTAAATTATAAAAATTTATATGTGCGTATCTCATATAAAACACCCATACATCTCCTTGGAAGGCACTTGTCTTATTATACTGTTTAACTTAGTTAAGGTAGTTTATCTAAAAGCTTGACTCAGTTATGCTTTATATTTTGGACGTGTCATAATCATTATATTATATCCTCTCTTGTCTTCCTACAAATCTGTCAGGGAAGTCAGATTTCTACAGTTATGGAAAAGATGTTGAGTCATCATGCATTTTGCACCAATATGTTGTAGTTAACAGCTTGTATTCATACATTAAATGAACTGTAGTGTATGCATACATTCTTGTACTGGCTTTGAAGAATTTCATTTTCTCTTCTGGATTATATTTATAACCTCATGATAATAAATAACCTAATATACTTGTTTTCTTTTGTTCATTTTTTTTTTTAGGCCTTAGAGGTTTCAATTTGCATATTTTCAATTCTTTTTCCAGCTTTGGCTTCCTGCTGTGATACTCTGCACTCAGGTATACCAAGAGGCTTTTTTAAAAAAAGATAATTCAAGGAGCTTTCACTTCTGGATGACGGATGACCAGCTACCGCCTAGATTCACAGGTAAAAGACACCAAAGACTGGACAACATCTGGTCATAGATCTGTTCCTTGAAAACCTCAACAAAGGCAGACAAGCAATGGAGACTTTAATTAATCTCTCACAATTGGAACTTATATTTTTTAAAAAATTGAAGAGAAAGAGCTTTTGATTTCTAATTTGCATATATATGCATGTGTTTATTATACATAACATATATTGAAAGTAAAATAATAGTTAATTTACTTTTACTTACTGGGTTTCTTGCATGCAAACACATGTTCCTCAGTTGAATTTCTCAACTCTATTTGGTTGCTTGCTGTCCAAACTTTGACAAACCCTAGGAAGAAAGAAATTGTTTTGTCCTTTCAAGTAAAGCATCCTGTCACATCAATTTGGCCATCCACATTAAAGTATTTTGCCCATAGATCCTCCAATATTTCTCAGTTTACCCTAGGTTGTAAGATACAGATTGACAAAAGACCTTGACATTTCTCATGGATCTATGCCCAATATTATTGCAAAGTTTACTGGGGAGAATACCACTGCTGCAGTAGAATGATTTGGAAGACTTTTGAAAGAAATACAATGACAAGAAGGTGCCATCATTCACCATCAAGATTACTCCTGCAGGCATTCCACATGGAACAAAAACTGATTCAAAGAAAAGTCCAATGTTATCTCCACACTTTCCTGAATAAATTAACTAGAAAAACCACATCATCAGATTCAGTTCTGAGAAGTCATAATAGTTGTTACTAATGAAAACATTTGTAATCATGCAACTGGAAGTCGGCGAGGACAAAAAACAAAAAAAAAAAGAATTAAAATGTTGTTTTACTTACCTTTGGGAGTAAAAGAATCAGTAAAATCTTTGAAACAAGGATCTTGCTCAGTTAGCATTCCATACAAAAAGCTTGGCTTTTGGCTGAAAGACGGTGATTGGTCAGTTTAGAAGAATGCATCTCTTTATAAACATAAACAGTACTCTCTAGTTGGTCACCAGCTTGAACACGCTGCTTCGTGCTGGCAAAGTCACAGTCTAGGTGTCAGAACACAGCTTTTGGTTATCTAGTGAACAGCTTTCTTCATGAGAACACTTTTAAAGTTCGTTTAATTCAGTTATCTATTGCAATATGTTTTCACAGGTTGTTTAGCTCCGTCTTGCTTCTAGGCCATCATTGCCGTCCCAAGTACAGTTTCTAATTGCGCTTTTGTTTCCTACAATACTAAATATCTCCTGCCCCACCCCAAACTTCACTTGTAAATTGTTTCTATCATCCACCTTTGTTTCCATACCATTTTTCAATCACCATTCATCAAATTTCTTGTTTTTTTTAAAATTTGTGTTCTTACTTTCCAAGGTGTCATGTTTCTTCCATAACTTCTAAATCCTTTTCTAAGTCTGTAGCACAATCTAGTTAATTTGAGTGACAGAACATTAATATTTGAAAACATTAAAATTTCGCTTTTTCTGTACTGGATGATTTAAACCATATCCTTAACACACCATAGCTTCATCTCATCTGCAGAACTCATTGTTAGAGATTCCAGTTTCGTCTATCTATACGCATTAAAAATTTGGTGGCATCCAGAGTCTGCTGAAACTTTTCTGATGGTTTTGTTAGAGTAGAAATTGGATTGTCTCCCTTTATTACATAACTATATTGGTGGGGAGTTCTAATGTGTTTTGATTAATTAGAATGTATGTTAATCTGTTTGCACTTCAGGTAATAACTGAATCAACAAACTAAAGAATAGTAGCAGGTCTATGAACAGAACTTCATAGTTATATGTTAGTGTGATCAAGTTATGAGAAGACTAGTTCATCAACTCTTTACCAAAAATAAAAGTTAGCATCTAATTGATTGGCTTAACTTTAATAAATAAATAAACAATTTATTTCTTCTAGCAATCTGTATTTATTTATTTCTCAGGTATTTCTTATTCTTATTTAATTACTTTTTATTAATATATATATGAGAGAGAGATGGAGAGAGAGATGGGAGAGAGAGAGATGGAGAGAGAGAGAGATGGAGAAAGAGAGAGAGAATCTCGATAAATGTATCCACTTAACATACTAGGATGGGTTGGAATGCTAACATTTTCACTGTCTATACACACTTGTTTATATTTATACTGTTTCAGTAATGATGTCTTTGTGAATCATCTCCTCCATCCTTGTCATGAATGAATACAAGTTTAGAAAAAATTAAACTTAAAAAGTTGTTTGTTTGTTGTTGTTTTTTCCTGTCAAAATGCCTTGACCCCTAGAGTTTAAATGGGCTCTTCCCACTGATCCTCATTCAAACTTAGCCACGCCCACACCACCAACTGTCGCCCACACCACTCTGCGCCATAGCAAATCTCTTGGTGGGTAAGTATTTTGCCTCCACTTCATACTTTGTTGCCTTGCTGTTTATGTAAGGATGCTGTTAGGACAGTAAATTTACATTTTAATAGAAACCTAGGTTTGTACCCAAGACTTGTTTAACCTTTCACAGACTCCACTCTACAAGTTGCTTGCTTGTTTGTGCACAAGTTAAACCTTTGAAATCAGTTAATACTGTATATCCCCTGATCTGACCTGTCTCTACCTTGATAAATGAAAACCTTCATTCTCTTCACTGGACAGGTCCCCATTAGACTACTGCTCTACACTTTATGTGCCCCATCAGTGATACGTTCCTTTACCTGCCATCTTTATGCTTGACTTAATTCCCACAGCTTTAACATACACATGAAGTAGGACGTTCTAGAGCAGTTCTAGATAAATGAGCATTACAAAATCTAAATTTAACTACAATGACAGCTTTAAGTATAACAGCATAAACAGTTCAGAATAACTACTCTTATCTCAGTCAATTATTCCAATCCCAGACAAAAAAAAAACCAACAACAACAACAACACGTAACAGCTAACAAAGTCTGTTAAATAAGAGCTGGGAAAGAGGAAGCATCTTTAAATATGCAAATTAAATGAAGAGAGGGGGATGCTCAGATGTTACTATTGCTATTGAGAAGGGGAACTGAGATGTTTCACGAATGGAGATTAAATTCGAACAGTATGTGGCCAGTTTCTTGACGCCGTACAAAGCATATTTACTGTTCGGGTTCTAAAGCGAATGCGACCTAATAGGGCCGAATCGTCTCGGCCAGGAAACCTCTCGTAGATGACCGGGTGCTCACATGGTGATGTGCGATCTGTATGGGAGAAGTTTACAGTTCTCAAACAGAGCCAGTGTTATTTAAAATCAAAAACGAAGCTTGTAAGTTCCATCAGCGGTAATAGGACAAAGGTGTGTTCGTGAATGGCGATGCAGCATCAGGGGTTGTTCAAATCAACACTGGGCAAAAGTGACGTAAAAATGGATCTCTAACAGTGACGCCATCTAGAGGAAACAGGGCACAACAACTCGACAGGAGCAAGTCTATGGATGACATAATTTTTTTTTTAAAAAAATACATTAGTGTTAATTTAAAGTTATCTACCCTATCGTTTGGGGTGCGGGGACTAAGAAAAAGGTCACATGCTTAGTATCAAAATGGCTTCCTAAGCATTCCTGACATGGAAATCATGGCCAAATTAAAATTAACCATAATTTGATCAAAAAAATTACATTGCTATATGCAGAGGTGGGGGGGGAATATATCTAACTTGATAATTTGATTTTTTCTTGACCAGACTATAATTATTGGATATTAATTATGTAAAAATAAAAAAAAAGTAACATCGCCTCCAACAGTAATTTTCACAAGTGAGAAGATCCGAGATTTTAAAATTAGTTTAATGATTTCACTTACTCAAACAACTTCTCAAATTCTACAGAGAGGAAGGTTGTCATAAGGTGAAGGTCATTTGCAATGGTAGCCTTGTTAGCAGCGCACACACAGTCTGCGTGCTGAATCTCACTTTTAAACCTGTCGTCTGTGTACATCTTGTAGCAGTACTTTCGGAAACTGATCCAGCCTTCTTCGCAGGTGACTGGAGAGAGAGAGAGAGAGAGAGAGTGAGATGGTTCAACATTTTGTGTGTTGCTGAATCACTGATGGGGGAGGTTCCATAAACTCAGTACTTACAGTTCAGAAACATAATTTTAAATTTTCCATAAAATGATGCAATTTAAACCCTTCTCACATATTGACATTTTCTGACTATCATCTATTAATATTATATTTCTTCTTCATCCCCCCCCCAACACACACATACACACACTACCTGGAGTTTAGGCAAAGAAACTTCTTAATCCTGACTGGATAGGGAGTTAAATTGGCTTTCAGTAATTAAAAAGGGGTGATTGAAGGTGTGGATATAGAAAGGAAGCAACATAAAATGGGGAGACAGTTGGAGGGAATCCTGAGCTAGAGAAAACGAACAAGACAACTTTGAAAGTAAAGAAATATGGAAGAGGATAAAGGGACAGGAGAGATAGAGACACAAAAAACAAGTAAATTAAATTATTTGAGAATAAATATATCAGTGTGTACTTGTTTACTCACCATTTCCTGCTTCTGATCTTCCACAGATGATCAGTAAGATTGTCAGTGATTTTATCTGGAAAAATAACTTTATAGAGAGCAACAACAAAATTTATCTACAATAAACAATAATGGCATCCATTTTATAATCAGATAATTATTAATGATGCCTACATAAATTAGCTGTGTAATTTGGATAATACCAGAGAAGTCATTATTCATGCATGACTATGTATATTCAACAATTTTAAACCTTTTTTTTTCCTGTTTTTGTTGCATTTTCTTTAATATACCATATGCCATTGTGCATATGTATAGTACCCATATATGTTGTTGGTAGCGTTATTCACAATGGCAATGTCTTGTGTCACACCATTCACGCACACATGCATACTCATCTTGTACATAACCCATAATATGAATCTCCCAGATTTGGAAAATTAATCCCTTAAGCTCTCCATCCTCACTAGTCAGTGCTGCCTATTTCAAGATTGGACCAGAGGATCAGATTGGGCAACTTGGCCAATAAGATACTCTGGATGCAGAGTACAAATCTCATAGCAAACACAGTTTTCTGTTTGAAATAATACTTAGGTGATAGATTGAATGTTTATCAGTTTGTTTTACTTGCAGCAGTGTGGAACAGGATTAAACCTTTTGACAGTCAATAGAGCTCGAGGCAGTAGATACAACTCTTTAAACTGACTTGTGTACACAGGCAATTGGGGAAAAGGTGGGGGAGTATAAGAATGGCCTAAACATTTATTAACTGTTTACTGAAATCTCTCTAACTTCTAACTAGCTGCTGTAAAACTGCTTGCTGAACCAATCTCCTAGAGCACTCCCTGGGTGCTAATCTCTTAGTACTCTTGCCAACTGCTGCTCCAACATCTGCAAGAGAAACTATATACAGTATTGGAAATAATCTTGGAAACACATTCACACAGGACATGCACAACTAATGTGTAAATGCAACTGAAATATGTATATGATACATACACAGTGCATTATTAAAGAAAATATACAGAAACAAAATGAATATGTTGTACAGTGCATTATTATCTGGTATATTGGCCCTTTGCTTTATATAGATCATGACCCCTTGTTCTCATGCTTCCATATAGGTTATCAATGTATGACTATGGAATATTGCTCCAAATACCCTGAAGAACTTTCCACAATTCATCAAAGGTGTTTGGTTGTCATTTGACTTTCTCGGTAACCAATTAACCCCTTATATCCTTAATAATGTTCATTTCAGGACTGTGTGCAGCAGACCAAAGAATCTTTCTGAGTGTTCGGTCAGCCTCGTTACATTCCACATTGGCTGTATGTCTGGGCTATTGTCATGTTGGAAGATTAATCCCTGCCCAATGAGATGTCTTCCTGAGGTAATGGCATGATGGATAGAAATCTGCCTGCATCTTTTGGGAGTCAGTATACCTTCGATTTTATGCAAATCACCAACCCCTTTAGCTGGTATGTAAGCCCCAAACTATGCCTCATTGTAGCTGTTGTACACTGACTATTATATCGCTCCTTGTTCTGCCTTTGAACAAACAGCTGTTGATTATTGACAAACAGTTCAAACTTGGACTTGTCTGTAGACTCCCCTTCTTCTTCCAGCTTTGGCCAGCCCACTATTTCATTTCTGCTGCCAATTTCAGACCACTCAGACCACTTTGTACTAATGTGTATCTTACTGCTCTTGAAGAACTATTACCACTAGTGTTTGCAGCCAGATCATTTGAAAAATGTCTACTGGCCCGTCAGAGACATAGTGAGCATACCAAAGTACTTAGCATCACTTTTGGAGAGTTTGGGCATTTCCCTGCAACCAACAGCACCAGTTTTGCATATCCTCAGTTCCTTCTCAAACATGAAGTCAGGCTGTGATTTGCTGCATGGAGTAAAGCCTTCTCTAGCTAGGACTTTAATCTCTATATAGTTGTCGCATGATATTTCCTTTCCAGGAGCCATAATATTCACCACACATTCACCACATTACAGTGATATACTACTTCTGTAAAGTTCTACGCTTTATCATTAATACCTGAGAAAAAATGTGGAACTTCATTTTCCCTCCTTCAGAGTATCAGGGTTACTGTCTCATGGAATTGTATCCTAATATTAAACACACACACACACATCTGGCTTTTACTGGTAACTGTAGCATCACACGAACAAAGCTTTAGGAGGTTATAGTTAACCAAAACACATCTCAGGTAACCAGGACCAGCTCTGAGATCTAGCAATGCTCTCCACTGGACGGGACAGAGTAACGAATACAGACTAAGATGACATAGTTAATTAATTTGCTTTCCTAAAAGGCTCGAAGGGTTGGTTTTTAATGTAGAGTTCTTGATGCCATTGGTGCACCCGTTATAAAAAAATAAATAAACTCGTTTATTTAACATTTTAATTAATATAAAAAATAGTAATTCACTTGGGTATCACCGGCATAAGTCAAGACAATAAATTCTTTTGGTTGTCTTTGTCTTCAGGTAGCCTAAACAGAGCTAGTAAAATCCAAATGTTCTTGTATTTTTGTACACAGATGATTTTATTTTCAAAAGCCAGAAGAACAATTTCAACAACCATAGCCAATACACGGAGAGAGGAGGAGGAGGAGGGAGGGGTGCTAAAATCAATGCTTATAACCCCAGGCACTGGACTGTCTAGCTACAGCACTGCACACGTGCATCTGGCAATGGAAGTTTTGGAGCGTAATGGATGGATGCATCCAAAGAAAATTCATTTACATCTCCAAATCGAAAGGAATTTTTTTTAGTTCCTTCTCCCCTACCAACTTAAATGTATATAAAGTGTGTTTTTTTTTTTGTTTTTGTTTTTTAAATGAGAAAAAAGTACTTAAAAATTTAATCTCTGTTATCACCGTCAGGTTTAATCATCAGGTGGTGCAAAAAATACCAATGCACTATTGTTTGGATGACAGGTTATAAAAACTGTTTTTAATGCTTCTGTTCAAAAATATTCCAGATGTTTAATTTCTCTGTCTGTCTGTCTCTGTCTCTCTCTCTTGTCCATCCTCCACTTGTCTCTCTCTCTCTCTCTTGTCCATCCTCCTCTTGTCTCTCTCTCTCTTGTCCATCCTCCTCTTGTCTCACTCTCTCTTGTCCATCCTCTTCTTGTCTCTCTCTCTCTCTCTCTTGTCCATCCTCCACTTTTCTCTCTTTCTCTCTCTTGTCCATCCTCTTCTTGTCTCTCTCTCTCTCTCTTGTCCATCCTCCACTTTTCTCTCTCTCTCTCTCTTGTCCATCCTCCTCTTGTCTCTCCTCCTGTTGTCTCTCTCTCTCTCTCTTTCTCTCTTGTATTTCCTGAATCAGTGGCCACATTGTTTCTTCTCTAAGCTATCCAGCCGCTTTTCAGATCCCTTAAAGTTGGATTTCTTTAATGAGTGGTAATTAAGGGGCAGATTAACTAAAACAAACTAGGGCACTGCTAATGGAAAAACAAAAAAATCATCTTTGTAACAAATTTTTTTTTTTTTAAATGACAATAATGATGATATCAGAGGGCCCTAATAGCTCCCTGAAAATGCCACTAAGCAGCAACTTATTCATTCCTACATAACGGGTAAGGAAGTGTTTAGGATAAATCAGCATTTATAGCACATTCCTCCATTTTAAAAAGTAGATAAATAAAAAAGTCGGACTGGTAGCCGAAGAGAAAAGGAGAGCTAAACGAAAACCAAGACTTATTCGTCAGTTATCACCACCGCTTTGGCAGCTCCCTCCCTTTAACGCCCACATACGGTTGTGCAGTGAAAGACTTTCCGGAGAACGATGGTGGGATTTTCAAGGAAAAAATGTTTAGTGGGAGGGTTGGGGGAGAGAAACCCAAGAATAGTAGTAGGAATTGGGTTAGTTCTGCGCCTCGCACCAGACATGAGAACGCAAACTGAAAGTTATTCCACTTACCAGGGTTGCCGGCTTCAGAATCATGTCAGGAGCGATGGTGTGACAGATCTGGAGAGACCCGCCACAGATACTGAAATAAAACTGCCCAGGAGGAGGAGGGAGGGGGAAACTGTTCCTGTCTTCCAGACCTGTACGCTAGAGCGATATCAGTCCAGGTTTCTGTGGAAATGTCAACACTCTGCTGCATTATACATGAACCAAGAACCATAAATAAGACGAGTTAATGAGTGCCCTCTAGCACGTCCGTGCATGTTCTGGTAAACGAGGAAAAGAAACCCATACATTTCACATAGAGAGAGAGAGAGAGAGAGGATGAGAGGAGAGAGAGAGAGAGAGAGAGAGAGAGGAGAGAGAGAGAGATGAGAGGAGAGAGAGAGCGAGAGAGGGAGAGAGAGAGAAGGAGAGAGGAGAGAGGGAGAGAGAGAGAGAGATGGAGAGAGAGAGAGAGAGGAGGGAGCGAGAGGGAGAGGAGAGAGAGATGGAGAGAGAGGGAGAGGGAGAGAGAGAGAGAGAGAGAGAGAGAGAGATGGAGAGAGAGAGGATGGAGAGAGAGAGATGGCGAGAGAGAGAGAGAGAGGCGAGATGGAGAGAGAGGGAGGGAGAGAGAGATGGAAGAGAGAGATGACGTCAGTAAGAGAGAGGAGAGAGAGATGGAGAGAGAGAGAGAGAGAGAGAGGAGAGAGAGAGATGAGAGAGAGAGAGGGAGAGAGAGATGGAGAGAGAGAGCTGACGAGAGAGAGAGAGAGAGAGCGATGGAGAGAGAGAGATGGAGGAGGAGAGAGAGAGAGAGAGAGAGCGAGAGAGGGAGAGAGAGAGATGGATGAGCAGGAGAGAGAGAGAGAGGAGTGGGAGAGAGCGATGGAGAGAGAGAGATGGCTGACGTCAGTAAGAGAGAGAGAGAGAGGAGAGAGAGATGGAGAGAGAGAGATGACGTCAGTAAGAGAGAGAGAGAGAGGGAGAGAGAGAGCAGAGAGAGAGAGATGGAGAGAGAGAGATGGAGAGAGGCACTTTTGATATAAGTTGAAAGAATACTTTTGTGCATCACTGGTCTGTCTGTCGCAAGAGCAGCGCCTCTTTGTCGTTATACAGCCTACGATGCAAAGGAGAGAATAACACTGGAATTCACACAATAAAAGTAAAAAAGTAAAAAAAAAGAAAAAATGAGAAGAAGAAATTAATCAACAAATGGACAGTAGTAGAAGGGTCAATGATGCTGTATATATATATTTTGTTTTTTAAAAGTTTTTGATGTCCGAGGATTCTGCGTTGACTCGACAGCAGCAGAAACTGAGGAACCATAATATTTCAGCACAACACATTCACCATACCACCAACCCTGCCCCCCCCACCAACCTCAACCTGAGATTTTGTATTGGGTTCATATCATCTTAAAGCGACAGTTTATATTCATTAAAATCAACACCGGGCACACAACAGACTCCACTGTTAGTGGTGGATTGCAGTCTGTCACCTTGTGGTTCTCTACAAGCTGACCATCCAAAGTCAGCACCCCAAGCCCCTTATGTCCATTAAAACATTAATCTGGCTCAGTCTACTCTCACTGACGAGAAGCTCAAGTTATACAATACCAGACAGACAGAATTCAAATATATATTTATTTAACCGCTTTATTTTAAAGAAAAACAATTCTTTTCCCTCTTTTTTTTGTTGCCACTACCATCAGTCCCAACGCTGGTGGGGAGAGCATGACGTGTACGGACATATGGATGGATGTTCATTTGGTGGGAAGATAATGATGGAGGTAGAAAGCCTTTAGTTTAACAGAAAAATCCAAGGTAAGTCAGTAGTATGCTATAGACACCTGTATAGCTTACTGCTTGCCAGATGGGCCACATACTCCTGGTTTCACATTTGTTTTAAAAAAAAACATGATTTACAAGGGGGTCACACACACACACACAGAGGGGGGGGTGTTGTTATTATTTAACACTGACAAAAATACTTTTTGTCCATCGCTTCCATGGCCCTTTTGTTTCAGCTTTGGTTTCCATTTCCCTTAGAGAAATTCCTAATCACCACCACCCCCCATAGTAGTGGAGGCAGTGTTTGATATCAGATCCAGGTACCATCGCCATACTGGGAAAATGGTGTGGTCACTCAGCCAGGAAAAAAAACCCCGCCAATGCTGGAATGTGGATATCTGAGGAATGTTACCAGTATATAGACCAGAGCAAACTTGGAGCTAGTGGCAGGTTGTTCATGGATGTCTGGAGATAACTCTAGGACAACAAAGTCGGGTTTAAGACTTGTGGGGTGTAAAATGACACCACTTTTCTTTCTTTTAAAAAAAAAACGCAAATAACTTTTTGGGTACTTTAATAATTAACGTGATCCACTGTCAGTCGTTCTGCAGCATACCTGTGAAAGATATCTGAAAGTTAGCCACCAGAAAAGTAAGGTTGGGCACACAGTGATGAAATTGGAGATCAAAGAACAACTTGCCTCACCCCTACCTTCCACTGGAGTCTGACCAGACCCAAAAAAGCTATCATCTCTAAATAAAGTCTTCATCGTGCAGAGCAACATTTATAGAACTGAATTACTTGTAAAATAACATATTGTACACTTCGTGTTCCTGATTCAGGTAATCCAAGCTATAATATGAAACTAGCAAGGACACCTATTTGTAGTACAGAAACATAATTTTTAAATTGAACTCATTCAAGCAAAATGGTGCTTTTCACTCAGATTAGATCTTTCAATATGTCACATCAAACTGTTCATTTTATGAATAAATTTGAGTTTGTCATGCGTTAATGAAAACAAGAAACATGCTGTTCTTGTAGCTATAAATCTTTCTGTTGCTTCCAGATGCATACATCTGTAACAAAGCACTTTCAAGGTTTTTTTAAAAAAATGGGAAAACATCATATTTGCATTGTAGTTGTAATACCTGTGGTAATAGTGATGTGTCACCTGGTATCTGAGCCAAATTATCCTAAAATGGTGCACTCTTCAGTTCTAAGGATACCACCATAAATGGAAAATGTGATCTCATAGCTTAACTACTGTTAACATATTTTGAAGGCTCTTTTTATAAGTTACTCTAGGATTCTGGAAATTAGCAGGTTGGATAAGTTTTTTAAAAAAAAAAATAATACATTGTTTGTTTTTTTTTGTGTGTGTGTGTTAACTTTGTTTTAAAACAAGCAAAACTTCTCTTATACTTCTTCTTGTTCAATCACTCGTTTTCATAAGAGTGGGGGATGCGTTGCACCGTCGCTATGCGCTCTCTGGCCCAGCGCATCCGTCTTCAGCAGTGGTTTATCCTTCTGACTTGTCCTTGTCATAGGAGACTCGCCTCTGTCGTGGCTATAGAGAGCGTACCCCGCCCTTGGTTCCTCTGTCTGAGCACCTACACAGGCCTCTCCCCGGCAGCAATGCCAGTAAAGTACCTCGCTCAATGGTCACAACAATGTGCCGGCAGCGGGGATTGAACCCGGGACCCTAGGGTCCTGAAGCCAACACACGCTCGCCACTGAGATGCATTGCCTGACTACCACTCTTATACAAAAACTGCCTCCTGATAAACAAATTTCTTCAAAGCTTTTGAATAAAATACAAAACAAAGGGTATTCCTCACTTTGGATTTCGGCATGATTTTCAGCTGTGTTCTCATTACTGAAAAGGCACCTGCAGTATGAGTTTTACTCAAAATCTACCGGAAGCTGATGCATGTGCACTTTTATTGGCCATCTGTAGCTGCTGTTGCTGAGGTCAGGGCAAAAAGCCATCAGACAACGATAACTTCCATTCTCGTGGTGAAGAACCAGCCAGCATCACAATCTAACATCGGAAAGGTCCATTACAATCCCCTTTCCCACTTCCATGCCCCCCCTCCCTGGTCTGAACAAATGCACACAGGCATACACGGCTGTAGTTGTGGTGACCAGCGCATAACGGTTGGCTACAAGACCGACAGCGGATTGTCCCATTCGCAACAGCTTCTGTTTGCAAGGTGGCTGTTAGCGGCACAGATTCCATATAAGGGGGGTGTTCTTGTGTTCTCCAGGTGCTGAAAACGGACACTCATCCGTGCCATAGAAACCAACCTGGCAATCATGCGAAGCTAACCCGATTTATACATCAGCATCTAAAAATAACCAAAAAAAAAAAAAAATCACTGGATGTGAATGACTACTGAACGACAGCGAAGGAAAAGCTTGCGCTTCACTCGTGCATCTTTACGGATGAATTCCACTGCATGTTTAAACAGAAAACATTAAACTTACCCTAATTTTTTTTTTTATTTTTAATTACTTTTTCTTTTTTCTTTCAAAGAGAGAGAGAGAGAGGAGTTTTGTGGAAACCAGAGCAGGAAGTAAATTCTGTTAGAATGAAAGAACTGGACACATGGCGTTTGTTCAGAAGCAAATGCAATGCCATTCAATGCCTAACAGAGGAGACATTGTTAACTACATGACCCTGACTTGGAAAGTTTGTTTTTTTTTTTGTTTTTGCTGTTACAGACAGTTAACAAACAGGACTGGCTGAGCGAGTGACAAGTCACGATGGAAAAGAGATGCCTCTGAGGATACTGTATTCTTCTGGAGGATTTCTGCGAATTACTTACTTCCTGAACCACCAGTCGGTCCAATACACACCCATTTGAGTGGATTTACTACTCTCTTTGTATACTCTAAAACTTTCTCCTTAAATCCTATATTGTTACAAGTTTCCTTCACAAACAAGGGATCTTTGCTCAAACCAACAATCTGCCCCCACTTAAAATTCCTATGCCACACTTAAAATAAAGTTTTTAAATAAGACTTACCTTCATACTGCTACAAACCCTGATATTTACTAAGGCAATTGTGTGTTGGTTGCCTGACAGTTTACAACTGCAAATATTTTACATAACAATCACCCAGTGGCTGAATGGATAACAGTAAAATTCCAGCATGATTTACCTCCCTTTGCCACCAGTTTTAGAAAAGCCAAATTACCTCTATCATAAAATGCAAAAATGAAACTGAAGGCACTCTCTACTTATGGACTTCATTCCAATTTATTTCTTTTTCTTCTACACCTACTCCTGTTAAAACAAGATCTCCCTTTCATTTCGATGTTTTCAGGAAAAGGTCTACCACTAATGTCCGATGTAGATTAACAGAGATGAGTGACAGCAGTAAACCTTCTCTTCTTCACTACTTTCAAGGAGACCAGCACTGCCCACAAGCATTGTAATGAGACACCCGAGTAAACCATAAAACTCCTGACTTGTCTCCATTGGCCTTCATATGCACATATTTTTTTTTTCTTCATTTCTGAGATACTCATGCTTTTGTCACCTTACATCAGTCTCTGCGATGGAGCAGCCTCTCTATGACGGAGACTGACCTGGTGAATGAGTGGAGATTCCATGGATAGCTGATGGACCGGCACTTTCAACTTCAGGGGGGGATTCTTGCTGGAACTCATTTTTAAAATATGGGAGGTATAGTGAGTGGAGTACCCTGAGAAAACCGATGTGGCTGGCTGGCTAGTGAAAAAAAAGTGGATGGGGAGAAACTATGCCAGGAAGGTACACTGAATCAAGCAGACCCCCAACCGAGAAATTGAACTCGGTGTGGGAAGGGGCCTTAGCCTTGGTAGTCCAGCTTTCTAACCACTGGCTGCCACATACGTTAATCTTCATGATTTTTTTTTTTTAAATTTTTACAAAAGTAGGATGTACTCTGATCTTCATACAGATGGGCTATTGGTTATGAGGCGAGTCTGTTGTATTGCTTGGCACTGGATGCCTTCATCAATGAAGTTTCAAGCCCCAACAAACAAAATACTTCTGCTTTATCGCTTAGGAATTTCCTTTGTAGTTGTGCAGCTAACCTGACAATTGTCCCAGATTGCTCAAGAAAAATTGTTTTCTTTCGTAGTCCAATTATTTTGGAGAGAACACTGACTGACCCTTCCTTCCTCCAGAGACCACTAACGTAATTATACATTCAGAAAGGTAAACCATTTAGACTGGTAAAATGATCCATGACCTCTGGTGACACTGTCAGGCACAGTACAGCAGCATTATTCTTCTATCATGGTAAATAAAAAATTACAAGGAAATGCCTTCTACCCAAATTTCTTTTCAGATATAAGCATTAGTATTAGACCCAAAGAGAATCATTTATCGATATAACTGTTGGTGCCTACAGTTCCATTCTTTAACCTTAATTCTGTCTGTCACCACCCTGAAGCAAAATTGAACCGCTTCCTTTTAGAATTATTATCTGTTCTCTAAATGTGTCTTAATCCCATCTAGCCTGATGTTCTGGAAAAATTCTATGTTCTCTAAATGTGTCTTAATCCCATCTGGCCTGATGTTCTGGAAAAATTCTATGTTCTCTAAATGTGTCTTAATCCCATCTGGCCTGATGTTCTGGAAAAATTCTATGTTCTCTAAATGTGTCTTAATCCCATCTGGCCTGATGTTCTGGAAAAATTCTATGTTCTCTAAATGTGTCTTAATCCCATCTAGCCTGATGTTCTGGAAAAATTCTGTTCTCTAAATGTGTCTTAATCCCATCTGGCCTGATGTTCTGGAAAAATTCTATGTTCTCTAAATGTGTCTTAATCCCATCTGGCCTGATGTTCTGGAAAAATTCTATGTTTGGAACAACAAAGCTGATTGTGTAAGATTCCTTTGGCAACTCTGGGCATCTTGCTAACCATAAGGAGAAAGCTTAGACCTCTACAATGCAGACTACTTTACAAGAACCTGTCCTGGCTTGATCATTACTACATCAGCAATTCTAGATTGTTCCAGTCCTAATCTGAAATCTCTGAAAATATCCTGTCTGGATTCTGTACAAATAACCTCTAGATAGACATGTTTTACAAAAAATTAAATTCCTGCAGACCAGGTCTTGTGTTGATATAGCAATAAGGCTTGGCTGTGATGGTGCACTTTTTATTTACATTATTATTTAGTTAAGAACTGAGAGAGAGTGATGGGATGGATGGAATCTTAAATCACCTTCTGTGCTGCCAGCTATAGAACACTGTGATGTCTAACAACAGTCTCAGAGCCATTGCTTAAGCATGACATTTTTTTTTCTCTTAAAAAATGATTTTAAGAATCTACTGAGTCCATGCACTTTCCAAACAAAATTGTGCAAATTGAACCTAATACGATTGTGAATCTATCTGTCAAAATTCTTTTCTTACAGATATTCATCTTGGCTTTTGGTGAGCTCTTCATGTTCAAATTGTGCTAAATAATGAATCTCAACAATTTTGCCTAAATCATGTACCCAAATAAGAGATATTAAGTAGGTTGTTTCTTAGTTTGAGCTCAGACCCCCTTTTTTCTTAGAAAGGGAATTTGTAATGGCATTATAGGTTTCATCTCAAACATATTCAAGGGGCCAGTACATGGTGTCACCAAGTTGATGACTGCTGCATATGGATGTGAACTGTATACACTGGCTTTTGCTACAGTACACCCTCAACATACTGCCAACTTTGGGACGGGTTCAAATGTGGCGGTGAAGTGAGGGAGAGGAACTGGAAACTTTGTGAGTGTGCAAAGATCATAATTTACTGTAGATACACGCATGATTGCATCATGTGCTTGATTAAAATGATGATGTTGAGTTGCTGTAATAAAAAAAAATTTAATAATATAAAAGCTAGTAAAAGTTTATTGGTGTATGTGTGTTCATGGTTCATGCACAAAAGAACAACCATCATGCACGTGTGAAGAACTCTGTCAGTGTTGTTTGTTTGCTCCTCTTATTGGCCACCATTTCAATTCGTGTACTCAGAGAGGTAATCAGCGTTGCAACCAGCCATTGGAGTAAGAGAAATCTGTGATGTCGAAATCAGCTCCAAACTTTTTTGCTTTTTCCCGTAAAATGTCATCAGTGATAGTGGCATTCTTGGCACGGAGGTTGGAGAACCAAAGGAAGAGGGCCTCCTCCATGTCACCGTGCTTGGCAGTCTTTTGTTTCTTTGAAGTTGGTTCCACATCATGGTCCAGCCTCTATACCGTATGATGTCGCAAATGGTTCGTCGCTTGATATCACACCTCCACAATGTAGAGAAGTGGTCAGCAATGGCTTTTTGACTTGTCCTGGGATGCTGGTCATGGTACTTGATGACATCTTGTTTCTGGGAGACTGTAATCGTTGTACGCGTGCATTTGTGGGAATTCATTGTGTTGTGCAGATTAAACTAATGTGAATATGATAAGATTAATAATAATAATAAAACAGATAATCGCCTAAACATATGGTAGAATATATAATACATTAGTGGTGTACTCGACATATACTGGCAAGAGATAAATATTCAATTAGGGTTATCAGCACATGAGTGGCAAATTAATCAGGGAAAAATCAAGTGTAGATGGAAAATTTGTGCTCAGACACGATTGGCGGATGGCGAGGGTGGCAGTATGTAGAGTGGCACAAAATCGAGTGTGCACTGTAATTTGTGTAACATTCTTGTTGAAAGAAACCTTTTATTTTTTTTTTTAATTTGTTTTACTTTTCCTTGTATCTTGATTTTACCTGCCTAATGCACAGACTTTCGGTTGCTGATGCTCAAAGTGATGCACAGCAAGATGCAGCCTTGAAAATTTGACATTTCAGCGATTACAAAATTGTGCATATTAAATTCTTGCTTGGTATCAGATTATATACCTTTATTGGATAAATAAATATACCTGGTGTACAGCAATCGCCCAGGCTATTATTACAACAACCATACTTGATGCTAGGGCTGTATGTACTTGCAATGCTCAAATGAAACTCAACCAGATACCATTATGGCAATAGCCAGGTTTCCTTTGAACATTTCTAGTACAATTTGGAAACAGACTACCAGTTGAGCTATTCTTTTGCTGTTACTGCAGCTCCAAATTTCAAGGCACATTCAAACCCCCTGTTTACGCCTGGCAGGACCTCTGAGAGGATAAGTGAGGCATTTCCACAGTTTGGCTGTGATTTTTGTGCCTGCTCAAGCACCTGTCTAAACTTACTTTAATTTAGGCAAGTAATTACCTACAAAGGAAGACGACAATACGTTTATGCTAACTGTTTTCTCCATCTCTCGCTTCCTCCACTTTCAGAATCTCCTGTTGACAGGGTTTATCTGATAACTTAAAATGTTAAAAAAAGTAGGTATGACTTTCATGTGCTCGCAAATAAATGAAACAAAATAAAGTTATTTACTAAGTTTAATATAACGTATAAAATATACAACATAAGTGAAGGTTTTGAGCCCTCCCACCAAGTCAAAGAGCCCCCAACCCCTCTTATTGGGCCTGCCTTTCAAACCCTGCGCACACAGTACCTTCTTCGTTAATGCACCCCTTTGTAACAACAAATCCATGTATCACTCAAACCCCTCGTTTTGCAGTATAACCATATTTGACTAGATATACAGCCAGTTCAACACAAGCATTAACAAGGGCTGGTAGAAGTAATGCAAAACAAAACAACAAACAAAAGCAACTGATGTGGTATTTGGAGGGTTAACTGCGCCAACCTGTGATGGAAATGAAGTCTTGCTGCTTGCGTTTAATACTGATTGATCAACAGCTCACCTGACACACAATCACAATTAGATAGTTTACCTTCAACGGTGATGATGATGATGATGATGATGATGATGATGATGATGAAGACACTATTGTGGATGGTTTGCAAACGATGGAGAACAACATAAAAGTTTAGTATTTCTGCCCATCAACCATATTAAGATACAGCCCCCACCCCTAACCCCATACTTTCACTTTTGTCTGGGTTGCTGAACCTTCACTGCGTTATAGATGCGGTGTGCGAACGGGCAAAAGAAGGCGATCCAGAGCCAGTCGATGGTTGGCGCTCATCAATCATCATCATCATCATCATCATCAATCATCAATCATCATCCTACCTGGAACTTCTGATACCGCAAAACAGCATCCGGTGTCTCGTCATCATAGCTGGAAAGCTTTTTCTCGGAAAGGTCCCGCCGTCCCCATGGGCCCGGACTTCTTCTGCCTGTCCACCCCCTCCACACACACACAGGTAAGCCCAGACACACACTGAACGCCGGGGGAGGGGAGGGGAAGGGGGAAAGTAGTCGACAGGGTCCCGCTCAGTCGACGTAAGCTTCGTTTAATCTACAACTCGCGAGATGTATATATAGTCTCGAACCGAAGTTCCGGGTTTTATTTGAGCTTCTCCCTCTTCCTGATGAACTATGTTTTCGGTCGGTTAAGATCGTTATTAATTTAAAGGTAATAATATTATTAAATTAACTTATTTTTAGTAATATATATTTCTTAAATTCTTATCTCCATCTTCCATCAGACTCTCTTGTATAATTACCTACACCAGTAATGATTAATATTATTAAATTAACTTAAATCTTATCTCCATCTTCCATCAGTACTCTCTTTGTATAATTACCTACACCAGTAATGATAATATTATTAAATTAACTTAAATTCTTATCTCCATCTCCATCAGTACTCTCTTTGTACAATTACCTACACCAGTAATGATTAATATTATTAAATTAACTTATTTTTAGTAATATATATTTCTTAAATTCTTATCTCCATCTTCCATCAGTACTCTCTTTGTATAATTACCTACACCAGTAATGATTAATATTATTAAATTAACTTAAATTCTTATCTCCATCTTCCATCAGTACTCTCTTTGTATAATTACCTACACCAGTAATGATTAATATTATTAAATTAACTTAAATTCTTATCTCCATCTTCCATCAGTACTCTCTTTGTACAATTACCTACACCAGTAATGATTAATATTATTAAATTAACTTAAATTCTTATCTCCATCTTCCATCAGTACTGTATAATTACCTACACCAGTAATGATTAATATTATTAAATTAACTTAAATTCTTATCTCCATCTTCCATCAGTACTGTATAATTACCTACACCAGTAATGATTAATATTATTAAATTAACTTATTTTTAGTAATATATATACAGTGGTGGGATTCAAATATTCTAACAACTGGTTCTCTCACAAAAAGTATGTCAGTTTGGCCCGACATAGGTCCAAAGGTTGATCTTTGGGCTGCCGCCTGCCGCCTTCTACAGTTTAGCAAATCAAATTATTAATTATAATTATTTCCCAAATTAAAAAAAATGTCTAAACAATGGTTAAGGCATCACTATAGTAACATCGAAGGGACTATATAGTTATGAACTAAGTAATACGAAGATATATTATGTATATACATGTTTGATTGTTTGTGCCTTTTGAATTATTATTATTATTATTATTATTAATTATAGATATTACTGTTTATAAATTTTATGATTTTATGTATTCTTCAGTTTTCTGAGCTAGGTAAAAATAAAAATACTTTACTTTAGTGTTTGCTGCATTTCCACTGAATGTTACCATTTTGGCAAAAAAAAATAATAACAAAAATTCTTTACCTGAGTCTTTTTTATTATTTTAACATTTGTAATCTTTCACTTTAAAATTTTCCAAATAGCCACTTGATTGTCATCAATGTCTTTAGCTTTCTTTTGTTTGACCCTGTTGTTGTCATCAGCAGAGTGGTTTTTTCTAAGCCATGTTTTGACCGAAGGAGTGGCATCCCATGAGTCCAATGGGAGGCCGATCAGATTAATTGTCATAAGGTTTGCTACATTCTCAACTGTAAGGTGGCTTCTTCTATCTGAATATATAATATTCATTCTTGAAAAACCTCTTTCTGCCTCTGCAGAACTGACAGCAATAGTACTGACAATATTTTAGCCTTTTGTACACTTTGAGGAATCGCAGGGTTTGGGAATTTTGTAGGACATTTTCCACCATATCACAGAATCATTAATGCTGATCTCATGATGGAAAACTTCATTGAATTCACTCAGTTTTTCTTCTGCTGTTTCCAGGGTACAACAACTTCCTCGTGTTCCACGAATTTGGCTCAAGCAAGTTTATCAGTTCTGAATTTTGTTGTCATTTTCTTGTTCATTGTTTTGATGTTAATGATCACAGTCCATCAACTGTTTTCATATTTTCTATCACTGCCTCCAGTAGCTTTTGACGAGGAAGGCTAACAACTTTGTTGTTTTCAACGAACTGAATATCCTTAAAGGCATCTGAAGCAACTCTGACATCAATTTCCTTTTCAAAGGTTCCCTACTTTCTTTGAGCAATTCAATGCCTAATGGACTTTTTATTAGTTTTCAGCTCTGGCAAAGTTAAACTTCTAGCTTGAAGGGCATTAGAAAGTAAGGAAATTTCTTGCAGCAGTATGTCTATAATCTGTGCCAAATCATCCAAGAAATGCTGTTGCAAAGACAGGCACCTATCCCTGAATGTTTTGTCTCACTAGAGAAATATTTGTACAATGCTGGATAAGGACGCCACACAGCAAGTGCAGATCTTAGACTGCAAGCAGCCCACCTTGGTCCCAGAACTCTACCTATCTTCAGAATTTGTTGTCCAAGTTCTTCTGAAATTTTGAAGAGTTGCATTTGGTTTTTGTTTGATTGGTGACAGATTGTGTAGATTTTATCCATAAATATTTTGAAGTGATTCACTTGCCTTATATCATTGACAGAATCATCAAAAACAAGTTGCAAATGATGATTTAAACAATGCCTAATGACAATGTTAGGAAAATCATTTTTAAGTCTAATACCTACCCAAGAATTATGGCCAAGCATTACCCTTGCCCCATCTGAACAGAAAGCAATCAAATTATTTCTCAAATATTCATTATCAAATCCACCATCGTGCAAACTCTTTAACAAAGATGCATATATTGTTTCTGCTCCCTGTCCTTCCAATTCGACCAAATCAAAGAAAATTGTTGGTGATAGATAACAATCTTCAATCTTCAAAAAAATTATAACCACAGGCTTACTAGATATGGTTGAAGCTTCATCCACGATGACAGATTTTTAAATTTTGTTCAATAATTTTGGTAAATATTTCATTTTTTATCTCTTTTGCAATGTGATCAACTGTTTTCACAGCAGTTTTGCAAGAATGAAGTCCAACAACCATGTCAACTCCATTTTTCATTTGAAGCTCAATCTCATCTTCAGCATCAGAAAATGGCCTGCTGCTTTTTGCTAAACTGTAGACTGTATTGAAAACTCTGCATGTAGAGGAAAAATGTTTCTGGTTTGTTTTATCACTGCATTTTGTAATTGCATCATCTGCACGATCCTGTATTGCTTTACACAAACACTATGTGCCTTTGATGAAAAATGCTCTTTCATTTTTTTCCTGGGAGATGCTTGCTGGATGGTTTTATTCTTCCCCGAGGCCTCAACACTGCAGCTCCTCCATTCAATTGACACGTGAATTCCCTTCATGTTTAAGGAATCAAATTTGGCACAGTGATCACAATCAAGTTTCTTGCTACGAACAATTAATCCATCATATTGTTTTTGGATTTCCTCATATTGCTTCATACTCCAGCAGTCTGGAAGAGATGATGCGGCATCTGCCTCATCTGTTGGTGGCACAGTATCAGAAGCAGAAGTTTCATCAGTATCATTCATCAAAGATGGCTGTGTTACTGTTACGTCCTCACTGGCCTCTTCCTTTGAACTTTCAGTTCTTGGGATTTTTTGCATGAACTCTAGTATATTTTGTTGCCGCTTCATTTTAAGGGCTGAAGTCTGAAATGTAAAAAACTTGCTTCACTAGGTACTAGGATTGCTATAATATTTTCACTGCGCAATGTAAAATACTGTGTTTTTCTTCAATGGTAATTACGAGAATAATTTTCATAATCAGAAGGTAGTAGCATAAAAACATCTACAATCATATCTAACAAATATTATTTTAGATACCTCTTGTAATAGGAATAGGAATTACAAATTAAATGTGCAAAAATTAATATCTAAAAAATTATTATTAATGGCCTAGGCTAGAAGCGGCCTAATGGCCTGGTACTATAATGCGGGTAATGAAAACATTTGTAAGTGTAACTGGTAGTGTTCACCAGTTCACGTAATTATTTAATAATTATATAACACAATACTTTTTAACATTTAAAGTCTTGAAATTATAAGAATTAATAATTTCTTACAGTTTATCATGCAAGAACTGCCCAATCTGCAATGTCGAACCAGCAGATACAATGGCAAATTACAAGCTCAAAACTAATTTCCTCCATTGTTCAGCATAAAAAATACTGTAACTTTTAAAATAATAAAACTTCGTATTTTTTAAAATTAAAAAAAAATACTGTATGTTTTAAAATACTAAGTCAACTGTTTTAGCTCTAGGTGCTTTAAAAGTCCAATGTGCTCAAAAGTATCGGATATACTAACAGATTTTCTGCAGCAAACCAAAGCTAAATATAATTAGCAGATGATAAACTCATTTGAAATGGCCCGTAGAAAGCAGCCGACCATTGATTATGTTGCCAAAGTTTGAATTTTTCATTTATTTTTCATTTCATATTCGAAGACTAATGGGGAGGGCTGCCTCCCCTCCATTATGGACCTATTGTGGGGGAGCCCACCTCAGGTCCGCTAGTGGCTGTGCATAATTATAGAACATTTCACTTACTAATAAGGAATGTTTTATCTATTTTCTGCAGCCATAGAAAGTTATCTTAGATATTTCTAAAACCAAGATGAATCATGCGATAGGTAGCAAGAATAATTGGATTCATGCCTTATATTTTGATGATAAAATAAGTTAAGGGCTAACAACCGGTTTGCAGAACTCATGAAATTTCAAGAACAGGTTCGCATGAACTGGTGCGAACCGGCTGAATCTCACCACTGTATATATATATACCTTTTCTTAAATTCTTATCTCCATCTTCCATCAGTACCTCTATTTGTATAATGAAGAAGAATAATAGAGATGATGATGCACATGCGAGAAGTCTGGCTTCAGAATGGAGTGGTCTTGTTATTTGTTCTCTGGTTGAGGGACATTGTTTTTTGTCCCCTTTTCTAGTGCTGCATGTGCTGAAAGAAAACTGATTTGCCAAAGAAAGAAAGCAGACCAACCATTGCCAAAATCCAAATCCTTATTATATCCAATCGCAGCAAGGAGAGAACTGACAGGAAGCGTGTTATTCCTTGGATACAGAACTTAGGTCAAACGATATACTGTATGTTTTTGCAAAATCAGCACATTGTTGGAGAGGAAGATGTTGAGCTCATTCACCAAAGGGGCTATGGAACACAAGGTTCTTGCTTATGGAGATGGAGACTCTTGTGTGTATAGTGTTAATCAGTCAGATGGAACAGGTAGACCTGTCATAAGGCTGCTGTAGCAGCTATAATGGCTTTCTGCTGTCATGTGTTTGCTATTTGCTTCATTTTAAGACTTCTTTTCTTTTTTTATTTTAAAAAATCAGGTTCCTCCAAATTGTGAACCGTGGAAGCCATCCTTGGATCTCATTGGCCTTAGAACACATCTCTAGAAATGGAGGAGGAAAAGCAGGAGAGTAAGAGCCTGCTCCCCACCCTTTGTTTCGTTGTTGTTTTTGTTTAAATGTAAACAAACAAACTCCCCTGTGAATCGATGGAATTTTTTTCCTTCTTTTTTTTAGAAAATTCCATTCGATTTAATTTTGCTTGTTTTGTTTTATCATGTTATCTGTGGTAACAATGAAATATTCTCAACACAATGATGATCTGATGGAAGAGATCACCTGGATATAGAGATGGTGATTGCACCCTATCTTAACCCTGATCACATCACACCATGTGTTTTGTGGCAGCTAGGGGGTGGTGCCTGCAACCAAAGACAAAAACAGGATGCATGTCTTTTCTTTAGACAATTACTTGCTGATTTATTAATGCGTTGTCCTTCTCATTGTTCAGTAGTTACAAATGAATGAGTATGAGAAAGATATACTGCAGCAAATGCATGTGGAGCTGATGAAAGATCTGGAACCAGAAACTCTAATGGATTATCTGTATAGTAAATTTTTGATAGATAAGAATGAGCTGAATTCGTTGTGTGAAGAAAAAACCAGGCAACAAAAGTGCAGAGAACTTCTGATTAATATTTTGGTAAAATTCCCAATGGAGTCTGTTCTTGAGGGTTTAGAGCATGCCAAGGGGAACTGCCATCTTGCCCATGCCTTGCGTGTCAAGATGGTGTCTTTCCATGCCCAGCCAGGTAAGGTCAGTGCTGTTTGCAACCCTGACTTTGTGAGAATTTCCCATAAGCTCTCCAGGGGATTGCAAGATGCTGATTGGCAGAAAGTGAAGCACAAAGTGTTTGGACAGTGGGAAAAGTGTGATGGACTTCAATCATGCCAGAGGGAAGGAACTACCACCCCGGGAGCAGTCGAGGCTGACAAATTTGTTTCTGTTTATCATGCAGAGATTGAACGGTTGTGGTCGAATGGAAATGGCGGGCTGGATGACAAAACAAGCAGTTTGCTCTGCAAGATGGAGTCACTAATTCCGTACACCAGTAATCCCACAGCAACCAGCATGGCCTACCTCACCCGGCTGGGATCCGCAGTCGCGGTGCAGAATGGCGTTCCAGATGGCATGCGCAATTTGGAATTTGCAAAGCAGCACATGGAATTTGTGAAACCTGGCTGGCACACCGGGCTCGTTTACTTCACCGAAACTGATCTTCTTGGGAAGCTCTATGAAAACTCTCCAACCACAGACCTGAGAGAGAGGATTCTGCACTGCAGTTGTGTCGCCCTGTCTCATTTTGCAGCGGAACCTGATGAGGATTTACGGAACACTTTTAACGCCAAGCTGCATTTGAAAATGGCATTCTACTGTCTGAAGATCCAAGAGCTGGGGATTAGTTTTGCCACTCCAGCACTTGAAGATTGCAAAGAAGCGAAAAATTTTCTGGATTTTGTGCAGGATTACTGGTATGTGCTCAACCCCAAGGAAAAACTACTCTTTCATATAGCACAGGCCAATCGGTTTTTTCACAGTGGTGTAGATGAACATGCAGTATTGCACACTGAGCAAGCCCAACAACTGGCTGCTAAGGGAAATTTTTCTAGCTACCTGAGTTTGCTCGAGCAATTTTTGGAGAAAATATCCAGGAAAACCAGTGCTAAGGATGTAGGTATTGCTGAAGAATTTAGTAACATTATGAATGAGATATTTTCAGATGATGAAGAGGAAGATATGAATGTAGACCCTTGAACAAAGTACATTGTCTATTGATCAGATTTTTAAAGAAACAAACTTTTTAAGATTATCCTGCTGTAATAAAGCAGCCCTCGTTTTGAGTTCACTCCCTTGTCACTATTTATTGTCAAGATTATCCTGTTTGCCGCACTAATGCAGCTGTTTTTTTTTTTACTTTTGGACAATTTTAAATAAGATTCTCTCACTTGGTGTCATAAACTTTTCTTTTTTTATTGTTTTTCTTTAACTTTTTCAGTGGTCAAGGTTATGACACTAGATGTGCTAATGCAGCTTTTCTATAGTTGTCTCCCTTGAATATATATATATTTTTTGGACATTTTTGAGTTGTGCATTTATTTCATCCTATGGTAAGCTGATATTATGCCATTGTAGTACTGGATGTCTAGCGTGTAGATTAGCAGCCTGCATGCAGCCAGTTTTGTATAGACTGGTCAGAGAGATGGGAACCAGAGACCTGCTGTACCTGCCAACATAGCATGGTTATGTAAAGCCACATAGGTGTGTGTAACATTTATTGTGATGCTCAATACCACTGGGTGGTGTTTCCTGCCAGGGTGAACTGAACGAGTTTCTCCTCCCAAAGTCAGCCAATGACACCATGTTACACAGGAGTTCAGCAGCCATATTAGTCTGCCTGCTTTTGGCTAGGTATTGCTGTTCACTGTTAAGTCATCGTCAAAGCTCCCTACTCTGTTTAGTAACTTTATCATGTGAAAGTTTTGCAACTGGTTTCATACCCAGTCAGGAGTTACCCAACAGTGTAGATACAGATAATGTTAGTTCTGATTAGTAAATGTTTTTAAAACAAAATCCTGTTTGTTACAGAGTTATGTGTATGTGCACTTTAAATTTGTTTTAACAATGACACCATTTTTTAATAACATTTATATTTGTTGCAGATGACGGTAACATTAATGAAAGGGTATTTACCAATGGCTTTTACTAAAGTTTCACTATAACCCATTGAAAATTGATCATTATTATGCTCTTGGCTTGGAGTTTGTTTTTTTTTTTTTAATTCTGTAAAGTAAGTTTAAAAAAATGTGAATTCAAATGAACCGAGCACAACTGCCATTTCAGTTTATGCTTACTGAGCCAATCAGCACTTAGCTGCTTCAGCTTAAGACTCGAACACACCTGCCTCTGCTGTTGCCACTCAAGAGGATTGGCACTTACTAAATGATATCGCAGTGTATTGTGGCTGTTTGCATGTACCCCGGTTTATTCTTTGACAAATTGTCTGTGTTGATCAGTGGCCAAATTAAGCCATCACATATCACTCATAGGTAAAACATAACGGTTAGGAAAGTATCTCCATATTAAGTTTGTTGTGATGACACCCAGTTGAAAGCTCTCTTCTCTAGGAATGCATCCTCTGCTTTCGATGTGGCATTGGTTGTACACCCTTTTCTGGGCCGTTTGTTATTTTGTTTGTTTGTTTACATTTTATTTGAATGTTCAGCAAATTTTTTTTCTATAAATTTATTTCTAATATTAAAGTCATGAGATAAAAAAAAAAAATGTTTTGGTTTTCTACAGTGATGCTCAACATTAGAGTTGGGTCATCCCCTACAATAAATGAAATTAGAGGGAAGGGGAATAATTCACTGGTCAACAAGTATTTTTCATCAAGCATATGTCCAGGTGTACTTAGTGTAGTTTATAATGCTGATTTCAAATATACAATTAGTTTTTTGACATCACGTACAGTTTTCAAGATGAGAAAGTTTTTTGGTTTTAGCTCATGCATTATATAGAAATTCCAATTAATGACGTGTATGCATGTATTTCATTTACATCGTGGAAACATACCTTTAAAATAAACTACATTATTCATTGCTGCATAGTTCAGATGCAATATTTCATCATCTTAAATTAACCAATAAAGTTTTGTCTGATGAAATAGGTATTTCAACATCTCAAATTGTCCAGTCGTAATTGGTCTGATGAAATATTTCATCATCTCAAATTCAATATAAGTATAACCGTTTGTATCTATTTCCTTACTTGTTTTACAGTGTTAACAATGTCAAGACAGTGTAGAAATCCTCCTGATGTGTTTTGTTATGTCTGTGGACAATTTATTGTGAAAGCTCAAAACGTACAATAACACCAGAGATCAAGAAGATTTATAAGCTATAGATGTTTTTTTTAAAAAGCTGTACTTCTCCATAATGGTAATTTGAAGCCCTCCATTCCTATTGCACACCGTTCATCTTCATGAATCATGAGAATATGGAACTTTTACTTCATGAAAGATACTCATGGAAAATATGTGGAGATTTAAAAGTCATTGGAATGTTAATGGGAATGCAGTCAGGTTTCACAAAGTACTGTTGTTTCTTGTGTCTATGGGATAGTCGGGCAACTGACAGACATTATTCGGAATCAAACTGGCAGACAAGAACATCATACCAGCCAGGACTGTCTAGCGTCATGAATACACCTCTTGTAGATCCATGTAATGTCCTATTGCCTCTGCACATAAAGCTTGGACTGATGAAACAGTTTGTAAAGACACTAGGGAAGAGAAATGCCAGAGGGTTTGAGTGTATTGTAGAAAAGTTTCCCAAAATCACACAGGCGAAGTTGAAAGAGGGTATCTTTGTCGGACCCCAAATTAGAGAAGTACTCAAAGATGTCAACTTCAAGACAACACTGGATGAACTGGAACTGCCTGCCTGGAATGCTTTCAATTGGATCTGTGAGAATTTCTTGGGCAACAAGAAGGCAATGGACTACAAGGATGGCATCAAGAATCTTCTGAAATGTTACTCAGCAATGGGTTGTCGCATGTCACTGAAAGTTCACTTCTTGGACTCCCATCTGGATTTCTTCACAGATAACCTTGGAGCAGTGTCTGATGAACATGGTGAAAGATTTCACCAGGACATTAGTGCTATGGAGAAACGGTACCAAGGCTTCTGGAATGACAGTATGCTGGCTGACTACTGCTGGACACTTTACCGTGATCAACCAGATCAGGAACACCGCAGGAAATCCAAATCACAATGTTTCTAACTCTGTTGTTCTAACTTTGTCTTTTGTCTGACCCATTTTTTGTGTATTCACTCTCTGTAGAATGATAGTGATGATTTTTAACTCAATAAACTCATTTACTTTCTAAAAATAATATGTCCTTATTTATTACGTTAATGATTTCATATATACAAATATGTAATATTTGCATGTATCTGCTGAAAAACTGATACATGCTGCATACAAATGGAGTGAAATTTTGAAATCAGCATGAAAAATTAGTCTAAAAAAGTTGGTTTGCATTCATAATGAGTATAATACATTTAATTTTGTTGACCAGTGTATAATTAATACCTTTGGATTTTAAAACTCCTAAACCACACAGTAAAAAAAATAAATAATAATATAATAATAATAATAATAATAATAATAATAATAAGTTACTGTAAATTTGTTTTTAGGTTTCAGATAAAACTAATGTGGCAGGTACTTTTTTTTTTTTTTTTTAAATTTTCCAACAAACACAAAATTACAGAGTTATCTTTTCCTGGTAGCCTTGGTAGTAAAATTAAGTTTGTACCCCCCCCCAAAAAAAACGAAAGGTTTCTCTATAATTTTCTTTTCTTTGCTGATCTTAAACGTGCTTATGTTGGGAACTTTGGGTAACACTATAAACTAGGGAGCCCTTGTTTATCGTGGTGAAGCCAATATTAAGTTCTTAACAGTTAACAACGTAGATTGATTTTTATTCAGCATGTGCCCTGATTTTTTGTTGTTGTTGTTGTTAAAACGGCCTTTGAAGGGTTAATCTTTATTCTTGTGAGGTTCACAAGAAAAAAAAAATTTAAGTTCATTTTATTTTTGCTAATTTTTTTGCTGCTATTAACATAAAAGCAAATTATAACACATTAATATTTGAAAATGTTGGAATAGTCACAGACTGATAAATTCATGAATTCTTTTATAAAAACCCCTTTGAGGATAGGGTCTTTTATATAATTTTAGTTCCGACCAACCCCCTAATTTCTAAGAGATTCCTCATAAATTCCAAAAGGCTATAATCTAAATGTATATCTTTTGTTTGAGTCACACATTGTGTAATCACATTCTAAAGTTATCATTATTATAAAAGTATGCAATGTAACATTTAAAAAGATAAAATTGTTTACCTTGTTTAGACTTCACACTGGTTGGTTGGTTTGAAAGTCCACAAGTTTCTTTTCCTTTGAACAGAATCTTTGTAGATACCAAATATAAGTTGTTTTTTTTATTTAAAAAAATCTTATTATGTATGGTAATTATTTAATTCTCTCTGACTTGCTAAAAAAATAAGAAAGTCAGAGTTATAGTTCTTCTTTCATAAAGTGGTTATCTAAATACACTGTTCAAAGCACAGCATACGTTTATTAATATATTTTTTTTTACCAATGCAGACACAAGTTGAAAGCGATGAATAACAAAAAAAAAAAAAGAGAGAAGAAAGAAAGGTAATATGTCAAACGCTATTTTATGTGATAGTTTACTCCCATTAGCCAGATGGAGATGGAGCACAGAGGTAGAAGTTGCTTTCATTCATACTATGCTTATTAGTTGAACCTACCAACTGTAACTCACAACAAATTACTCTGCTCCATGTTATTATACCAGGATAATATTTTTTGTAATGATAATACAGATAAAGTTAAGAAAATATGAAATGGAAGAGTCATAATTTGTCTCTCATGCCCCGAGGAGGGCAGCTTACAAAATGGACATAACATTCATTTAATGACACTGTTAATTTACTGATAAGTTTTACATGACGTTTACTGACTTAAAATTTTTTTTCTCTTTACTTTTAAGCAAATTTTTAAAGTGTATTAACAATTATTTTTTTTAACGAAACACATTAATTGTTTGTTAACAATTCACCTGAGGGAGGCAGGATTTTAAAATGCAAATTTTTGGTTTGTTCATCTTTGGTCATCTTCTATTTATCATTTACCTTTTACAGTTCTTTTCACCTGCTTGAGGTTTGTTTGCTTGCTTTCCGCATGTGAGAAGTTTCTATTTCTTTTTTCCTTTTAGAATACTATCATCGGACAAGGAAAATGTACATTGGAATCAACCCCACTCTTTCAAGCAGACCCGGTGGGTGAAACAAATTCCTGGATGGGTATTAAATTTTCTTGGGGGTGGGGGGCACAATGATTTTTTTTAAAGCAACCATAATAGAAAGACAGGGGCCAGAACTCGAACTGTTACCACAGTAGGTCTGATGCAATCGAACCGCGCTCCCATTGGCTAATAATCATGCCACAAAGACTGGACAGTGACTTCGGCCAGTCACACACTAGCCAGCTCGGCTTTAGGCCAACTTGGGCAACAACAAATTGGTGCAGGGGGGCTATGGGCCCAATGAGAGATTTACGAAGGCGGGCTGGGACCCAGGCCATTTTGCATAAAACGAGGGGGTTGTTACATTGAGGGGTGGGGGGGCACAGCTCACTCAGTGGGTGGGCCAGGACCCACAACGCCCACCCATGCCGCCGGGACTGCTTTCAATAGTGGGTCTCCTGCAAGACGTTTCAGACCACAATTTATTTTATCCTCAATGATTTTCTTTTTTCAAAAAAATCCCCATCTACAATGAATCAAAGATACCTCATTCTCTTCCTAAAGACTTTCAAGGTCATAATTAACAATTCTTGGGAAGTCAAACGAGTTATCCAAATTACATTCAAATCATGAACTCGACTGCAAAATTAGTTATGGCTATTCTTCTTCTTGTTTCCTCTTCTCTCCCAGACATCAAGTGGAAGGCTTTATGGCTTCAGAAGCTTCTGGAATTTCTCAGTAGGATTGCTGAGCCAAAATGCAGCTGGCTGTCTTCGCTGTTGACAACGGTATTTGTTTTGTGGATACAATTCATAAAAAAAAAATATAAACACAGACCCTTCTCTTATACTTACTGGAAATTGTGCAAAGAAACACAGGTGAAGTTGCATCATTTTTCCAAGTCTTGGATCTTTTTCGAATATTTTTCCCAGGTATATTTTCAAGTTGCCAATAAAGTACTTTTTTTTTTTTTTAAAGAGTGTTGTTTTAATGGGAGAAATCATTTGCTTTTTCTCTCCTTCCACGCACCTTTTTTTTTAAACCCATAGTTCACCATCAGAATTCTTTCCCAAGATGGCTGGGTCTATTTGCATCTCACTGGAGCTTCATCTCTAGCCATTGTCACTTGGGTCAATAATTTGGTTTTTGGATGGTGGGCAACAAGAAATTAAGCAAGTCAGCAGTGTGGAAACAGTTCTTTCAGTAACCCATTAAATTTTTTATGCCCCCTCTGTTGGGTGCTGAAAATGCAAGCAAAATAATACAGAGCAAAATGGGCTTTGCATCAGCCATTCCTTATCAGCCAGATTCAAGCATGGACGCAATGCATTTCTGTCTCGCATCACTACTGATGAAACTCGGATCCATCATTATGAGCCTGAGTGCAAGAGAGTAAGTGCCAGAGCCCTGAAGGAAACACCCGGGTTCTCCAGAATCCCAAAACTTTGAGTTCAGTACCTTCCTGGCATGTGATTAGATGACAATTTCTGGAGATGTGCTGGGTCTGATGGCAGCAGCTGCCTTCCAGAAAAAAATCAGTAGTATCATCAGAGCTTTGCATTGAGAACAAACTGAAGCTGGACGTTTGCTGGAAATTCCGTAGACATTAACAAAAGTGAATGCCAATCAACATTATAGGGGCACATTGCAATGATGGAATTCTGGGAAAGCTTGGATCAGAATGCCCACCACATATGGCATACAGGCTAGACCTAGTCCCTTTTCTTTTGGATTTCCATCTGTTTGGGCCTCTAAGAGAATATGAAGCATGGAAAGCAGTCTGACATCAAGGTTATGACAGCAGTGGTGCAGTAGTTACAGCTTCAATACCAACTGATAGACTTCTACACTGCTGGCATCAGGAAGCTTAGCTTGGTAGTAGAGAAATAGTCTACATCATGTAGGTCCAAATAAACCTTCTAAGAAACAACATTTGTCTTTACTTACTGAACTACCCTTCCAAAAACATTTTAAAATTTGGATGGCCATTTCCTAGTGCCTTATTTTTGCTATGAACACTGATTTGCCCCCTTTTTTGAAACATTTGACAGTCCTTCATTCTTATAGTGGCACACTTTGAACTGATGAATCACAAAAAAAAAAAAGAAATTTCTGAGCTCTGGTCCCAAGTTTAACGTGTGTTTTTTGCAAGTTTATTATTCATAATTACTAGCCGATAGCAGGGATAATAAAATATTCCCTTTCCCTTACAAATATAATTAGCCCTCAGAGAATAGATATTAATTCCGTTTTGATTTCTTGCCACCAAAGGATGCTGCTGTTGGGTTTCAGGGAGTTCTGGTAGACCCGTAAAAATATAGCATTTGTTTATTCATTACTCATTTTTTTTCTCCTCCCCTTCCTCCTCAATTTTCATCTACTTTTTGTTCGCTTCTTCCAGCATGGAGTCCATTTCAGAAAGAATTTTATGCACTTCCCCGTCTACATCACTTGTGACGTCATCGCTTTCAGCCACGTTGTCACCGACATCAACGGTTTGGTGTGCGCCACTTGTGACGTCATCACTGTCTGTTTCATCTGCATATCTGGTGACTTCTTCATTTCTCACTTCACCAGGATCGTTTTTATCGCTCTCAGACTCCATCCGGTTTTCAGTTCTGGGCACTCTTTTCCCTTTCCTGTCCTTGGCTGGTCTGCCCTTTACGCTGTCCACATCTTCCACTTTCTCCGTCGCCTTCCTGTCTGCCTTTATTCCGTTTCTCACGATGCCATTGCTGGTGGATCGGTTCAGGAGGTTTGGGTGCTTCTCGTTGAGTGTGGCTCGCTTTCGCTCGAAGCTAGACATGTCGGTCATGTTGGTCTCCACCTGGAAGAATTAATGACACACGATTCACAGGACAGAATTAGAGAACGTTTTTAAATTGTTACTGAAATTTTCCTCTCCTGAAGAATTCGCATTTTTACGAGGTAAAGGGAGAGGGTAGGGAGGGTACCTGTTGATTCTTCAATGTGAACAACACACTCCATTGGCACTTGAGATCATCAGGAACCAAGGTTGGACTAGATTGGACTGTTATTTTCTAAGCAGTCTCACGATAAATGTTTGGAATGTCCTACCGAGCCCAGATGGTGCTAATGTCCTTTAAGAATGAGTTATTATAGATTTATGCTGAGGCATTTATGGATTTTATGCATGTTTGAAAAAAAATGTCTTGCCTCTCTTACTCCTATAGCTACATAACACTGCAGACAACTTCAAAGGACTAATCCTGGTTGATTGGTGAAGTGGCAAGATGTCGGATTAGAAATTAATTTAGTGAACGAATAATGAGAAAAATCTGTCTGTCTGTCTGTCTGTCTGTGTGTGTGTGTGTGTGTGTGCGTGTCTCTCTCTCTCTCTCTCTCTTTCTCTCTCTCTCACACACACACACAGAGACATCCAGATTGTCAAATAGTGTTGACAGATACTCACTGATGTACCAGAGTTTCGAATGATGTGTTTTCCGCCATTGAAATCTCCATATGATTCGAAATCAGCTGAGGTTTTGTGCCCTGCAGAATAAGACCTGTCGGCAGTAGCTGGGCGTTTTCTTCCTCTGTACCGTCTCTTATAAGCATTTCTCACCTAGGAGAAATAAGTTTTAAAAAAGAAAGTGCTTACGTTTTTATCATTTCATTTATTCAAACTTGTCTTCAGACAGGAGAAACCACTGGCATCTCAACAGCTCTTTACTCCTGAAGGCTTCCAGTATACATTGGCCATGCCATGACACATTACTGCTTATTCAAAATGGATGCCAAAATAAAATGCTACATTTGTGCTTTCACAACATGCAAATGCATCTCAGTTTATGCAAATCGATAGGTCAAGTTCAAACCTTTTGTGAGCATCCAAGATCTTGAAATACTAGGTCTGTCGAACCTTAGGCTGGGGAAAAAAATTACATACTTCGTGGGGTTCAATTGCTAATCCCCTGCGAAGTAGGCCCCTTGTGCCTCCACACACTTAGCCCAGCGATCCTTCCACTGTTCAAAGCACATCTGGAATGCTTCTTCCAGAATGGCTCTCAGCTCTGCTGTCGCATTCCACATGATGTCCTCTCGGCTCTCAAAGCGGGAGCCTTTCAGTGGCATCTTCATTTTTGGGGACAACCAGAAGTCAGAAGGAGTCATGTCTGGAGAATAGGGAGCCTGGCGAATGAGCGAAATGCTTTTCTTTGTCAAGAAACCTTGGATCAGCTGCGACGAATGAGCCGGGGCGTTGTCATGATGCAGCTGCCAGTTTTGCGAGGCCTACAGATCCGGTCTCTTGCGCCGAACTGCATCACAAAGACGTCGGAGGACTTCCAGATAGTACTCCTTTGTAACTGTTTGTCCTTCTGGTGCGTATTCTTGATGCACAACGCCTCGGTAGTCAAAGAAAACGGTCAGCATCACCTTGATTTTGCTCTGGACCTGATGTTGGGTGCTTCCACTGTGACGACTTAGCTTTGGTTACCGGGTCGTACCCGTACACCCACATCTCATCTCCAGTTATCACGGTATTCTGGAACTCAGAATCCCTGTTTTGGCAGTATCCAGCAGGTCCTGCGCAACTTCAAGACGAACTTGTTGTTGTTCCTGAGAAAGTATCTTGGGCACAAATTTCGCTGCCACTCTGCACAAGCCCAAATCCTCCTTTAAAATTGCATGTGCAGAATCTTTACTGATCCCAACCTCGTCACCAATTTCCCACACCGTCAAATGACGATCCTCCATTATCAAGGTCCGCATTTTCTTGATAACAACTGCGCTGCGGCTTGTTGAGGGCCTCCCGGAACACTGGTCACTCTCAACCGGTGTGCGGCCATCTTTGAACCTGTTGTACCATTCTTTTATTTGGGTAACACCCATGGCATTGTCACCAAAAGCCTGTTGGATTTTGAGAATTGTTTCCGCTTTGGTATCTCCAAGCTTCTGGCAAACCTTGATGCAAGATCGTTGCTCCACACGTTCCGTCATCACGGAGTAAGTGATACAGCACCTCACACGATGGCTGCCTGACAGCGACTGAGGCACCACACATGCGCATGAAGGCACGCGGCTCCACTATCTACACTTTTGCCTCCTTAACCTCATTACTTCCCACGGGTAAAAAAAAAATAAAGTCGGATACTTTTTCGACAGACCTCGTATATACATATATATATATATTGTTCCACAGTATAAAGAAAAAAGGAAATAGGGTAGAAACTTAAATAACTTATCATATCCAAGTAGTGCGTGGATGGGAAATTTCCATTCGTTCATGCCACTAGTGTACAGGTAAAGTCTGCCAAATGTAGTCTTCTATTATCCGTTTGCCACAATATTAACCACTGGCACAAAGTAGCCTAACTATCAAACAAGAAAAATTCATTTGTTAATTATTTTTTTTATATATACAGAAACGTAAGGGAAATACACTGACAGATTCTGTAACCGTGAACTTGACCATTTAGAATGGAGGGGACTCGGTATGCTGTATGAAGAAAAAGAATTATCTATAGTGGTGTCTCATACCTCAGCAAAGTTGAGCAACAACGAGCATTGAAAATGGTATTTGAGTCTACACCTTGCGCATAGCTTGTTGTTGATTTATAGCGTCTTACAGGCATACATACCACTTATAGCACTCTGGCTTCTTTCTTTGGTAAACTGAACTGTGAGAGGCAGCGCTATAAGAGGCGTATATGGCTGTGGTCACGGCTTCAGACATGCTATCAGCAAAATGCCGTGACACGGTGGAGGCTTTGGCCCGTGCGAACGGATGGGGAAAAGTACTTACATCGACATTCATGAGGCAGTGGAAGATGAAGAAGAAGAGACCCTGAAAAATAAAACCGGTAACATCATCCAGTAGCTTGAAAATCCAGAATTTGCAGAGATCAGTTTTTTAAAGCATTTTTTTGTCTATTCTTTTGATAATTTCAAAATATTTCTTTTTTGCATCTTGGTTTAATGTGTAATTTTGCTTAGTTAGTTATGCAACAAAAAAAAAGAAAATGAAGATTTTATGTATGGATGCTCAACCTAGCATTCTACCACTGGACTACAGCACCAGCCTATTTGGAACAATGTCAGACGTTACTGACTAGGATCCGGTGACTATTTCTGTCCAAACCGATCTTGTTCTTCACCAAAAATCGCAGGGAAGTGTGACTTGATCAATAAACGCTTGACTTCTTCTGTTTGGAGGCCAGCTGAAAGTCGAGGCGAAAGTTCAGAACATGATCTCATTGTAAAACCTCCTGGCCATGTATTTATTTTCCAGCAGCATATGCTAATTACACATAACTATTGCACCAATCAGATAAACTGAGCATGTAGTTAAATAACTGAATTTTGTTTTCTGTTACATAATGGAATCTAATGGTTTTTCTGCATGCCACTCAATAGCCTGGCATGCTGGAATTATGATACCTGTTCCAGAGGAAGGGAGAGAACTGCTTGCACATTGATTTTTGGTCACTTTGGTGAAAAGGAAGCAAAAATTCCTCAAAGTCAAGGGAAAAAAAAGGGTGGGGGGAATCCAGGCATTAATCTTGTCTGCAGCAACCACTAGAACCTGGCAGTGGAGAACAGATGGTCTTTCCCTATCTGATTACCGACAAACCCCAGAACTGATGCTAGGTTAAGGTTATGGTCAGTAAAGAAAGAGCTGGTGGTGTTCTGTGAAGAAAATATTGAGCCTGCTTGTGAGGGCAAGATGGAGAGATGCACGCACCCATAAATATTCGGAAAGGACACCAGCTCAGGGTGTAGAAGTTTCAACAGGAAATTTGCTCACCACTTTCCCAAGCGTGCTGGGAATAAGGAATAAACTCAAAGAGAAAACACTGGAAGCAGCTACCCAGAGTGCCACAAAGGCATAATTAAATGGTCTACCTATATTAGTTAATGATATATTGAAAACTATGGTTTTTCAATGTGCCAGAGAATTACATTTTGTATTTTAGGTTGCCGTTCTTATTGAGAAGCACAAAGCCAAATTGTACACCTGTAAAAACAGACCCAACATTTCATTTTAGTGGAGCAAGAGAGCCTGTAATTAGAAAAGCTCTACTTAAGTTTACATTGTGTGTGTGTGTGTGTGTGTGGTGTGTGTGGTGTGTGGTGTATAAAGGGGGAATAACTGGATGTTTGTACAAACAGGTGACCGAAAAGCAAATCAATTGGCAAAGGATTTCTAACAACTTGATCCTGTGCTGTCTACAGGTCAGATCAGCCTACTGTGTAAAATAATCACTAAAACCTAAAATTATCCTGAATGCCAGAGGAAAGGTCCACAGCTATGGGGATAAAAAAAAAACAACTAATTTATCAGCTGAATTATGTTATTGCTGCAGTGTTTTATATGCAAAATGCTATATAAAAAAAACGATGGAGAAGACGACGGATGTATATCTGCAGTTGAAAAGAAACTGAAAAAAAAATCTAAATATAAAAAAAAAGCTAAAGTATACCTGTAAACAGTTAAGTGCGGTGAAGATGTAAGTGAAAATAAGGGTGTTGTGCGCATCAATGGAGAGAAATCCAAACGTCCAGGTAAGTCCGAGCAGAGGAAGTAGCACGGCTGTTGCTTTCAAACCAACTCTGAAAAAAAATGCAGAATTGCAAAGTAACTGACATGCATTCCACCACTCTACCTTCCACATCAACTTATGCAGACTACCTGTGGTCAACTGAAGTAATTCTTAACAACTTCTTTTATAGAAATTAAAGAATCAAATGTAAACTCCGTCTGCCAGTAAATGGCATGCAAAGATGGAATTTACTTGTCTTTACCTTAATCAGTGGACAAATTTTTGTGCAGTGTCCTAAAAATGTTTCTAATGCCCACTAGTGGGAACTCCAGGTATAATCTGATGTACGTGTTGTACTTATATGCTCTGATAATTTACATATAGAAATATTGGGATAATTGTCCCAAGATTGCAAAGAGCTCAACTGATATTTATGTGAGAAAGAGATACCTTTCTACAACTAGTGGGAATTTCTCTCACTCAACAAAAGTCGGCATGGTGTGATAGCCCAGCATCTATACGCTACTGGACTGTTGAAGTTAAGGGCCTGAGTTCACTTCCTTTGGGAACATTTTGGTTTGGTGCACCCACCCCTGGCATAGTCACATGGGTTTCCTCCCACATCTAAGAGTGAAGAGCTTTAGAAGAGGTTTCTCTGTCAAAGTTGAAAGTGCCAGGCCATGTGGCACAGGATTGGCAATGCTTTGTAGCGAATAAGTTAACTACATTACTGCAATCCTTCACCATGGTTATCAAACTTGTGGATGTCAGTGTATCCCAGCAACAACCTTAAATGAGCTTTAACCCGTAAGTTCAAAGGACACACATAGCAACAATGTGGCATTCAGTGCACGTGTATTTATTGCCCTACGGTTTACCTCCCCCTGACAGTGTTGGATGACAGAGCTTTCCATTCCACTGTTCGGAATAATGATGCTGTGATGAAACTGCCACCATTTCTTGAGGAAAGGGTACCAACAGAACAACACACTGCTTATGCTTCAGTTTTGCAATTGGCAGGACTGATATTTTATTATTTATTTTGTGTATATAGGTTTATGGCTGCATGCATCAGATGTACCTATGGAAGGCAGACAGTCTACACATACCAGAATATGCAATGCCCACCTAAAAAAAAAGAGAGAGAATTATTCAATATTTTACTTATGGATTTCCGCCATTTTATTCCATATTTTCCTTTCAGTTTGCATAATCTGCTGCTATCTAATACTAGTAACATCCTTTCTGTATCATACATTAGCGTTTTTTCCTTCACGTTCATGATCTCTCTCCAGAAAACCGCGCCTACATCAGCCCGATGTTTACAGATACAAATTTTTCTTCAGAAGTATCCATTCATCCAAAAGCTCATTGAAAGATTCCTAACTTATTTCCCTCTGATTAGTTGAGCATCACTGGATAAATGAGCAGCAATCAGAAGCCCTCCTTTCTTAAGAACTGCCTTTTATTGTCTGCTAGGTAATAGAAACGTGTGGTCATTACGGCTAGTGTATTTGAAAAGACGTCAATTACCTACCGTATAGTGGATGTCTCCTCAATGTTAGCTCTGTGGGAGGACCTTAGGGATCGAAGCATTACTCGGACAACAATGATCAGTACCACTGTGTTCAGCTAAAGGGAAAAAAAATTGAAACTAACAATACAAACAATCAACCAGTCTGCCAGTTATGAAATCCACTAAAATTATACCTAGCCTCTGGAATTATTTTTCATTTTAAAATTTGGTTAGCATGTCATAACTCCCAGTACGTTGTATTTTCTGCATCAGTGGAATGAACTTCACTTATTCAGTTTAGTTGAGGCTGAACTTCATATTCTTTCTCAGAAGACTGAGCATCTTGTGGGATTCAGCTACTTGAGGAGGTGCACAAGGCATTATTCTCTCTCTCCCTCTCTCTCAATAAACCTAAAGTCTCTGGTTTGATTGACCGATGCTGAATGGATAAATGTGACAAAAAAAAAAAAAACACCTTTCATACAGGTATTAAATTAAATCACAAATTACCTGGGTGTTGTAGGATGAAACCTGAAACACCTTGCAGGTCTTGTTATGTTTCAAACCAAGACAGATTCCTTTGTTTGTTCCTTTATAGTCAGTTTTTTTTTCTCTCATAATTCCACTTCACTTGGCTAATCAGGCCTAATCAAATGGAGGTGCACCCTAGGTGTTTGCTGCAGAATCGAATCAGCAGGTGTGTGTGGCTGCAGATTGGCGAACATGGGCTATTACCAGTGGAGGTATATTGGAATACCCATCACCACCAAGCTCATTGTGGACAGGGTTAGCTTTACAACTAGGAACATCTAGCTTTCTGCATCACCAATGGATGCTGGGGTGATGACGCAGAAGGGTTCACTTGTGTCCACCAAGCTCACACCCGTCATCAAACATGGCCTGAGGCCTCTTAATGTTCTCAATCAATTCCTCATGGCCTTCATCTTTAGGTAAAACTAGACCTAGCAACTTCTGTATCTATTAGCAAGGAATGTGTTTGCTTAAAAAGCACGAAAAATTAATCAAAGGGAGACAACTCCAATTAGCTAAAAAATTAAGGCCATGATGTATTTTTAAGAAATGTTTCAACATACAAGTGAAAGCTAAAAAGTCTGGCACAGCTCCATGGATTTATAAAATGCGTTGTTTAAAGGAGGGCTTCTCAAACTTCTTTGGTGTATGACTCCCCTCTTTTAATTCCTGTTGAAGCACCATGAAATTAAAGAACGTGGCATGACGTTTGGGGGTCCCACCAAACATAACCAGCCAAAGAACTGAACAGGGGCTTATTATTAAAATAAAGAAAAGGGGAAAAAGAAAGATCCTGTTCTTACAAGAATGACCAGTGCTACCGTGGGTACAAATAATATTTGTAGCATAAAGGTTGTCATCCAACACCTGGGGAAAGAAAGAAAGAGAAAAACCATGATAATGAGATGAAGAAAGAAATACATCTACACACACACACACACGAGTAATTTGTGAGTGCAAGAGAGGAATCTTAAATAAATATGTATTGTTATGGTGAGGAAGAATCTCTCTCTCTCTCTGCATGAAAGCAACATGAAAATGTGCAAATAAAGATCTTTTCCAAGGTTTTTCTGGGAAAAAATGCAGAGTTTATGAAAACTTATGATGCCCTAGCGCATTAGGGTACGAGATCGTCTCTCACAACACTTAAAACCGCTAACTAAAAGGCACTGAAGAACACTGGCTGTATCATCAGTCCAATCAAAAGTGAGACCACTGAAGTTAATTATATTTTGAACTATTCCAGAAAGAAATGGATGGGGGGGGGAATGCATGCATGAAATAAATTTGAATAGTTTTGGTGTTTTGGCAAAAAAATACTGCATCAGCTGGAGAAGAGAGAATTTGCGTGTTACAGGTGAGAAGGAACACGAGAGAACCCACACAATTTCGCTACCAACCCGGCGTTAAATATTGGTTACTGTTCAGAAGAAAAAGAAATCTGAATGGTACTTACATGTTTCCTTTTCCATACTCTCTAAAAAACACACCGACAGATATTCCTACCACAACCAGTGGTATTCCTTTGAAAAGAGAGAGGGAGAGTGTGTTGTGTGTGAAGTATCAAAAAGATCTATTAAATCGTAGACTGGTGGGCAAGCAAAGACATTTTGTCACCACTTACTTAGCGCTTAATAATTAGTATTTCGTAGAATAATATCTACATTAGTAAGAGAATTAACAAGGATTTACTCATTAAACCGGCTTCATTTTTGCCTTATCACTTTAGAGCTGAAACCATGATATCCATAGTTTCAGAAATTGCAACCTTACAAAGATGCTTTTTTAGAAAAATCACTATTTGCACAGGATACCACGTGACTACTGAAGTTAATAAAATTGGGGGATCGATAAACATTATAAATCGGTGTGGTTGGGATTTATTGGAGATATTTGAATTCACCAGGTAGGGGAGACCACTCAGCTGGTGTGCGCGATTAAACTGAGGTTAAGAACAAGTTTCTCTCATCTGAACTTATCGGGTAGGTGGGTAGGGGAGACCACTCAGCTGGTGTGCGCGATTAAACTGAGGTTAAGAACAAGTTTCTCTCTTCTGAACTTATCGGGTAGGTGGGTAGGGGAGACCACTCAGCTGGTGTGCGCGATTAAACTAAGGTTAAGAACAAGCTTCTCTCTCACACACACCCCACCCCATGGCCAGGTATTTCTTCAGGTGACTGCCCGTCTTGAAGACCTTGACAAGCACGACATAGAGGTGGACTCCTTCCACGAACATCCAGCAGAACATGGCCATGATGAAGTAATGAAGGATGATGGCCACGGCCTTGCATGCCACCTGGCAAAGGGAAGCAGAACCCGAAGTTAAATAACCACAAACAAATTTAGATCGTTAAAAGAAGAAAAAACACAAAAAAACACAAAACAAAACACGATTTCACTTAAATTATATTTAGATTTTTTAATACATTAGTATTAGATTATAACACGCAGTCAGTTCCCTTATGGCCGCTCCGTGTACAAAAACATCCACTGTCGCTATCAAACAAACGACTAAAAAATGTCTTATTTAAAATTTTCTTCAAAAAAACAAAAAATTTCTTATTTAATTTTATTTTATAATCCGTTACTCTCTGTTTTAAGTTGTTGTGTTCAAAGAAGAATTGTCCCTAGAAAGGGGTAAATTGATAAAACAACTAAAAGGGGCAATTTGCATCATTTTGCACACCACCGGAAACGCTTTTTTATTTTTGAAAGTGAGTCTCGCAAGTGGTTTCTGGGAGTTCCCTCCCCCACCGGCCCCACCAACTCACTGTTTCGTTGTATTTTGCTACAAAACTCTCTCGACAACAATTCATTCCCTTTAAAATTTCTCAAGCGACAGCACCTTTTTTTTTGTCGTGTGTATAAAACGCTTCCATGTATAACGTAACCAGTTTAATGTCGATGTTATGCGTAATATTCTACTGAACCACACACACACACACAATGTTTATCCATGTATAAGGCAAACTCCCCTCCCAACTTACTAGATTTTCTTTCCGGTCGACTCCAACCAGGAACACCACTTGAACAAAGATAATGGACACGGCCAGTTGTTCGTGTATCCGAATCCGGTCGCTCCGCAGCCTGAAAAAGAAAAGGGAAGTTCATTTTTACGACACGGTTCAGTGCCTTTCCGAAGTTTAAAGTCTCAACAAACTGCCGGCGGATGTAACTTTTGCGCTCTTAAACTCATTATACCAGCAAATACTTCGTACAAAATGTTCCAGGCAGGGCGATTGTTCATCCCCCCCCCCTTGTGCAAATGTTATGAGCTTAGTACAGATTAAGTTTACAAGAAAACTGTTGCGGCTTATACACGATCATCCTCGTATACTGTAAGACATTCAGTGCTGATACTGCATGTTAAACGTCATTCTAATTGTCCTCGATAAGAAAGACGTTTTCGTGAAACACCTGGAAGTTTAATCTCTCTCTCTCTCTCTCTCTCTGTACAGACAACCATCATCTCTCTCTATGTACTGACATCATACCTCTCTCTCTCTCTCGAGGGTACAGACACCCAGAATCTCTCTCTATGTACTGACATCATAACCTCTCTCTCTTTCTCTCCCTCTCCCCCACATCTCTCCCTCTCCCTCCCATCTCTCTCTCTCTCTCTCTCTCTCCTCTCTCTCTCTCTCCTCTGTTTTCTTTTCCTTTTTTCACACCGCAGCAAAAAGTGTAAGCAGACTTGTATATACTTCAGTTCTCATTTACTGCTACATTTGGCCAGCGGTAATTGCCATTAACGAAACTGACAAAGGCGGGGATTCTTTTTCCCTTTCCTAGGCTGTGCCGCCAGACGATCCCCTTCTCCCGTATTGATGAAGTTTTTACCCGTATCGTAGCGACACGGCGCTTCTAGATGGGCTCGAGACCCGACTTACCTAAAATACTCGAAGACGCACACAGAGAGCAGGCAGCCCAGTATGGACAGGGTTCCTCCAATGTAGGAAATGTAGGACAAGGCCCTTGCGTTCACTTTACTCAGCTTGCTCTGAAAAGATCCCAAAAGAATATTAAAACCATCAAAATAATCCTATAATAAGTAAACTCCTCTTCAAAGTTTCCAACAGGGAGGTAATGCGCAGATAGTAATTTTTTAAATTTTACATCATTCAACTGTGTGTGTGTGTGTGTGTGTGTGTGTTGTGTGTGTGTGTTTTTTTTAATCGGTGTGTGTTGATATTTTTCTCTCTTTTCCTTTGTAATATTAAAACTTGTGAAAATGTTCAATTCCAAAATCAAAGCAAACAATTTCGACGGTTTTACTGCGGGGTGCGCGATTATTCGAGTAAATAGAAGACAAAATCAAATAAATCGATTTAGAAAAGTGGATAATACATTAAAGGGGCATCAGTCAGAAAGGGTACACCTGGATCCATTTGCAGAGAGAGAGAGAGAGAGAGAGAGAGAGGTGGGGTGGAGAGAAAGGGAGGGAGGGAGGGAGGGAGAGAGATAGAGAGGAGAGAGAGAGGGGTGGGATGGAGAGAAGGGAGGGAGGGAGAGAGAGAGAGAGGGGGGGATGGAGAGAAAGGAGGGAGGGAGGAGAATAGAGAGAGAGAGAGAGGGGGGATGGGAGAAAGGGAGGGAGGGAGATGAGAGGAGAGAGGGTTGGAGCAGCGAGGGTTTCACCTTCCGATTGTCGTTGCGTTTCACGCCGCCGGACCAACTTACTGCTAATCCGTAAGACGTCCATCAGAGGGCACAAATTGGTGAGGTGGAAGCAGTGGCACACCGTGTGGGTGTCGTTACGAGTTACCGCCCGGCAGCCCGTCCAGAGCCAGCGATCTTCACGACTCCTGTCGGCGGCGGAAAGCAACAGAAAAAAACAAAGAAGAAGAAGAAAAATTAATCCATTTACTATAAGTTTTAATGTAGCCCTTTAAAAAAAAATGGGGGGGGTGCGGAAAACATTCTCTATAGAATCCGGTAAGGCTGTAAAGGATGTGGTAGTCGGGGCCTAGAGCGGTCGGGTGGGACCTGTAAAATATGGCCGAGGTGTTCTACCATTATTAATTTATGGAAAATGTTCCCCTTAGCGCTGGCTCACGTAAACCCACCGGTAGATAAGCGGGTCCCGGGATGATGAAGATACCCACCCGAATGACACATTTGTTTAAAAAAAAAATGTAATATGCGTTTTTTATTCAAAATTACGGTTGGTGCATCCAGCTCGTCTTTTTTTGGGGGGGGGAGAACAGCTGAGAGAATTTAGTTGCTGCTGTAAGTGTCAAAGCCAAGAAAGAAACAGAGCAGCTGTAATATATGCGGATTTAACAAATACCCGTACTTACAGAGCGCTCATGTTCATGAAGACACAGGAGTCATTCGACTGTTCCGGAAGCTCGAATGTCTAAAAGCATAAATAATAATAATAATAATAATAATAATAATAATAATAATAATAAAATAATAATAGCCGTAATGAAATTAATTTCAGTATCGATAATAAATGCTTCGACATACTTTCATTATATTGTAAGAATGTCACTGCATTGTTCTAAATTATCTCCCCTTAAAAATGGAGTTTCTTCCCCTGTTGAAAAGAAGCTCGTTCATAGTCAACATGAAACTAGCGGCCTGTATTCATTTACTTTTATATGTAATTTTACCTTCTGTTTTTGTATATTTTTTATTAAAAAAAAAAACATTATAATTTTTATTTTTGTTTTTATAATTTTAAGATTTTAGAACGTATGGTTTCGTTATTGCTTTCATGTTAGCACGATACTGGAAGATATTGTTTTATTATTGTCTTCAACATTCGTAGAATATCAGCCAATGCGATTTTTATTTGTTTTTTTTTTTTTCATTACGAAAGGCTACTGAACAGTGTAATTGTAATTATTGCCTTAATAAAAGAACGACATTGCACAAGGTTGTTTCCCTACTGCTTTCATAAAAGCGCGATATTTGATAGTATGGTTCTATTATTATTGTGTTTGTAATGGCAGAACCTACCTGTAACTTGAAGACGATGACTACGGGAGATGAGAGTTGCTGAAACACACCCTGGGGAACGCCTAGAACCCGGCAGGACATCACATCAGAGTTGATCATGCTGCCGTTGCCTGACACATCAGGTCTAATAACGAAAACAAACATTAAACAGGGGAGGGAGCAGAAGTACATGGAAAGGAAGTGCGAGGCAGCAATCCCCATTACATCACCTGGAACAGGGTGTGTAAGCATGTTGTGACAAAATATGTTTGCTTTTCTGGGCCGGTTCTTACGCGCTAAGTCGGGGAATCTCTCTCGCTCTCCAGCTTCTATCTCTCTCTCTCCATATTGCTATCTCTCTTCTACATCTTTCGCTCTATCTCGCTTCTCCGTTCTCTGTCTCTCCAATTCTTCATCTCTTTCTCTCTCTCCATCTTTCTCTCTCTCTCTCTCTCTCTCTCCCAAGTCTCCCATCTCTCTCTCATCTACATCTCTCTCTCTCTGCTCTCTCTCTCCATCTTTCTCGCACATTCTCTTCAATCTCCGAGTCTCTCTCTCTCTCTCGCCATCTTTCTCTCTATCTCTCTCTCCTTATTCCTTCCTTTCTCTCCTTCTCTCCTCTCTCTTCTCTCTCTCTCTTCTCTCTCCTCTCTCGTCTCTCTCTCTCTCTCTCTCTCTCCCATCTTTCTCTCTATCTCTCTCCCGTCTTGCTCTCCCATCTCTCATCTCTCTCCCTTTCTCTCCATCCATTCTCTCTCTCTCTCTCTCTCTCTCTCTCTCTTTCTCTCTCCCCCCCCCATCCTGAATACAAAGCTCTCGTTGAACTCCTTGTAAGTTTAAAGCTGGTGAACGCATCAGTCAAGATTCTCTTCTTTCCAGTTTTTATTTAGTCATGAAGGTCTTCGTTGATGAGACGAAGCATCCCAGACCGGCATTTCAAGACTGCCGAGAAAGCATTTTCTAATTTTTAATAAATGCTTGTTTTGTTGTTGTTGTTTAACTTTTTTCATTACTTAAATTACACTTATAGCCAACCCATAACGGCATGTGGTATGGGATTACATAAGATGTCATACCCAGCTCTGAGTATTCCTTAGCTAAAGTGCTTGAACACGTCAGTGAGTATAGTTTCTTTTTGGAATTTGCATGTAAAAAGTTCTCTAGAGTCTGAAGCATTTCAGAAGGTGTATACGGCAAATCCAGCAAGGCGTTAATGTGTTGGATCGTTCTGCTGTTGGTAAAACTGGAGACGTTTCAGCTCCGAAACCAATTCTGGAGTAGATAGATGGCCAAGGATGGAATTCTCAGGAGATTCCCTACAAGGATTAGATTATAGTTATCAACAAAAAAGGGAGGGTACAAACGCTAGAGTTGCCTAGTTTAAACCGCCATAGATGCGTTCTTTGACGTGAATAACGCACCTTGGCCATCTGTACAAAAGAACTGGACGTTAGAGAATGTTCTTTCAGTAGTTGGATCTATGCGAGGGTGAGATGCTAAACTAATTAATGATTTTAAGAATCTGCTTGACAGCCATTCTAAGGCAAAAGGGGGGGTCATTTATAAGCCTTAAAATTCCATGACGCTTCCATTACTCCTGTCTTTGTCCAGCTAACTTTTGAACCAACCGATTTCTTTAATTTTCAAACCAGTAAATAGGTCGGTTGCTGGCCCGGTGATTAGATTGCTAAGTGTGAGGGGCCGAGTTCGATTCCCGGTCTGGGTCTACAACTCAACATGATCTACCTTTTTTCACCAGCGGGTCATCTGAGTTTCCACCGGGATCTCTGAGTTCCTCCCACACCTGTCATTGAAAACTTCTGGTACGAATTTCCCTGCCGAAGCGGGAAAGTGCCAGGCCCCCATCGTGGGGCAGGACGGGTGGCGTTCTCTAGCGGATAACCACGGTACCACGTTCTCTCACCAGTGGTTCCGTAGAGAGTGGTGTACGATACAACGATATGCAACTGGCAAATTATTTAAATGATGCAGATCGCACTCACCTGTCTGATTTTAGGGACAGCAGTTCACCCATCGATGTGAACCTGGCGCTGAACACGGCCAGGGAACTGTCTGCAAACAAACGAACGACACGTGGTTTTTAATTAATTCAATTTTTTTTTTTTTGTGTTTGTTTTTTTCAGAAAAAAGTCAGTTTCGCTGATTGACGTTCGGATAGAATGGCGACTACCACGTGACACTAAATGATGTTGCGAGGAGGACCAGATAACTGCACGAAACTGGCACGATCTCCAAGAGCGGTTGGATGGACGTGTTTTTTTTCCACCTGGGTAATCCTTGAATGACAGGTAACTATTCGGTTTCCACGCGGATAGAAATTTCAAAGTCTTGAATGCTTACAACCAGGTAGTGCGACCTAAGAGAGTACACTTCTGATAATGTCGTCAGTATACGAAGATGGGGCAGTAGAAAGTGGCACAGCCCTTTAAATTTACACACTCACACACTCACACACACAGCAGATTGATGTTTGATATTACGGCAGGTATTGTAAGAAAAATCTCCTTCACACAAACAGAAGCGCGTGTAATGACTACTGATGATGGCAACTGCTGACCTCTGTTGATTGATTTCGCGAAAGTTCTAGCTTAGGCAGGCAGCGAAGAATTGTTTCTTGGACGGGTCGCAGAATTCTGAAAATCCCTCCCTCTTCGCTGACGCCAACAGAAACTGCGCCTCGTGCAAAAAGCAAGCGAAGATTTTCAAAGACAAAACCCCCCCCCGCAAGACATCGTCATCACAAGAATGAAGAATTCAGAAACATACCTGTTTGATGGAAACGGTTGGTTTTCAGCACTTCTGGAGGCAGGGATATCTCACTGGACTGCAGACCGTTTTGCAAGCTTTTGAGAACCGTGTAATTATCTTTCGGAGACACAGTGGTGACGCTAAAATCTGGGGATACATTTTATTTTTTTTTAAAAAATGCAAAGGAACAAAAAGGAAATGAGATGAAAATCGGAAGCAAACAAGGAAGCATAGAGGAATTAATTGAAAGCCAAACCCCAAGAAATCGGCTGCAAATATGGCAGAATTCGGGCAGGTTCGCACGACAGCCATCGGAAGTAATCTGCACAAAATGAGGTGGTAAGACACACACACCACACACACTCACACGCAGACACACACACACACCACACACGCACAACACACACACACACACACACACGCACACACACACACACACACACGGTGAGTCAGTCCACTACTCACCCACCCCACGCCAAGTCAGTAGTAGTCGACTGCTAGGAACAAGACAGATGTTGTTACCACGTCTTCCTCTTCCCTTCTGAGAGATTGCCAGTCTTTTTTTTTTGTTGTTTTGTTTTCTTTTATGAGTATGGGTTCTCACGGGTTTTATACTGTGCTCGTGTACGGGCGTGGCGCAGGACAAGCGCAGGAATTCTTCTTGTACCACCTCAGGAAACCACGACAAAATGCGACGGCTTCTCAGTCGTGGTGAAGGGTGAGAATTGAGCCATTGGGCGGTCACAGCCGGTGGTCTGCGTAGGGGCCTGTAGCTTCTGTTCGATTCTCCCACCCCACCCCACCCCACCCCACCCACCAGCGTAAACCGACTTCTAATGTCTCCTTAATATACACATCCTGTACCCGGAATAAGCCGCAATCCCAACAGACGATGATCGCGGATCCCGTCCACACAGTCACCGTAATCTGTCTTTGCGTAAAGCGAAAGATCAGCGCTGGACTATTAACCCTTTGCTCATACTCTGCCAGCGCAATGTACGGTCTCGGAATAATCAGACGTTCATTCAATGCCGAGTCTCTGTATGGTCAAAACATTGCAAAACGTAAAGTCCGCTTCTGATATTTGGTGTAACTCTAATATAATGCTATAGGCGAGATATCTTCGGGCAAACAACAATTACGAAGTCAGTGTTTTAAAGAACTTCATGTTTACCACAGACCTACTGCCTCTTGTTCCACGGTGTGCCTGCGACGAATGCACAACCTGTTTTAGTTGTAAACCCTCTCAAGCGAACTTAAAATTACCCTCACCAACATTTTCGGCCACCACAGAAAAATCCGCTTCCGGCATCAGCAGAGTTCCGGTGGAAGTTAAGCGACTTCCGGAAACCTGATACGGCTTCTGGTTGAATATGTTTTCCGCCAATCTCTCGGTGCTCGTAAGAAGAGATGCCATGTTTTGCTCCACCATATTCTATAAATAAATAGATAAATAAATAAATAGACTGCGAAGATCTTGAATAAATTTTGCCTCATACTGGATTCAATTACGTGGAAAATATCCATATCATACCATCCGTAGTTGTTTGTATATATATATTAACGTTACTCTACTCGCCTTATGCTCTCATCGCTCGTATTCCTCTTACAACCGTAAATAGATTTTAATTAAAAGCTAATGCCTTTCTTCTTTTTTTAAATGCTTGCCTATTGTTTTCGTTTCTCTCCCTACCAATGAATTTCCCTCCCTCTTCCCTTCAATAGTTTAATTTATTTCTCTTTTACTTTCCTCTTGTCGGTTTTCTCCATGCTCCATTATTTCTTTTTCAAAAACCTTAATTTCTCTCTTTTTTTAAAAATAAAAAACAAACTACCTTATTCATTGCAAGTCTCCCTTTCCTCACACCTTAAAATTTATTACATCCATTGGACGGAACCTTTAAAATACACCCAACTGACGTCATAACTCTCCTGTTAAGAAAACCGCAAGGGCTGTGTCTCGCGTCATAGTTGTGCATAGACGGCGTGGCGTACGGCTGTGCAAGATGATATGATGCGTCACTGACAAAGAGCTCACAAGCTCAAGAGGTCTTGATTCTTACATCCATCTGATAATAGTAGTTTTAGTGTCAAAACTAAACCATAGGTAAGCAGAAGTTATAAACGCTAAAATTTCTAGACAGCGGTGTTCCTTCAAAGTGGCGTTTGCGTGGAAGGTGATGGAAATAGATCCTCGGTGCGCCATCTGGCGAGTAACGTGCCAGATCGACCACGGTTCACATTCGCAAGACTTCAGTCAGAAATTTGGCCACCTTTTCTGCGCAGAGCGTCTTTAATTAAAAAAAAAAAAAAAACGTTTCGGATATATATTCTCTTTTTTTTCTCGTTGACCGAGGTTTTCATCAGGAAAATCAAAGCAAGTAAAGCTTCCACCCAGCAAACATTGCGTAGAAACTGTGGGAAAGTCGAGACCAATTTGTTAAGTAAGGAGAAACGGATTGCGCAGCATCTGTGAGCGGATTGACAGAGGCACCCCCATCGAGCAGGCTAAAAGGGATTTAAACCTCACCGGATTGGCGTTCTTCCAAACGGGAACCAGTAAGGGATGGACTACGGCGCCCACAATCTTACCAAAACCCTGAAAACGAGAGAAATGAAAATATTAAATATAAACGCAAATCTCTCTCTCTCTCCATCTCTCTCTCTACTGACTTCATCTCTCTCTCATCTCTCTCTCTCCATCTCTCTTTCTACTGACTTCATCTCTCTCTCTCTCTCTCTCTCTCTCTCTCTCTCTCTCTCGTTGCAAATCAAGAACTTAACTTCTTTCATGGCAGCAGTTCTGCTGAACAACTAATATATTTTTTTTAAAAAAATGGAATCTATCGATTTCAATTTCTAACCACTCGGAACCGAATCAATGAAATCCGTCGGTCGACTCTCAGTTTTTGTTTCGCGCAGAGGCACCCGTTTCCAGAAAGAGAAGCAAAAATACAACGGAATCTACTCGAGGTTTTTAGCTATTAAAGATGACACGTGACAGTCCGCGTTTTCATTGTACCCAAAGGTTCGTCACCAACTTCGCATAAGACTCACTTCGTGTCCCTTTTATTGATTATTAGGTAAAGTTTCACGCAATACAAATAGGTTTATATATAAATTCCTGCAATTAGTTTCACCACCTTAAAAATGACACTTTCTGCGGAATTTGCGGCCAAAATAGCGAGTAAAAGAACGAAATAGCCAGCCAAATATATATCAGTTTTTCGCTTATTGATTAATCGAAATAAGAATTAGCATCTGCTCAAAAACGGTCGATTATCAATATATTCATGTGTTTTTTTGCCGGGCTACGTGTCTGACAAATCGTTTCTCGTCGACGAGCCTGGAAAGCGTAGCTTTTTTCCGTAAACAGTCGGAAAAATGACTGACAGTGTCGCGTGTTTCCGTAATCAGTCGGAAAAGCGACTGACAGTGTCGCGTGTTTCCGTAAACAGTCGGAAAAGCGACTGACAGTGTCGTGTGTTTCCGTAAACAGTCGGAAAAGCGACTGACAGTGTCGCGTGTTTCCGTAAACAGTCGGAAAAGCGACTGACAGTGTCGCGTGTTTCCGTAAACAGTCGGAAAAGCGACTGACAGTGTCGTGTGTTTCCGTAATCAGTCGGAAAATTGACGTCGCACTAATCGTAAGTTCTCTATTGCGCCGAACCGAACGAGGATAGTTCGTTCTATCGCTGGCACGCAACATATTCTAAAATTTTTAGAATTTTAAATCCCACCCCCCCCCCAAAACACATAAATGCAATTAAAATTTTTGTCGGAAAAAAAATAATGCAGTATACATACAGGTGCATCTGAAAAAATGAGAATATCGTGGAAGAGGTCAATATTTGTTGTCAGTTATTTCAGAAAGTGAACATTGTATATATTCTGGACTCATTACATGTAAACTAAAATGTTTCAAGCATTTTTTAATTTTAATTTTGATAATTACGGCCTACATCTAAAAAAAAATAGAAAAGACGTATCCCAAAATATTAGAATATTCCATTTTGAGTTTGAGTAAATCACTATTTATGCAGTATAAATACCATGAATCTCTCAGTCTGGTTCAGTACACACAACCTCTATCATGGGGAAGACTGCTGACTTGACAGTTGTCCAGAAGACGCTCATTGACACCTCCACAAGGAGGGTAAGCCACAGAAGGTCATTGCTGAAAGGGCTGTCTGTCTGCAGAGTGCTGTATCAAAGCATATTCATGGAAAGTGTGGTAGGAAAAGGTGCACAAGCGAGAGGGATGACCGCAGCCTTGAGAGGATTGTCAAGCAAAGCCGATTCAAGAACTTGAGGGAGCTTCACAAGGAGTGGACTGAGGCTGGAGTCAGTGCATCAGGAGCCACCACGCACAGACGTGTCCAGGAAATGGGCTATAAGTGTCACATCCCTAGTGTCAAGCCACTCCTGAACCAGAGACAATGACAGGAGCATCTTACCTGGGCTAAGGAGGAGAACTGGACCGTTGCTCAGTGGTCCAAAGTCCTCTTTTCAGATGAAAGTAAATTTTGCATTTCATTTGGAAATCAAGGTCCCACAGTCTGAAGGAAGAGTGGAGAGGCACAGAATCCGAGTTTTTTGAAGTCCAGTGTGAAGTTTCCACAGTCAGTGAATGATTTGGGATGCCGTGTCATCTGCTGGTGTTGTTCCACTGAGTTTTATCAAGACCAAAGTCAACGCAGCCGCCCCACCAGGAGATTTTAGAGCACTTCATGCTTCCGTCTGCTGACAAGCTTTATGGAGATGCTGATTTCCTTTTCCAGCAGGACTTGGCACCTGCCCACAGTGCCAAAACTACTAGTAACTGGTTTGCTGACCATGGTATTACTGTGCTTGAATGGCCAGCCAACTCACCTGACCCGAACCTATGGGGTATTGTCAAGAGGAAGATGAGACACACCAGACCCAACAATACAGATGAGTTGAAGGCCGCTATCAAAGCAACCTGGGCTTCCATAACACCTCAGCAGTACCACAGGCTGATCACCTCCATGCCACGCTGCATTGATGCAGTGATTCGTACAAAAGAAGCCCCGACCAAGTATTGAATGCATAAATGAACATACTTTTCAGAAGTTCGACATTTCTATATTATAAATCCTTTTTTTATTGATCTTATGAAATATTCCGATATTTTGAGATAGTGGATTTTGATGTTCATGAGCTGTGAGCTGTAATCATCAGAATTAAAACAAAAAAGGCTTGAAATATTTCACTTTGTGTGTAATGAATCTAGAAAATATGAAAGTTTCACTGTTTGAATTAAATTACGGAAAAAAATGAACTCTTCCACGATATTCTCATTTTTTTAGACGCACCTGTATATACATACATAATACTGATTGTAAAACAGGGAGGGAGAATTGTAAATATTTTGACTGCGTTTTCTGAGCTGAATAAACACCAGGCTTGGAAAAGAACCGGAGAAACGACGACAAGAGAACGAGAGTTGGGGGAGGAACTGAAACAATCACTGTAATCAACGCAAAACGAGAGCGGTTCGCGGGGAACACAATTAAGTAAATTAGATTTGCGGATGGTCTTCGGGTCCTGATTTTCCTCGAAGAACGGCGAAGTCTCGGCGCTACTTCTCGATCGATGCCATGTTTGACTGGTCGCCACGGTTTAGTTTTTCGGCACGAGAGCGATTACAGGCTGCTCTCCCGGGATAGGGTGGTGGTGGTTGGGGGGGTCGAATTACGGTTAGGCTTATAAAGTTCCCGATCGCGCACGGCTTCTAATTTTCCGCATAATGTTCATCGTGATTCTCCGATACAATCAGTGTAGATTGGCGGTGTGTGATCGAGATGCCGTCCACTTTGTTTTCACCATTTACCGCCTCCCCGTACACACCACACACACACACACACACATACAGTCTTCTGGAGTTTTCATACCGTACTTCAGTTTTCAGTCCCCCCACCCTTGAGTAAGTGCTACGTCGAGAGTTTCGCTATGCTTACCTGCGCAATGTCGTCGAGCCCTCGGCCGAAGTGACCGGTCCGGTTTACCACGTCGGCTATGATCGCGGCGATGTCCGTAGAAACGGCCAAGTCGCCGGGATACAGGCGCAGTCTGGCGGAACTGTTGCTGTTCCTGTTTATGGTGGTCAGGATGCTATCTGTAATCTGTAGGATTTCGATTTCGGCCACGTGTTTCTTGGCCAGAAGCTTTCGTGCCTGATCCACAAAATTAAACATCCAGCTAGAGAAATTATAAGAGTTTTTTTTGAACGCACCAACTAAGGCGAAATATCCGCTAATATTGCGCCTCTTGGGCCAGTCTCTCGATTGAGGATGTAATGCGCATCCCATACTACTTACCTATATCGAACCAGCTAGAGAATTATAAGTTTTTTGAACGCACCAACTAAGGCGAAATATCCGCTAATATTGCGCCTCTTGGGCCAGTCTCTCGATTGAGGATGCAATGCGCATCCCATACTACTTACCTATATCGAACCAGCTAGAGAAATTATAAGAGTTTTTTGAACGCACCAACTAAGGCGAAATATCCGCTAATATTGCGCCTCTTGGGCCAGTCTCTCGATTGAGGATGTAATGCGCGTCCCATACTACTTACCTATATCGAACCAGCTAGAGAAATTATAAGAGTTTTTTGAACGCACCAACTAAGGCGAAATATCCGCTAATATTGCGCCTCTTGGGCCAGTCTCTCGATTGAGGATGTAATGCGCATCCCATACTACTTACCTATATCGAACCAGCTAGAGAAATTATAAGAGTTTTTTGAACGCACCAACTAAGGCGAAATATCCGCTAATATTGCGCCTCTTGGGCCAGTCTCTCGATTGAGGATGTAATGCGCATCCCATACTACTTACCTATATCGAATATTAATGGGGGGAAACAGGAAATTGGGGGTATATTTGCCTTCGCGACTGCTGAAAAAAAGTGCGCTCAGTCAAGAAAAATGTTTTCAAAGGTTTAGAAAGTTATTATCCTTAGTTACTAATATATACACTGTTGAAAAGCCCCACGTATTACTTACTCTGAGGCACAGCGAAGAAGAAAACGTGAAGTTTCTTGCTGTCGTTTTGTTCACTGAAACAACTTCAGGATAGGGTGAAAATCCAAGATTCGTCGATTTAACTGTTTATGTGACATAGAATACTGGTGGGAGACAACTGGGTCTATCCTAAGACTTAGTGTGTGGTTCTCTTTCGGAAAGAAATTAATTAGAAAGGCGTGGCGTGCTTGCAAGGGAAGCCCTATACCCCACCCACCGGAGGTTCGGGGGCTCTTTCTCCCGCTTCTAGGGAATCTCGAAGCGATTCACTAATCTGAATCGAAAAGGTTTCAGCTCGTGAAACACACGCACCGTTTTGGCTATCTTCAGAAACTCTGGGTTAACACAGCCTCCAAGGTCGGGTCTACCCCATGTACCGTTGGTTGAAGACGTGGCATCGTGGTAGCACTCCCGGGTGGCATTTCCTGAAGAAGAAAAAAAAAAAAACAACAGCATAAGAAAAACCAGTTTATATTATTATCAAGGTAATAACGACAGTCGTAAAGTAGTTTGTTTGCGGCAACCATACAGGTTCGTGTCGTTGCGCCGTACGCCGATTTCTATAAGGGAAGCAACCCTGGCAAACAAGCGTAGTGCCACGGCTGTCCGCTAGGAAGCGTTGCCACTTCCACGCCACGTAGAGGGCTTGGAAAACCTTACCAGGGCTCTTCGGTTTCTTTTTTTTTTTTTTTCAGACGCGGAAGGAACCTCGTTCAGGAAAGATTTCCCATATAGATTTTCGGTCCTCGTGGCCCCCTCGACCGCAGCCGGCCAGTAACTAGTAATCAGCGAAAGAACCTTTTCAAAAATGTCGGAACTCGCTACTTACCGTACACCCCGGGAGGACAGACGAGAACTTTGGCGTAACCGGCTCTGGTATGGGGCCAGTACATACCGCTCCCCTGAAACGAGTCGATCTCTTCCACACAGTGCGGCTCATCTGTAGACAAACGAACAATCTAATTGCAATTTTAAAACCTAAGAAAAAGGATATTTCATTAGGTTGAGCACTCGACAATGGACATTTGAAAATTTCCACGGGTAAAATGAACTTTAAATATCGCTAACGACCTCAATTCTGGCATTTACAAGCTTTCATAATCAATATCGACTGAGCACCCGGTAAATATTGTCTTTGGCTCTTTATGGCAGCCGGTAATGGAGAGTACGATGGAAGGCTACGCACAAAACGACCGCCATGTCCGTGTAATGGTACTGAAAGCATACATTCTAATGACATTTCTCTTACCTACCCTTATAAATGTAATCCTGGCAGGTGGCGCCAGTGTAGGCTTCGGTACATTCACAGTCGAACGCGTTCACGGCGTCTGTGCACGTGCCGTGGTGAGCACACGGGCCAGACGCGCATTCGTCAACTTCGCCCTCGCAGTTAACTCCGCTGAATCCTCGAGAACACTGGCAGTTGTATGACCCCTGGAAGTTCTTGCAGCGGCCCCCGTTCTTGCAGGGGTGGCAGGTGCACGCGTCGATTTCCTGCGCGCAAGTGGAGCCCGTGTACCCGGACTTGCAGGCGCACAGGAAGCCGTTCGGACGGTCCGTGCAGGTGGCGTTGTTCCGGCAGGGCAGCGCCGCGCAGTCGTCGATCTCCGTGGCGCACGTGTTTCCGGTGTGTCCGGGCTCGCAGTCGCAGAAGAAATCCCGCAGATAGGCCACGCACCGGCCTCCGTTCAGGCAGGGGTCGGAGCTGCACGGCGAATCTTCGAACTCGCAGTTCTTGCCCGCGAACCCCTCTCTGCACACGCACTCGTATCCGGCCACCCGGTTCCGGCACACAGCCCCGTTACTACAGGGGCTGGAGCCGCACTCGTCGGTCTCCTGTTGACACAAGCGGCCCGCGTACCCCGCCGCACATTCGCAAGAGTAGCCGCCCAGAGTGTTGCTGCACGTAGCCCCGTTACTACAGGGGCTGGACCTACACTCGTCCACGTCTCTCTCGCACGTCTGCCCCCTAAACCCGGGCGCGCACTGACAGGTAAATCCCAGTTCGTCGGAAATGCACTCCCCACCGTTGAAACACCTGCCGTCATGGCAGTGGTCGATGACGTCATGGCAGCGAGCTCCGGTGCGGTTGGGCGGGCAGAGGCATCTAAACCCGGGCGCCCGGTCGACGCAGGTGGCGCCAGCCTCGCACGGGCTCGCCGCGCACTCGTTCACGTCGCTCTCGCAGCGTTTCCCGGTAAATCCATCGCGACACGCGCACGTGAACCCGCCGGCCGGGGCACTTCTGCACGTGGCGGCATTGAGGCAGGGATGGGATGCGCAGCGATCCGTAACGGTCTCGCAAGTCCTCCCGGAGAAGCCGGGCGGGCAGAGGCAGCGATATTCGCCCCTTTCGTCCGCGCACGTCCCGTCGTTCTGGCAGGGGCGCGACAGACACTCGTCCACGTCGTGCTCGCAGTGCCGGCCCGCGAACCCGCTCGCGCACGCGCACGTGTACGAGTTGACCCCGTCGATGCACTTCGCCCCGTTGAGGCAGGGCCAGGAGGAACACTCGTCCGCGTCCACCTCGCACCGGGGGCCCTTTAAGCCGGGCCTGCACAAGCACTCGAACCGGTTGAAGTAGTCGAGGCACGTGCCTCCGTTGCGGCACGGCGATGAAGTACACTCGTCTATCTGGATGTCACACCAGCGTCCGGAAAAACCTTTTCGGCAGCTGCACGTGTAGGTGTTTCCGTGATCCACGCAGGTGGCGCCACTGGCACACGGTGTTGACAGACACTGGTTAGTTTCTGGAATACAAACAAGAAAGCAACATCACGCGCTGAAGAAGAACTCCCCTCCCTATGTATAGCCCGCTGTTACCGCTGCGCACTATTCAAGGATACGCCGCATTTACGAGAGTACATTTACTTTAATGAAACCTTAGCGTGAAACGAAGAACTATTTTTGATGGTTCTGTTGATTTTTCTCAAATATGGAATCCAGAGGATCAAAGAACGGGAAAAAGAGAACGGCCACAGAGCACTTTTCTGCAATTCTCCCATCATACTTACCGACTGCTGTTACGTTGATGCTGAAAATTGTAGAGGGCGCTGTTTCTCTCTCGTGATACATCACAATAAGATTTCCTTCCGTGGGATAAAACACGTCAGCCTTAGCCCGGCACATATATCCGAGCATTTGTAAATTGACCGTTTGCAAGACCTGGTTCCCCAAACAGAAAACAGAAAAGTAACATAAACATTACATCAGACATTTTTTAAAGTATGTGTTATTATATATGCACTTTAAAAAAGAATAATAATTAATTAAAATTTTGAACTTTTGTTACATGAAGCATTTTCCTTTCAATGTCTTCTTTTGCTCTTGACGAATCATTTAACGGATTTTTGCATAATTATGGCTGCCACTGTACTTAAAGCACAATATAAAGAAATTTTAAAAATCAAGAGAATAACCCCAACCGCTAACTAGAAACCGAAAGATAATACGGAGACGATAATATGGCGTGTTTGGAAAACAGAGAGAGAAAGCATCATTGGAGAGCTCGACAAGGGGAGTAAACAATGTCAAAGTTTGTTTTTTTGTTTTTTTTCTTCTCTTTTTGTCGTTCTTATTTTCTCTACAAAAAAAAAAAAATGTTTCTTTATTCTAACGATTTCCAAAGTGGAATCCAGGTTATACTTTTTTTTTTTGTCTAATTAGTCTTGAAAGGAACAGCGTTAATAAAAGAACTAATCGATTAAATACCTGTCTTTGCGATAATTTACCTGCAATCATTTACTCCACACGATTTTCTCGCAAATTTTACATTTTCAATACTTTTTTTCCACGGGTGGGTGGGCGACAACGAAGCTCTCCTGTCGAGAAGACAGCAAATAAGTTTACATGCGTCATAGTTGTGCATGACGGAGTATTGTAAAGCGTTCTCATGGATTTTCACACCCGGCGTTCATTGTACTCATGATGCTAATCAGTTCAAAATAAATGAATAATTGATTAACCAGTTTTTATGTGCTTTTGATAGACAAATAGTAACTGCGCAGGGACCTGTATTATTATTATTATTATTATTATTATTATTATTATTATTATTATTATTATTATGTCAAGATCTCGCTTCAACAGTTTAGCGAGAACTGCCAGACATTTATGTTTGTACACGAATCTTGTAAACGCTATTATAATCCATCCCCTTATATCAGTGGGTGGGGAGAAGCAAAAAAAATCGGATAAAATTACCATTTGTCTGGGTTTTTTTTGTTTTCTTCTTTTGTTTTTTTTTTTTTAAATAAGGCACGGCTGCTACACGGCTTGCGCGATACCCATGCTGCAGTTGTTGCCCGCTATCATTTCTCTTCATCTCCGATCTCCCATCCATCCCTCTCCTCTCTGTCTCTCTTCAGGTTCTCGAATCTCAAACCTAGCAGCTTACAACATGGAATTTCCGTCTACTCTGGGCTCGGTGCCAGGGGAGGTAATACCTTAAGTGCATTACGCGGACGCGCTCTTTACTCTTGAATATTTAAAAATAATAATAATAACAACAACAACACACCACACACACACACACACACACAACACACAAAAACGGCTGCTTGATCCCCGGAACTCTTCGAAAGTGAGGGTTTTAATGCCGGAGAACTGCCAGTGAGTCTACAGGGAGAGTGGAAGTTTAACTTTCCGAGTCTGGTGGAGACCTGAGCGTGGAAGTCGGTGTATAAGAATTCGCTTTGAGATTCTAACAAACGTACAGTTTGTTGTTTTTTTTTTTTTAAATTTATTTATCGCGAGAGATGGGCAGAGTAAACTTTCTTTTAGTTTATTCAATTTTTCTGCTATGTCGGAAAGTCACTCTTGGTACGAGAATGGAAATGCGTAATCAATACGCGATTTACGGGGTGGAAGGAAGGAGGGAGGGGGCACATAACTCGCGCCGAGTCGGGTGAAAAGACTTCTTCTGGTGGCAAGCGCGGCTTATAGTGTTATTTCCCGGACCGCAAAGCATATTCCCCCTAACGGGATATTCGGTTACGCGAAAGAATTAAAATCAACTTTTCTGCTTGTGACGTCATTCGCTTTTGCGTCACAGTCTCTGTCGTCGTAGTAGCGATTCTGAAACAACAGCGAACTCTGATGAAGAAACGTATACTGGGGGGGTGTGTGCAGCTTCAAAGACGGCTCTCTCTGTCTCTCTTGTTTCTTTAACGTAAAAAAACAACAAAAAACACCATAAGAGCTGTGTGTGGGGGGGGAGAGACTATAGGTTTTATATTTACCGTAGGAAAAATTACAATCGCTTTTAAAAATCTTATCCTCTTTCTGTACAATAATGTACACAAATCCATCAGTTTGTCGCCTATCTCCGTAATCGTGTTTATAGAGGAGGAAATTGGTATTTCAAAAATAAAACAAAAAAAAAATGGAGTCAAAATGACAACGTGATTAAATCAGAATTAACCATGTTTACCTTCTCAGACTGGGATACCTACCGCCTTCGGGGCAGCCCTGATTAACGATAAATGGTAGCTGTAAAATACGCCAGAGGCGGGTGGGAGGGGGGGTGGGGAGATTGTCCAGTCTTAATAGCTTAATGAATCGTATCAAAGCGAAAGTAAAACAAGAAACCTTGACGACAGACACGTGACGGCAGGATGGGGGGGGTAGTGGGAGAGTGGGTTGGAGAGTAGGCTGAGGCAGGAGGGTGGCCAGATAACAGCCACAAATTTTCGGCCTGACTCTCTCCGCATCTCGGGAGTGGCCCAAGATGAGAGAGTAGCCAGCGCTGCGGAAGGGAGGGAGAGAGAGAGAGAGAGAGAGAGAGAGTTAAAGGGAAAGTGAAAGCAAGACAACAACAATAAACAACAAAGCTCGCGCCGGGGCTGGGATGCATCGTTCTCGGGCTGTGTGTACAGCAGACGGGGAAACAAACATTTAACCCTTGCGTTTTGTTTACTGGCGTTATACCAGCCTGTCCGGGTCTCGTGCACAAACACACACACAAACACACACACACACACACGCGATCGGAAGGCGATGAACGAAAGCAGACGCGGCGCAGACCGCTGGTTTATACCAGATCTGTTCGGTAATGGGCCATCGTCACGAGTCTGTATTCTGTTCGGAAGCCCTTTACCGGATTCTCTTTCACTTAATTATCGTCCGATTATCTTCAGCGGCGCAATCTCCCTACCAGACGTTAGTCGGGTTCGGAAGAATCCGGCTTCCGTAGCTCGGCGTAGCAGACGATAACCGCGGCAGTGCCGACCGAATGAGCGCTTATTTCTCCTCTATCGCGAAAGAAATCGCTTTACGTCAGGATTTTTTTAAAAAAAAAATGATAATAATAAAATGTAGAAATGACTTTTGAATTTAATTGTATCGCTAATTTTATTTGCTTGCTTTTATGAATGCTACAAGCGTTCCCCCCCCCTCGCTCTCCTCCTCCTCCCCTCCCCCCCTCTTAACGGAAGCTCTGGATAGTCTCATCTCTCAACTCTATCTGACCCATTGTTTTTGTGAGGCCTAAAAATTGGGGAGGATATATGTGTGTATTTATGGTGTTGCAACGAGTCAGCTTGGTTTCTGGTCTGGCCGACATCTTGGAAGGAATAGCTTATTTCCATTGCTTTTCTTCCTTTTTTACCTCTCTGTTTGAAGAGAGATGGTCTTTTCAAGGGGCACAACTCGTGGGGTTTTGTTGTTGTTGTTTTTTTTTTAATTTGCGTTTTGCCTTATTTCAAAAGAGATCCTTCTACACCCAGTTTCCTCATTAGCAGTTGATGGAATTTTTATGGAAAGTTTTGTTATTTTTTTATACTCAAAATGCTTATAATGTACTGTCCATTATTAACCTGTGTGTTGTTTATGAGAGAGAGAGAGAGAGAGAGAGAGAGAGAGAGAGAGAGAGAGAAGAGAGATATATGGCGTCAGTACAGAGAGAGAGAGAGATGACTCAGTAGAGAGAGAGACAGAGAGAGAGAGAGAGAGAGAGAGAGAGAGGAGAGAGATGGCGTCAGTAAAAGAAGAGAGAGAGAGAATACACTTTGCCGACTCTTTCATTGTTTTTGCTCCCTACTGATGAAAAAAGATCTTAAAAAAATAAAATAATGAAGTTGATGATGAATTAACCAATTATAACGTACTGGTTCACAAGAATTACGTCTATTCGCCTTGCCATGATCTGATCCGACACTGGTTTGGCAAGGGTTCCTTCTTTATGTTCTGGGACTGAGACGGAAACAGCAAATGAAATGTCTTAGACGCAGGAATGCGTGGAACCGTCATGGCGTTTTCCCCGAACCGTTCGTCTCACGGTCGTCGAATCTCTGGCTCCGGTCGGCGCTGCGCGGTAAACAACGAAGGCTCGGACCGAAGTTGTGCGTTTCGCCAGTAAAAAGCCCTTATCTCCTCTTTAGAGAAAGATGACGTAAACTAAAAATCAAACCCCCCCTTTCTCTCTCCCACATAAAGAAAAGAAAGGAGTCGTGACTAAATAAACTAATCCGGATAATGGTTGAATTATTTGGTAGATTTTGAGGAATTCTGTCGGAGGAAACAAAGTATCGAAAGTGCGAAGGTGTGAAGGAGGGTTAAAGTCAGGGAAAACGCATAATCAGAGTTTCGCGCCTACCCCATTCGTCGTCGCTTATCTGAATTATTAAAAAGTAACCGACTGATTGTTCATCGATGTTTAGCGTAATAATTAGCGTAGAGCGGGCCTCCATTAATCGTTGCGCGAGAGCTACAATTATTCTGGAGTGACTGCCTGGCTACTGATTCTTACGTCACATCCGGTATCGAATCCACGAGGCCGATTTACATCTCGTGGTCTTAATGGCGAACTGTTTGCTCTGAAAGAAAGCAGAAATAGCCAACTGCTGTCATAATCTGCCGCATATCGATTTAAAAGTTATTAAGGTCCGCCGAGTAACGAGCGGTGCAGTTACTTCTTCTGCGGAAATTCTCGCCCCGCCAACAAACGAATGCACGAAGTTAGCGATTCTTTATCCGCCTCGTTGAGCTCAGAAGCGAGGGCAGGATCGCGGTCTATACTGACCGATAACCCCCGCCCTCGCGCTTCAGATTTTTTTGAGGTATCCCGTCATGACTTTCGCGCGGAGGCTTCCGGAACCACAAAGCATTTCGCTTGCAATAGGCTGGGAGAGAGCGGCTCAACTGATCAACTGTAACGTCGGTTTGTTTAATAACGAAAGGGGGAGTCATTCTTGAGAAGATAAGGACGTCGAGTGGTGGTAATTCGCTTCGAGAGTCGGTAAAATTATTTATGTCTTTGCATCACAAGTCGGAAAACAGTGCAACCGAAAGGGAACAACACTTCCTAGGGTTGAAAATGTTTCTTTTAAATAGTATTCAGCTCAGTTGGCGTTTCATGGTTAGGTTACAAACAAAAATGATGTCACCAGTCACAATCTTCCGTATAAGAGTACTAAGGGAGGCAACTGCGTCTACCCGCATCCATTTACTCCGCGAAACCTAACAGAAGTGCACTAATCGCTGCTTTGGATGTTTGTTTTTTTTTCTAGAAAAAGACTTTCCCCCCTTTTCACATATTTCCGAGAGATTCCCCTCTATAAGAAATTTACCATAAAATCGGAATCAAGATTATTTTGCAGTCTTTTAAATTCTAACTTTTTATTGCGTACACACGACGTTACCAGGAGCAATCTATGACAGATCTCTCCCCTCCTAGACAACAGAAGCCATGGGGGAATGATAGGTCCCACTGCCATGTATTTAATTTCTATTTAATACTTAGTTTCACGTGGTGGTGTGTGTGTGGGGGGTTGTAAATGCATTCTTGTTTTTATATATTAATTAATAATTATAAAAGACATTAATGTTAGCCAATAGCACCTATGATAAATAGCTATCATACTTGAAACTTTAGAATTCCGACGTTCTGTTTATCACAGTAGTTTACATCGATCTGCCAGCACCAGGTAAATGGTACATACGTGATGTATCTTTTTCTCCTGGATTTGGCACCATAGCGCTCATAGATCTGGTCGTGGTGAAGTTTACAAACATGTCGATGTCGCGGCATTCCTGCACCCTGTGAACTCAAGCAGGTCTAGATCGCCATCCTTAGAAATATTTAGAAATATGATAGCCGGCTGGGCGCGAAGTTTATCTTCCGCGCTATTTACAAACAAACTAGTTTTCGCCATCTCCATCTTGTAAGTCTGCCTTGGGTAAATAAGTCCCTCAGCTAGATACCGACCTGCATTCCTTCCTCCAAATCGGTATAAAAGTTGTTATCTACATCAGATGAAGTTGGCTGTTTTCCTCGTGAATGAGAAAGAACTTACTGCTAAACTCTGATCGTTTTCGTCAGAACAAGTGGTTCTTCGCGTTAATTTACATTAAGAAATCTCTCGGTTTTATGGGTCGCTTTTTTTTTGTCTTTCGAAAACCGTCGATTCTTTAAACATGGCCGCGAGCGTCGTAAATCAGGGGGGGACTAAAGTTATTGGAATCGTTCGCAGAATCAGGGGGAGGCATTTACATAACGGGATATCGCGAAGATCTGGAGTCGTCGGAGGCGGGTGACGCCTAACTTTTACCTTGTTGGTTCTGTTCTACGTAATAAATGACCATTAGAAACGGCATCATTTTTGTCATTCATCCGCCACTTTATTGTTTGGTTTTTACCGCTGAAACTGCTTAGCACGGTTGATAAATATATTAAAAAAAAATACTTGCAAGACAATTAAGGTTTCATTCCTCGATACACTGAAGATGGACATCTTATGTTCTCTCGAGCTCTTTAAGAGGGAGAGTAGTAAAAGCAGTAGGTACGTCATAGCGCAAAAAGTTATTCGTGGTCTTTTTTGACAAAAGAGCTGCGAAGTCGCCAGGTTCAAACTATTTTTGATCGGGTTCATCGACATTTGTTGTTTCTTTTTTAGGTTTAAGTTTTCGTTCTCTTTTCATAATCCCTAACTCCCCTTTATTTTAGCAATCAAACATGTCTACATGGATTTGGAAGATTTCATTTATATGACTTTAATAGAAATTATAACATTCAATGAAATATTATCCACAAACATTTTTCTAAGCAAATAAAGTAAAAGGCAAAGAGTGAAGAATCTCTTGTTTTCGGCTGTTACCTTATTTAGCTATTAAGTGACAGGTGAAAATGCGGGTCTCTGGAATTTTGGCTAAAAGTAAAGAGAGAGAGTGTAATGTTTACCTTGATCCCTGACTGGTTACAGTGCGTGTAGGCGTAACCGATGGACTCCAAGTGGATGGCTGGGCGGAGCGATCCGAATGTCTTCACCCGCCACTGGCACGAGATGCCGATAGGTGGCGAAGAAGGATATCCAGGGCTCTGTAACAAGGCATTTGGCCCAATTATATCGTTGTCGCATATACCTGGAAAGAAGAAGAAAAAAAGGGAGGGAGGAATGTCGCTTTACTTCAGTTTTATAGAACATCACCATCTCTGTCACGTGGTAAGTGACGCTCAACTGAAAGTCTTGAAAATCAGTCCTCTCTCTCTCTCTCTCTCTCCTCTCTCTCACTCTCTCCTCTCCTCTCTCTCTCCGCTCCTCTCTCTCTCTCTAGCCGCGTTGCTGCGCCAAGTTCGGTAGGCAAACCCCTACTGGAAACATTTAGATGAAAGCTCACATGACCGACTGACAAAGGGCGAGAGGCGACCGGCCCCGGGAAGTCGCGTGCGCCGAACCAAGTTGGTGCCTCGATTCTTTTCAGTCTAATAACATAGGCTAACCAGTAGGCCACCGCACCGCCTTTTTACGTTTGATGTGAATGTTGAAGTATTTCGCCGCAAGTCAAAAGGTCAAAAACACGACCTTGCATTGGTTTCGTAACATAAGAGATCGGCTCACAGGGTATAAGAGCCGTGACGTCATACAAAGCCGGTTATCTGACCGTGGCAGAAAGTCAAAACCAGGGGTCGCTGTACAGGCACTGATATGCTGTTTAGTTAGACGTTTGGCCACGATCTATTTAGCGGGTATGCCAGGAGATGTGTCCTAGGCTTACCTTCTTTCCTTAACGAAGGGAGGAGGAGGCAGGCGACAAGACCGACTCAACATGGGCGCTGTATGACCAAAAGCCTTTTCCCAAACAAGAAATTAATCTAAAGCCAGCGATAAGTCGCTTACGGTTATAGACGATGATGTTCGTGGAAGAAGTAGTAACAGAGAGCGCACGTGGTATTCAGACCAGGGAAATAGAAGAGAGGTAGAGAGATGTGGTGTGGTGTGGTGTGACTGTAGGTCATCTAGCAGCAGCCAAACCGAGTCGAGCCGGTTCAGCTCAGTCGAGACATTGATCTGGAAAACCCGACTTATAAAGCAGCGTTCATAGACTTCGTGTTCAAAGCATCATTTTCTTGTTTTCTCCTTGCGCTAAGCTGGCAAGTTTGGCATCTAGCCTACACACCCGCCTCTTGCTGCCCCCGAAAATGGACCCACAAAAAGCAATATCACGCGCCCCACCCCACCCCACACTGGGAAGCTGTTAGCATCAAAAGGTTTGCTTCACTTACCGGTGTATCTTATTCTGAAACCCCTATAAACTTTGCTCCTGTCGGTTGAAAATGTTATCGTCAGTTGGTTGGTTTCGGACTGCAGAGCGGGTGGTATTTTCCGTCCACAATGCATCACCACCTGCCGGACTTTGCTGTCTTGACCGTCTGCGATCTACGGAAGGAGGAGGAGGAGGAGAGGGAGGAAGGTGGGAGAGAAAAAGAAAATCGCAGAAATTAAAGCTGCACTAATGAGCCAACATGGAAACATCTCCATAACACTAAACTAGTTTCGTAAAAATTTCTATAAGTGACGTCACGGAGCCAGGTAGCGATCCGCGTGGTGTGAAACGGTACGCGCGAGGTAAAGAGGAGACGGGCCAGCGCAAAGGTCACGGTACGAACGTTACCTGGCGCGAGAGCTTGAGATCGATCTCCTTTTACGGTCGTAAATGACGATGTTCGTGGAATAAAGAATTTTTGCTGATAACCTGTTCAACCACAAAAGTCGAAAAGTTTCTGCTAAACCGGACCAGAGAGAGCGACATAGCACGTGACTCAAGTGCCCGTTCGTGGATGTTAAAAATTGCAATCTCAAACAATTGCGTGATTGTGTAGGCGTTTGCTTCGAAATAATCAACGTTGCGTCTGTACCCGGACTGCCATCTCCTGATCGAGCGAAGCGTGGAAATTACGTCCGGTTTCCTGATGAAGAGGTGGATCTAGATGGTCGGAAGCTTTAGGCATCAGGCGATAAGCAGAAATACAAGCATGAACGGAAAGCCGTCTTGAGTTTCTGTTTTATGACTTGCATAAAGAAAATATAATCTTTGCGTGACATTTGACTATCATTTATGATTAATATCAGCGTCACGTGGAGATGGTGTTCTTGACGGTCATTAGGCGAGAAGTGTAGATTTGTATGTGGAGGTGGGTGGTGGGTGTGTTAGGCTCATAGCTTAGCTATTCGGTGTTATTTGAGTTCCGTATACCCAGAATAAAAGGCCATAACAGACATTAATGGGGAAAACGTGTAAAGAGACAAAGCTGGCAGCTGGTTGATATTAGTGTTACGTCGTATCAAGGAAGACTTTGTTCCTCCGCAGCTGTCGGAAAATTCGGGTTGAACTTCAGCAGCACCGCCACCAAGTCAACAGGAGTTTCCGGAAATTGAGTGTCAGAAGGAGCAGGTACCCCGCTGTGTGTGTTTCAATGCCGCAAATAGATCGGTGTGGAGAGATTGTGATGTCACGCCGGAAACAGAAAGCGGGAATATTCCGCTGTTTGCTGAGAGTTTCCAGGGTAAAGAGGCCAAGAACGGATAATGTCGGAGGCGTTGAATTTGACGTTGCCGTGACATTTTTCCGTTTTTCTTCGGCTTCCATGATGTTTACTGCTGAATTACTGCTAAATGGTTGTCAAGGATGAGAAAAAAATGATGGGAGATAGATGCCTTTGAATATCAGATTGTCTCGCTGTTTGTTCATAGATGATTATATATTGTCTAGTAAGACTTTTCATCCACTGAACCAAAATCAGAACATGTTAAAATCAATTATATGCAGCATTTTGAATTCTGAAATTTTGTTTGTGTGTGTGGAAATGAGAGAGAGAGAGAGAGAGAGAGGAGAGAGAGAGAAGAGAGAGAGAGAGAGAGAGAGATGACGTCATTATATATAGAAGAGATAGAGATGACGTCATTACAGAGAGAGAGAGAGAGAATTCATAAGCAGATTCCAATCAAGCATCATTGGAAAGCTGTTGGACATGTCAGCAATATAGAAAACGATGGCTAGATATTTGTAAGCTGATTAACCTATTTCATGCTAGTTGGCGGGGCTTCAAGTCCTTGGATGTATCCCTATCCAAAATCAGCTGTTTTTTTGAGAACAGGGATCGTCGCATAGATCACTGGATAATGTTGATGGTAAGATACCATGGTGTCTCTGATTTTCAAATGGGCAAAATAAAACCTCAATTTGGCTATGAATATCAAATTCCTAGTATAGTTAATTATTAGAGGATTAGTTTTAGTTGAATTAAAAAATGTTATTCATAAAATTTAGTTAATTTTCTCTTTTTCAAGTACGTAGGAAGCCTCGTTGGCTTGTGCAATATCCTCAGGCGTCAGTGGCTTTGCAGTTTGGCCATTTTTAAAATACAGATTCATTTATATTGACTCTATGGTGTAAAACAGATGTCTACAAGGGAGACAACCCTGGCGAAATAAGCT